>NC_051165.1:72312595-72742595 GCF_013339725.1 Rhipicephalus microplus
AAAATTCATAAAAGATGCCATAATGACAGAAGAGAGAAAGGCCTCAAAGAAGGGTACAGCGCGTGACCGGAACGGCGTTCCGAGCCAAGCAGCCTTTACATGACCCGTAGAGAAATAAACGGGCCCGCCAGCCCTTGTTTTTTTGCCGCTTTTGAGCGGCGATCTATACAGGAGACATACCACTGTTCAGGGTGTCAAGAGCTGGACACACTGAAGAGGCAAGAAAAAGGGGACATCCCGCGTGTCATTTCCTTCTGTGTCTCTCCACGCTGAAAGACGTCCTACTTTAGGTACATGACAGGTGTCGCCTGGCAACCTGCGACACCAGTCCGGGCTATACACGACGTGGCCTCACGTGACGACTTATGCCCTTGACAGGACGTTGAGACGCGCGATGTTCCACGTAAGCACACGCCATGCAGGATATTCTGGTTCTGACTGGCGGCCTTGTTTTGAAAGGTCTTGGGACCAGTGGACCTCACGTGCACCATGGTTTGACTCTGGGCAAGCGTGCCTGGCTCATCTTGGCATCACAACTCCAAGAGTTTATGCCTCTGGCTGGTAGACGTAATTATCTATAGCACAAGTGAGTCAAGATGGCCAGATTGGAACAGAAGCATAACTTCGAACAGAAAGCGCTTTAGACGCGGATACAAAAGGTGAAGACAAAGGCAGCACAAGCGCTAACCTACATACTGTACCACCTCGTGTTTTTACCTCGCTCATTGCCGTATATGTATGTCGAGAGAATAGCGTCTTAGTTAGCGCTTATGGTGTCTACGTGTTGTATCTTGTGTATCCGTCTCTTATGCGCTACAAGTCCGCAGATAGGTTGACCGTTTGGCCGCTCATACGGCGAGGTCTGTGATGGCATCTTTATCAATGTATGTGAGCTTGTCTTACCTGTTGTTCAATTGACCACCGTTTGTGTACATCGTACAATGCAACATAACACACTTGATGTTCTTGTGGTTGTTCTCACAAATGATCTGTCTTCAACCTGAGCATTACGCTATAGTAGGTAACCATCCCGCTATGTAGTACGGCAAACTGACAGACCTTTAGAAAGACCTTAGACCATCGAAGGTGAACAGCAACACAAACAACGCTGCCACATCAGATGGGCAGACAGCGCGGCATGTGACCTTTGCGGCACTGACTAAACCATTGCACAAGTTCTGTATCAGTACCTTCAGTATACAGCTCTCAAAGGCAGTCCTGCGCAGCCGTGTTTGCACGGTTCCACGACAGGGCGCTTTCTGAAAAATCAATCTTAGAATGCCATGAGTCTCAGTGTATGTGCTTCTACTTACCTCCCTCTTTACTTTTCTGGCTCCCCTTACGCCTTCCCCAGTGTAGGGCAGCAAACCAGGCAATTGTTTTCCGGGTAACCTCTCTGCCTTTCCGCACGACATTTCTCTCTCTCTCTCTCTCTCTAAACGATGCTTTGTAGGGCGCTTGGGAAGGCTGTGAGGCTGGTAGAGACTTGACGAACAAACAAACCCGATCGGAAAACGTATACACTCGTACTTCCGCACCAACAGCAAAAGAATCAAGAGTGCCATTGACGTAGCTTGTATGCGATTTATCGCTAATATTTGCATTTCTGTGCTGACGTACGTTTGTATAAACTAAAACTCAACAACGGCCTAAGTGCGCGCATCAAGAAGGCCGTCTTTCACATGCTGTCACGTGTACGAGCGCGAATGCATGGAGGTCATGCCATTAACCGGTACGATGCGAAATGCGCCTTAATGCACTTCTTTTTCGTATGCGTTTCCGCGCGTAATGCACACGCCGTGGCTGAGGCCACGAAGAAGAGCAAGACTTCTTCCTTCGGCGGTTGTGATGGGCGCAGATGTGTTTTTCTCGTGCATATGCTACGTTTCGCAAACCGCTCGAAATGAAACACGAGACCTTCGTTCACTGATGCTCTCGAGGAAGCCGGACACTGTATACACTCCGTGGCGGCGGATGTTCTTACTCGGGCGGGCAATAAGGTCTTAACATTACTGACAGGAAGCTCTCGGCCATGACGCAACTAAGTCGGCGTGAAAACGGACGAGGCTATATTTCGCCAAAGAAACGGCTGGCTTCCCACGTTGCAAACTTGCGCAAAAAAAAAAAAGAGCATGCCAGCGAGACCGTGGCCAGCAGCGTTGTCTTGTGCCCATTCGTCTTTCCCTCGCGTGGGTGGCTACAGACTGCGTCTGTGCATTCATGTATGAGAGAAGCGTCATCTTGCTCGGCTGGTTATGCGAGTATATAGTTGCAGGGCCGACCAGTTAGTGTATGTGTGCGTCATGGTTGCGAATACGTCTCGTTCAGAGAGTTAGCGAACGATCGTGTTTTGTGATGCTTGTAGGCCACATCCGGGTACGCAGACTACACTTTTGCTTAATTAGAAGAGACAAGTGACAGCATGATCTCATGGTTTCAAAGAAGGGGGGGGGGGGGAACAGAATAGCATATTATTCTGAAAATTCATTTGACATTTAGGGCACAGGTTAAAACAGCGGAGCTGACATACAGACGTCGAGCTGTTAATCATGTGTTGGTATGACTTAACATTATTTTTTGTTTTTCGGTGCGAAAGACTTCGCGGGTAATCCTAACGGGCAGCAGTGGGTTTGCTTGCAAGTTAGTTTGTTGGATTAACGCCGAAAAAGGTGCATAAAATACGCTCTTCTTCCCTGCCTCACAAAGTCTCCAGTTTTCATGAGCTGTAGACGTGTTATAGATGACAGCGCGGCGTGATAATATTGGTGTGATCTGATAAAGCGGATTTTATTCCACAGGTATCACAAAGCGATACTCGGCAAATGCAAATATGACCACACCTTCGTAGAGATTATGTATACGTAAAAACTGTCAATAATACTTTTGGTGTTACGGTATGCGACCTCGATTATGACTGGCAGTTTGTCTACAGATCACTTCGGTTGTTAATTTTGATGGTATTTTTTGCTCCAGTAATGCTTTTCTGTGGCTGCATTTTGTTCGTCTTCGAGCTCGAGGGGAACATGTGCAAGCACCAGGACAGTCATAAGGCAAGAAAGATGAAGGTGAAGGTAAAGTGATAAGGTGTCTCAATAACTCTCACAATTGCACGCAGCTTGCTGAAGTCCTAGAGATATACCTACCATCATGCCTTCATGAGAAAAAAAAAAACACTTGTTTCCTACATCCTAACGGGAAACAATGATCGACATGTTAACAATATCCGAATCATAATATGTTGCAAAAATGTTACGCTGTACCGATTTTTTGAAATCTATTTCTTGATCACTTATAACTAAACTTATGTAAGCTGCTTAAGGGCAACTATAATGTGTGTCATGTAATGCAACCCATTCAGTTGACAAATCTGCCGGTGTTACGTTTCATCCAGCCTAAACGTGAGCAACACACAAATCCCCGTATAATGTAGCTCTCTGAAGGAAACGTTGGAAGTCCATAATCCATGGGGCATTGTACGTCCCGAAACTACATTGCTATTCTGAGATACGCCATAGTGGTGGGCGATGGATATTTCGGCCACCTGGTGTTTTTTTAACGTGCGCTTAAATCTAAGTACACGGGCCTCTAGAATTTCGCCTCCATTGAAATGTGGCCACCGTCACCTGGGATTCCATCCTGCGATCATCGGGCCTTATGTCGAGCTCCATCACGACTGGATCACCATGTCGGCCAGCATCGATGGTTCCCAGTCTAAAATTCACCTATATAGTAGCATTTTTCAGTGGCCTGCTGTGCAGAGGGCCGCGAGTGGCACTACATCACCTCAAAAGTACCCAGAAGTTCAGAGAGCGGTATCCTGATGCCCTGTTCCCTGGAACTGCGAATGAATTCTTAGTCGCTTGCCGTCGAGTATACTCTTCACCACGTCTTTAACAAAGCGGTTCGTTCATTTAATTTCAGGCGCGATAAATCAGAGACGCATGCGTGTTCCAGTAGCGCACGTGTTTTCCGTGCTATATGCCCTGGCTGTCTCAAGACGGTGCCGTATGATAATAATAACGAATGAGATCAGGGAGCTTCACGCTGGCGTAACATAGCAGACACATCCGGGTTCAACGGGCCGCCGCCTCTGCAGCTCCTGTGTGTGCTACAAGAGCGCGCTCCTTGCTCTGGGAAAGTGGTTCGCTGTACGTCCTCGCAAGGCCATATCTCGCCGAGCAGTCTTGTTCGCGAAACGCCTGCGCCGACCCGCTTCTTCAGATACGTGCGCCCTGCGTGTACGGCGTAGACAGTACGCAACAAATGCGGGCCGATTGCGTGACTCTTCCGGTTGCCACCGCAGATACGCGCCTCACGAGTGTCTATATATATAGTTCATATAAACTGTATTCGTGGAGGCGATGCCTGTCACGCAGCCTCAGTGGCTCGCCAGTCGGAAATACGGAAGAGCATGTTGCAATTCACGTACAGCGCTTGTGAGCGTATACTGTAGCGCACCATGAAAAAAAGAGCACAATATAGGAGGAGCATGATGTGACAATCTTCAAGACAACGCTTATACATTTCAAGGGACAAATAGGCGCTGGTCCCGTGATGGGAATGCGCTACCATTGGTCGGTTCACTTGGGTTACATCTGCTGGTGGGACTGTGCGTTGCATCGGCTGGTGGGGCTAATGGGGCACCCTGTTCCAGGAGGTACCGGGCGCTACAGTAAGAAAGTGGTGTCGGAAGGCATTAGTTGGCCGAGGTTTGCCAGATCACAAGAGCGTCCTTCTTAGCTTTTCTTTTTCCCCAATGCATGTAGAGCACGTATTCGGTTGCGCAGCATATAAGTCAACGGGCTTATGGTACCACGTCTCTAAATTGCGAGAATCATCTTTCGCAACGCTGCTACGAATTCCAGTCTGCCTCTCACGCGATGTCTTGTTTCTTGTTGCATCACTGGGTTAAGACAAAACGATGAGACAGAGTCCTACTTCCGTCGAGCTCTCTATATGTTCATATACGTTCATATCTCCAGCATCCGGTAACCCCGTTTCCGCCCTCGCATGATCCTCTTACCTTTAACCTCAAAGAGTTCTTCGTGTTCCCTCCGATTCTCTTGTATACGCATGCTCCAAATAACCCCGTAACCTCCGAAGTGGACGCAATACACGAGAAATGCGGTCGCGTATAAATGGATGCAAGATGTGTCTCTACTTAAGGGTGTGCTGTAAGATGCCGGAAGATGGCAGCACAGGCACCGCAAGCTTTCGTTTTGTCGCAACTTCCAAGTGTTACGCCCATGTCGACAGAAGCCGTTTTCTTCGAGCTCAGAGATGTTCATCGTGAGTGCCCTATTGCGTGGCCGAAGCGTAACCCCCGGAAGCGTTGTTTCCAGGTAACGCATAAAGACTTTTTTTTTTTTTTTGCTTCCCGGGGTTCGATCTTACGAGTGATTTCGCAAGTTTGGTCAAGATGTTCCCGTTGGCCCCTTCGGGGGCGTGTTTCACGTTTGTTGGAATGATTCTTAACCTCTACTTGAGCTTGATCACGCAGTAGGTGTAAAACAGGAGATGGCCATACAAGTCATCGTATGCCTTCTTTTGTTCTCTCGATAGTGTTACGAGTCTAAACGAGGAAAACGTTTCACGATCGCACGTGCATATTTAGTTGATTTGCTTGATGCTTTCTTGACACAGTAACGCTAAAAGGACGTATAGACTTCAGTGAATACGCTTAAATTAACTCAAGGCGGTTGAAATTTCCGGCGCGTTCAACCATTTCCGACGCCCCGCATGATCATGATCGCGGGTGTGGGACGTAAAACATACAAAGTTACGATCTTTTATCTCCACGGTTAGCGGGCGTCAGTGCTCACTACTCAGCCAAACTTCGCTGACGTTGGCAGACAAAAGCGAGAAAGAGTGATATAATTTTGATCAACAACACCATTATCTCCATCATCATCATCATCGTCATCATCATCATCGTCATCATCATTGTCATCATCATCACCCTAACTACGCCCACTGCAGGGCGAAGGCCTCTCCCTTGGTCCGCCAATCGACCCGCTCTTATGCATGCTTTCTGTTGCCACGTTATACCTGCGAACCTTTAAATCTCATCGGGCCCCCTAACTTTCTCTCTCCTCGTTGTGCGTTTGCCTTCTCTGAGAATCCACTCAGTTACCCTTAATGATCAGCGGTTTCTGCTCATTTTCAAGACAGCATTAAAATATTTCACCCGTCGCGCGCAACACGCGTTCATTTGAACATATTCAGACTACAGACGCTTTTTGCTCGAGATAAGACATTCGATATACCATAGTGGACTGTTACCATGTCATCGCAATTTTATCTATCGCTCCTTAGGCTGTGCCCTCTGGCGGAGCCAGACGGCACAGCCTAAGACGCAACAAAACGAGCGCGCTGTGTCTCAGCTGAAATATTTGTTTTTCGAAAAAGCATACAGGAAAACGAAGCCGAGCATGACAGATATGCACATAAAACAAAGTAAAACATGTCATTTAACATAGACACGCGCGCTTGCGTAAGAAATTCAAGCATGTCACTGAAGATGCTACTAATCACGCGCGGAGCATCATTGCATTAGGTGGTGCGCTGTTCGAACGCACAGTTGATTTGTGGCTCCTTGATTCCTTCTCTCAGCGCAATAAATAAACGCGATACAAAAAGACGCATAGACCGCAAATTTGGGAAATGAAAATCACGCCGTATGCACGGAATGAATAATGATAAATAGGCGAAGCTCGAGAGAGGGAGATCATCGGTGAACAATAGCTCGCCCGAGAATTTTAACCTAATACACCATTAGAAAGACGTAAGACTATCCTTATATTAAAGTAATCAAATTTTATTTTGAGTTATTCGCAGCCGTTTGCAAATGCAGCTGGGCAACGCCAACATACACGGCTGCGAATCTCGCTGACGCGCGACTACCGTGCTGGCTCCCCGTGAAAGTTAGCCCATTACATCATTAGAAAGACGTGCTATATTATACAAATCAACTCTTAAATTGTTCTTGTTTTTGTTTGCAAAAGGTGCTTTATGGTCGGAGAAGTGGTGGATCGGTGATGGGGCGTAGTGGGATGTTTGCCAGGACGAAGTAGTTGGCAGTTTGCAAAGGTGGTTACGAACCGGTCACAGTGAAAATACAGACCCAAATCTTCCGAAGGTTCGCCCCTAAAACGTGGACTGAATAAACCAATTTGGAACGCCAGCACTCCGTAAAGAAAAGAAATATTAAAGGAAACGAAAAAAATAAATGATGGGTGGAAGCGACCGCAGTCTCTCAACTGCCAACGTTAGAACCGCACAAAAAAAGAAAAGTAAAATCGAGGCAAAAGTGGCAAAAAGAAAACGGTGCCAAAGTACGTGAGACCAATGTCGCCAGACAAGGCCGGTATTATACACTCCTCATTAACGGGGCCGGACAGCCGGACACAATCGCCATTCGAGCGTGTCCAGTGCACACACAGTCCCTTACAAGCTGCATCTAGACCACGCCATCAGGACTTGGACAACAGCACACTCGTCGCAAGAACGACCCGCTGGCCGCTCGAGTTGAAGCCGTGCGATAATCACTTCTTCAACCAAAGTCGCAACACAGTGGACTCGTTTTTTTTTAACCCCTAATTAATGCTTCCGCCAGCGAACTAATTCGACCGACTTCGGCGGGGAGCCGCCGCCGCAGCGGGAGCCTCGCTTAACGACTTCATTTGCATAAACACGCGCGCACTGTAGACACTGGCCAATTTCGCCCCCCCCGCCACCGGTGAGCTCAGTGTTCCTATTAGGCCTCTTTACTTGCCTTGCTTCGTCGTGGGCTTTAGCGCTCATAGAGCGGCGCTTTGTCGCAACTTCCTTCCTTGCAAGTCGAGCAGTGTTTGTACCATCTGCGTGGGTTAGATTGGTAAAGTGGTTCCTAATTATCCAATGTGAAAGCTATCTTGCGAATGGGTAGACCTGCGGTTAAGAGGCATGTTCGATAAGGAAATGGAGTCTGTTTAGGCGTGTTGTAAGTGTAAGCTTAGTACAAATTGGTGTGCTTTAATGTCGCTTACCCATGATATGATTATGAGAGACACCATAGTGGAGGGCTGCGGTAATGTCGACCACCCGGGCTTCTTTAACGTGCACCGAAATCGAAGCACACGCACCTCAAGCATTTTCACTTCCGCCGAAAATGAGGCCACCGCTTGTGGGATTCAATACCGCGAACAAACGTGAGCCCAGATACGATTAAAAAAAAAAGCTTCACCTGGTTCACAAGTCACACACACGTATTTGTGTGTGTGTGTGTGTGTGTGTGTGTGTGTGTGTGCGTGTGTGTGTGTGTGTGTTTTGCATTTTCTAACAGTGGCCGATCTACTTGCGCATCATGAACTTAGGTCGGCATTACGTGTTTTAGCCCTGCCAGTTGTAGAGCGGCGTCGATCGTCCTCTGTGACCAGTAGCGTCTTTCGTCTCATATAATATATGCCACTATCCTATAGAGATACATGCAAGCTGCAGTTAGGGGTTGATGTACTAGATGTCGCTGTACTCACTTCATTTTTCGTCTCGTTTTTGAGAAGGCACTGTCCCATAGACATGCTAACGGTATGGCGGTCGGGTGAAGGTACGCTAGATGGCGTTGGCGGTGCAGCTGCTCTCCGGTGGGCTGCTGTGCGGGCAGTTCGGGGCTCCACCAGCGTGCACGTTATCCAGTGATGCCAGCTCGAGGAGTTTATCCCTAGATGTATGAATTTCCCACGTTTGTAAGAGATTTGGCGTCTTTTTTCTTTGATCGAGGGATCTTTGTAACGCTCTGGAAATGTCACATTACTCGGCCTGAATAAAGGCATTACTTAGTAATCCCGCTCTTTGAAGTGAAATGACTCTAAATAACATTAATTCTGGCTATTTCATGCTTTTACTATTGGTGTTGACATTATTCTTGGTGTTGTGATGCGCCGAGTGAAGGGGATAGCAATTCTGTAAAGCGCGATTACTGTAAGCCAAATACAGTGGAAGATGAAACTCTGTTGTCGTAGGTGTAACCTTAAGAGACAAGAAGAGAGCAGAGTAGATTAGAGAACAAACGAGGGTTAAGGATATCAGAGTTGAAATCAAAAAGAGGAAATGTACATGGACCGGGCATGTAGCGCGTAGAAAGGATAACCACTGGTCAATAAGGGCAACTAACTGGATTCCCAGAGAAGTCAAGCGGGTTAGGGGGAGACAGAAGGTTAGGTGGACAGAGGAGATTAAGAAGTTTGCGGGTATAAATTGGCAGCAGCAAGCACAGGACTGGGTTGACTGGCGGAACATGGTAGAGGCCTTTGTCCTGCAGTGGTCGTAGTCATGCTGCTGATGATGATGATGATGTCGTAGGACTTAATCATGGACGCGCATATCAGTGCTTTGAGGGATTGCTGCTCTGCGAAACAAGATCAATTTTCTCTTGTAGTGTTAAAAAAAAGTACGCGCACTGCGCACACTCGTCGAGCAATGTCTCCATGTGAAATAACCTAACCAGGAGGTTTAGAGGCCACCAGAGCAAAAGTGGGTCTGAAGTTTGGGCAAGGTAGTATGGGTTCATTATTTTGGAAAAGGCGTGATGAAAGCCGACAATGAGACTTACTCTGGTGTTTTCAGTCTTTTCGTCGTTCTCTTTACACGAGAGCACAAAAGTGACGTAAATATTTTTGTCAAGTGGAGAGCTGATCAAAAATACAGAGGGAAAACGCATCTGTCAGCGAGTAAAAGAGGCGCCACGCAGATCTAATG
Organism: Rhipicephalus microplus; assembly: GCF_013339725.1. Taxonomy (NCBI): domain Eukaryota; kingdom Metazoa; phylum Arthropoda; class Arachnida; order Ixodida; family Ixodidae; genus Rhipicephalus; species Rhipicephalus microplus. Next base: position 72,322,331 of record NC_051165.1, read on the forward strand.
AAAATATTGCGATAGGCGAATCTGTAAAATTGATTTATCGATATGTGGGGTTTAACGTCCCAAAATGACCATATGATTATGAGAGGCGCTGTAGTGGAGGGCTCCGGAAATTTCGACCACCTGGGGTTCTTTAACGTGCACCCAAATCTGAGCACATGGGCCTACATTTCCGCCTCCATCGGATATGCAGCCGCCGCAGCTGGGATCCGAACCCGCGACCTGCGGGTCAGCAGCCAAGTACCTTAAGCCACAAGACCACCGCAAGCGAGGCGCAAATCAGTAAAATTAAAAATGGCCTACTACCTCAGAAGCTGCAGGTACGCAAAATGTGCTACAGACTTGCAGTTGACCAGAACGAACACATCGATGTCTTCAACGCAAGTGTCTTGACAGACAAATCTGTCTCTAGGGGCAACTGGTGTCATCTGCGAGCACTTTACTCATAGTTTTCAGCTTATGTCACAGACAGCTTTTTTGCCTTGGGTCCCCTAAGATGGCCGCAACCATGACTTTTTATCACATTAGTGTGTGTGATCAGGGCAGGGGAGGGCACAGAGTTGCTCGGTCCCCGCCATCTTTTGTGCTCTCCCCGCTTTCTTCTGTTCGCCATTCATGTCGCAGAGGAGCACAAGGGAACGCGAGGGGCACCGACACTAATCTTATGTCAACATTTATTCCTACGCACATTCTACAGAGCATCTTAACGAACTGGTATTCTAATATAGAGGTCTCTGTAACGTCATTGTAAACAATGTTACTCCACAGAACATGTAGAAAAATGACCTTAATGGGCTGGTAATGTGATTTTTTTTACTGTTAGGAAGATTTAGATGAACTTGCCCACAGAGCGCACAATTTTAATACTTAGTTACAAGTCAATTAGCCTGAATGATGACATAAACAACATATTCTAGGAATTTTTTGTAATCTAGAGAAAAGCACAATCTTAATACTTAGTTAAAAGCCAATTAGCCTGAATAATGACATCAACAATATAGTCCAGAGAATTTTCGAGAGTTGATTTAGGGATAAAACGTTGTCTTAGTTTGGCATCACTGCTGTTATTTCTCATCATACTGGATCGCCACCGTACCAGTCCACTTGCCAGATAGTGCTTCTTGGCGGACCACGTATGACGAAGAGCACCGGGTACAGAAGGCCCCTGCGGTTCGTGCTCGTCGTTAGGATTCCTAGGTGCAGATGGATGCACGGACGGACGGATGCATGGACAGATCGATGCATGGATGGATCGAAGCACGGACAGATGGACGCATAAATGGACGCACGGACAGAAGTACGGATGGACGGATGGACCGATGGATGTATGGACGCTTCGCCCCACTCATGATCATTCCATGTGTGGATATGGTGTAATATTTATTAGTTTCTGTCATGCGAACTAGAACAAATAATATTTGTTTTTTTAATCTCGAAGAACTGCTATTCTAGTTTTATTTCACTTGTCAACCACGTTTATATTAACGAATACGCTTATGGTCACACGAAAGCAGTATAGCATGATGAGTCTATAAACGGATAATTCCCATTTCCTCCAGAAAACTGCAATAGCCTTGGTCAAAATAGTGTGCTTTGTGACTCGACAAACTGGACAAAAGCCACATTATTGGCTTACGTCAGCAAAAGCAGCAACCTCACTTTAATTACTTGTCATTTGAAAACAATGACGCCTACAGCCTTTCTTACCGCTTCGTTATCAAAAGTTGCTGCTATTTATAAGCGGCAACCGGGTCGTAAGGTAACACATACTTCGCTGTCGATGAACACTGCAAGGATAAGACTCAGATGCAAAGTAATTAGCTGTATCAGGGGAGCCTTCGATTATTCTGCGTATCCAATCAAGTAGTTACGGCTACTTTTAGACAAATGACTTTCCCCGGCTATATATAGGTCAACTAATCGGCTAAAGGGGCTACTTGCAAAACTTCGCACCAGTGCTCGTTGCGTTAGAATGAGAAAGCGTCACTATTAAAGCTAGAAAGTGGGGCCATCCAACCACTTTTGCTTCTATAATCTTTTTCTTTCCCACGGAAAATATGGCATGCAGCCAGCATGTCGTGGTGTCGCCAAGCATATATAAATTCACCGTTAGCTTTCCCACGCTTCCAGTCCACCTGGCATACATTGGGATACGCGCATTTCGGTCCCCGTTCCGCCAGATTATGCACTCGCAAGTGCAGACCGGACGGCACCGGTAATCGGCCCATTCGCATGCGGCGTCCCCGATCACGCAATTGCCAAACTACGGAAGCAGAAGCACTCGGCGCTGCCTTGCCAAGGCACAGAAGCACGACCCAGATATTCCTACCTCTTCTTCCTTTTATCTTTCTGTGGTTTGTGCCTGCTTGCGTGCGGATCTTCAAAGGACAACGTGTGAGTTGATTTCACTGTGCACACACCACTCACAACGGGTGAGTCAGTCGGGATAGGTTAACTTCTAGTGTAGACATAGCACGCACGCAAGAAGATAAGACAAGGTTTTATTTGAAGTGTAGACTATATAAAAATCTCCGAAAAGATTATTGGTCGAGTTCCAATTCTCACGTAGCCAACAAAATAGAATGCTTTGCGAAGACAGCATCAGGGATCTATGATTTTCTTGCGATATTTTGTAGAGGCAACTACGCGCGACGGTGAGATGGCTCACCATATACGAGTGATATACACGTATTCGCCAGTAGTCTTCGTGCTTGCGGTTTCCAATGCCCTCGTGACTTCGCTTACTTAGATTTTGCCCTCCTCCCGAAAGAGTGAGCAGGCGTTCTGCCCCTCCAGGTGGCAGTTGCCAGCTTGCTTTCTCCCTCTTTCCTCTGTGTCCTTGTGTATTTGTGTATGTAAATCAAATAAATAATAAATAATAATTCTCGGCTTTTAGCTACGAATGAAAAAGTCACTCATTGCGAACTGCGTTGGCTGATTTGAAGAGGTGAGGCTAGAAGGGTCAACGTGGCGCAGTGGGATTGCTGAACTTTTGCTATACCCGCTGAACTTCGCTTTTCCGACAAAGCAGATAAAGGCCATACTGAATCACACGAAAGTGAATTAAGAATGGTGAGGCGATATTTATAATTATCGCTCAGCACGAATGCACCCATACCACCATGTAATCATGAGAGACGCCGTAGTGAAGGGCTCCGAAAATATCAATAAGCTGGGATTTATTTACATGCACCTAATTCTAAGTACAAAGATCTCAAGCGTTTTGATCTCCATCGGAAGTGCGGCCACCGTTGTGGGGATTGGACCTTTTGACCTGCGGGCCAGCAGTCCAACACCACAACCTCAAGAACACTGTGTCGGGTCGATGTTTAAGAGAATCTGTGTACCACTCACGCGTTTTTGCTCCCATGAACTGTAGCATAGTATTTACCTCTAGTGCTATTTTACGAAACTATACGTCGGGACTGGGCATTACAAACAACATGGCTCCTGAGCGAAATGCTTGCATCTAGCTGGTTCCATCACTTCTGCTTTGCCGTTGCCGTGCTTTTCGTGCGCTTGGGCCATGCATACTATAGCAGAGCCCTTCAAGTGCCACAAGAATATAAAGACTAAGGAAGGGAACCCTCTATGAGTACTTCCTTGTTAGTTTTGGGACCCGCATTTTACGATCAATTCGTACCAACCCAACTTCAAACTTGCTAGAACATCTCGTGTAGGCACTTAGCGTCTCTTACACGTGCTCTTCTCATCCTACAAGGTACTTGCGGAAGGCAGAAATATTAACTGTCGACTACACATGCCAGTTCATCACGTCATGTTGTGTGCGTAGCTGGAATAAACATGACCGTTTAGTAGTGCGTTTTCTTAAGATGCAGACCTGAGTGGAATATTGGATAGCTGTAAAACGCGGGAAACGGTGATTTCGTGCCAATAACTCAGAGAGGGATGAGAAAAACAGGAGGTGAAAGTCTGAGATACGTTGAAATACAGGCGAACGTATGCAATACATGTGAAAGTATGAGATACATTGTCGTCATGGTTGTAAACACGTCACAAAACAAAAAAAAATCGTAGGAACATGGGAATTCAGAGATCGAGAGAAATCGAGAGATGAGAGAGAGAGAGAGAAAGAGAGAAAAGAAGGCAAGTCTGGGGAAGCGTGCAGGCATCATAAGCGATCAGGTAATGCAACTGCAGATGCACAAAAAATGTGAGCCAGGACCAAGTGGTCGTGCTATGGCTATTATTTTACCCCGGCAAGCAGACTCACGAAACATTTTCAGCGTGACTGGGTGTTAGGAGGCGAAAGCAGCAGATTTACGAGGTGCAAATCTGCGTTTTTTGTTCGTGTGTGTTTATGTGCGTGCGTAAGTGTTAACATTTGCAGCGTGACTGGAAGTTGAAGAGGCGAAATGTTGTCCAACGTTATGTGCGAACACTCCCATGATAATTGTGTGTGTGTGTGTGTGTGTGTGTGTGTGTGTGTGTGTTTAGTGCTTACGCAAGCGTGAGTATGTGCTTAGCACTTGGGTTTTGCGCCGGTGAGTGTTCGTAAAGTTGACGGCTATCGCTCACGTAATACATAATGTAACGTGTGCACCGGGAGGAGGGATCCCACAGTTCCTCCGACCTCCAAGCAACCTGCGCTCGTTCGTTCGCGTACAAACTGTCTAACGACACGATCCAACACCCGATATAAAAAGGAAGACGCACGTTCCTGGAAATAAGAAAGAAAAAAAAGATATTAGAAGCGAAAGAAACGTGGCTAGTTTATTGAAGAAAACTCACCGTATACATCGCAAGGAGACATATCTTCTAGAGCCGCTGCCCCAAGAGCAGTAGAGGTATTACTTTTATTCCGAGGCGAGAAAGTGTCGCATGACTATCGCAAGGAAAAGGGAGTTTCATGTCGAGTGGTATTGAGTGCATATCAATGGACAGGATAAGAAAGAATAAAAGAAACATCACGATTGTTCGGCGGCCGCACGCCCGCTTAGGCAACGCGTGGCTCGCACACCATAGCCACTCGAAGTATTTTGTATGGAAGGCAGGCCTTCCGACCCGTTTTTCTTCTTCAAGCGCTCATACTTGTTGATTTCTTGCTTACAGACATATCGACCTGGTATCGTTTTCTTTTTGTTCTTTTGCTTCTTCAGCTTCTTTTTTGCTTTCGTGCTTTTTGTTGCCGCAAGAGAAATGAACGTTCACAACAGTCGAGCAAGGCTGCGGCGACGCAACCCGCTTTTTTTCTTCATTTGGAGACACAAAGCTCGTGGCTGGTGCAGTCATGTGGATGGCCGTGAACTAAGCGTGCGATCCAGGGACTCTTGTCACGAGAAATTGCTGCGTAATCTCAGGTGCGCCGGATTAATTCACCGGGTGCTATGCGATGCAAGGACGGAAAAGAGGATTACGATATTACGATTGCACGACAAAGAAGCGCCCACCGCGGAGGCGCCCCTGTTTGTCTGCCTGCTGTGAGCCAACGAAGCGGGGATGTGTCGAACGATACGCTCTGTTCCCTGCATTCAGGTGTATTTGAGGTCAGATAGGAGGCGGCCTTGGCAGAGTGCGTTACGAAAAATCTTGTGCGTTACGAAAACTTTGGAAGGTTGGTGCTAGAAGGAGGTACGAACTACCCTCTTCTTCTCTTGTATATAGCGATATAGTTTTACAAGTGGCTCGTTGTAGATGCATGCAGCCCTAGACGTCTTACTTTCCCTCACCCTAGACGTCTTACTTTCACTACGTTTCCTTCCATATCATTCCTTCTCTGTTTTGATGCGTATATCTTGTAGCCTCATGCACACAGTACTCACGTATTCAATAACGTACGTGCTATATTACGTAACTTACACGTACGACAATGTGTATGCGCTAAACTACGTATACATTTTACTTATACTCAATATTTCGTATACCGTGCATGATGCATTTTAACATTTCAAACAGTCTGGACAATCTAATAGTGTGATTTTCGTCAGGTCACCGTGGCAATTTTTAAAGCACGCTTCCTTACTTTATTTCAGTGCATAGCGTGACGCTGAGCGCGATCTGCTCAACAAGAAGCCAGATTGACTAACTTTTCATGCTCACCCCGGTGCCTTTGATTAAAGGCTCGTTCATATTCCTGTGTGGGCGTACATCTGGTATGTGATGAAACAAAATGTAGGGGTGGGACAATATTCATTTTGATTCGCTTAAGGAAGGTCTTGCACTTTTTGGTACCCATGATTGGCCTTCGTTACCACGGTATTTCCGAATTCCGCGCATTGCAGGCGACAATGTCATGAAATAAAACGTGCGAACCCTTCTTTTTTACATGCGCGTACGGGTGGCTTACTTGATTAATATTTTGGGAACCTCTCACAGCTTGTGCCCTGAATATAAGCAGACAAACGTGTGATAACATACCCTCGCGCGATTATTTGCGCACCTGTGAGCTGCCTTGCGCAACCAAAACTACGTAAACAGTTGCAAAAAAAAAAAAAAACGTCTATACTTGCGTAATGCATGACATACTAATCTGTGGCGTTATCAATGGTGTCCCCATGGATGCTCGTTTCCTGCACAACGTCTGTGCCTTTTTGTGCGTGCCACTTATTTATCGGCATTCATTTTAATTAAAGTTCATTCTGCAACTAATATCTGAAGTCCCCGGCATCCGAGGCACGCGGATGGTATTATCGAAACGGCTGCTGTTTCGTACACGTACGTATATGGGACGTTCTTAGGACAGTCCGCGTCGAGTTCTTCCGTGGAACGTTAGCAGCGGGTTCATTCGGCCATGACCACCGAAGAAGAGCAGACTGGCGCCGTCTGCTAGACGTCGTTGTCGGTGGCGTGCGCGACAGCGTAACGAAGCGTACCTCGCAATGCCCGGCGTCGGCACGCCTGACAGTAAGCAGTTATGTAGGAGGCTGGATCGGAAGGCCTCCTTTTCCTGCCGAACGGCCGCGGCATACCGTTAGACAAGCCACGAAAGAGAGAGAAAGAATCGAACAAGAAAAAAGAGGGGGGGGGGGGGACACGTCGGCCTTCGCTCCCGATAACGTTGAGCCGGATTCCAGATGCGACAGCTTGCGTGGCCGGATGCTCTAGAGATCCGGCGCAGGTGAGGTCTCTGGAGCGATATAGCCCGTCTGGCACGGCGCTGATTCTGTAGTGTACGGCGTGGGTTGATGCGTATACTCGGACACGCCTGCGTGCATTTCCTAATAGCACAGTGTCGAACGTGATCCACTGAACGGAGAGTGTCACTGATAACGCTTATTCCTGTCCATCCTAAATCAGTTCTGCTAGAACGTGCGATACCCAGAGTACAATCTGGTTCACCTCCTTGACTATCGTACCTAGCGCGCTGAACTTTGTCGTAAATATCACTTCATACGGTGGTGTGTGCTCGGACGTAGAACTTGCGAATTGCATTAACGATTCTGTGCAAACAGCAGCAAGCTATACGGGTGGGACGCGATGTGGTAAGGAGCGGGATCATTCTCTCGGCCGGTTGTTTGCGCACACTGAATTTTCTTGTGAAGAGGATTACCAGCCATGCGTACCGACGAAGACGAAGGAAGAAAGAAGAGATGCCTTCAGGCTACAACTCGAAGATTGTTGTTTTACACATTTTTATGGCTCTAGATAATTTTGTGCTATTCTCTCAAATTATTCGTTTAACGTCCTGAATTATCCTTGTTGTGAGTGTACCTTTTAGTTTTCTCTTAGTTGTACTGATGATGCACTGATGCACTGATGCACGATTGACCAAGATGGTGTATGTCCCTTTGTCATTATATTTCGATAAAAATTTTCATAGTTCAAATAATACATTTTATTTTTGTCCCTTTTTCAAACAAACAGAGCAGAGGTCAATCAAAGCTGTCTGCCCATAGCTTGACGAGCCCGTCACGTCTATTACAAGGGCCCACGGCAGCACAGTGACAGTTACACCTGCTTACAAAAAAAAGAACGAATAGGTACAATCAGCAGCAAAACATCGCGGGATGTGCAACGCGTGGCGAAGCGGTAGAAAACTGCACTGCTGCGCCACCTACCGTGACGTGCACCATGATGTTGAGGTTATCGGCGATGGCTTACAAGATTAGATTCAGCAGTGGCGCGTTCTCTAAACGCGCCGTTGCTGATCACCGAGGCCGCGTACGGTAGCCTCGACATCATTCCGCGGCTTGGTAGACGGCGCAGCAATGCAGTTTTCCGCCACTGTCCACGCGCTGCACAGCCCGCAAACTTTTGCTGTTGAATGTACATCATTGTAAAAACGATAAATCACCAGAGAACATAGGTTTGCAGGGCTGCGGCAAGAAATCGCTATATTTGTAGCTTTATGTAGTACGAGCTACGCTCGCATATTCGAAGCACATCTGATCGCAGACCAATTGTACTCGGGTTATGTGTTCGCCGATCAGATGATCAGGTGATAGCTACAAACGCAGCGGACGATGGTAAAAAAATGGGAAGGAAAGAAGTAGTCTCCGTGATGATGTCACGAAAATGAGAAACCTAACCGGCTGACGCAAACTTACGAACATTTGATTTAAAGCTCGACAACAGTGGCATCGCGAAACTACGGCATTGGTCAAATCAGTGTTTAGATGTTTTAAATTTTCTTTTAGAATTTCTTAGAAGTCACTACATATGTACTTCGGTGCAAGTACCTATGTGCCGCTAGTGCTTGCACCTTGCCACTGGTCATATTGTCTTGCTTTAAACTAACTGTTTCACTCATGTCAACATGTCCCATCAATTCTTGATGGAGTGGGTGTGCAACTGAAAGTGTCTATAGAGCTATAGCTACCTCCTTTCTATTTTGAATGAGTTGTGGCGTCCTCATTGTGGTGTATAAACCAAATGCGCACGGGGTTGACATCTCATCATTTCCTTCCCTCCACCTCTAACTCTCTTTGTTACAGCACTTCGCGATAAAGGAGGGTAGATTCGAAACCGCTATGCAGGATAAACGACCGCCCCCTTTCGTAAACGTGCGCGGACGTTCATCATAGATGGCATTTTCATGGCAGTTGTGTTTCAAGACGTGTCAGAGTTCCCGTGTGCGATGAAGTGTGGCCACCGAATGACTGGAGGGATACATGTCCTACATTTCGGCTCGATGCGTGCACATATTCCCTTGTCCACGTCCTATAATCAAGGCACGCCACCCGATGCCTCAGTGTATCAAATTCGCGCCTTTTAATCTTCGCGCACGGCCGAAATGTCAGACACGATGCTGATGCGTCAACCCCTTTGTGAAGAGTGCACGATGCGCGCTTAAGTGGGCTCAAAAGACGAAAGAAAGAAATGGGTGGTCTATACTGATTGACCCCTCCCAGCGTGTCGCAGCCTTTCGACCTTTCGACGCCACGCCGTACGTGTCTATAATTTCTGACACCAGTTCGTGCAAGCGTGGAGAAAAGGGGCTAGAAGCGTCTTCTTGGGGCGTTGAGCAACTTTTGTTTCTTTTTGCGTGGTCCATCAACCCATTGGCCTACAATAGGAATCCTCTCTTTTCTGATTGCAGGTTGAGCTGTGGGCATCGAACCGGACTGACCATCGTCGAGGCGCGAAAGACCAACAGAAACTTCCACGAGAGCTCGCACGCAGGGGCCGTTGTCAACTTGTGCCGTTGCACTAAGGCGTCAAAGCGGAGACGATCATGAAGCCCTGATGGGCTTGTGCTTGCTCCTTGCGACGTCCAGTGTCCCCTCACGGGCTAAGACTCTTCTAGGACGCGTCAGTCACCTCGTGGTGTAGTGCCATGGCGTTCCGTAAGGGCGCCAAAGAGATGAAGAAGCAGTCGTACTACGTGTGGTTCCTTGGGGCCAAGGAGTCCCGTGGTCTCCGAGGCCTGGAGTACATCGGACCCGTGCTGCGGTTCTTGCTGGAACGGGAACGGGAAGTCGAGCCACCCAAGGTCACGCTACAGGTGAGCCGCGTCGTATATACCTTGCACGAGAACTAAACACAAAAAACGGTTTTTTTGTCGTATTTGTAAATTTCTCTGTCAAGGTACCACGAATCCCATGCATGCGGTGCGAAAACGCTTGGTAAGCAAAAAAAAAAAACGAGCAAAAATGCGTGTGGTGACGCCAACGTGAAGTTCCCGCAACCATCACGTCATAGATTATGATACTGTCTGTTTGCGTCTACCTAGTTCTACAGCGATAAAATGAAAGTACAGGGTGTGTCAAAAGATCACAGGCCATGTTCCCACAGCAATACAAGAGATAGTGGCCTGGAAACATTTCAGTGTCCTCTCCTCCCCCCCCCCCCCGCCCCTGCATGATCACTTGTCTTCCGAGAGACTTGACATACCAAGTTTCTGAAAGTTTAGTTGAGCACTATGACCATAGTATAAAAAAGAGTTATTCATGATTCCAACAGAAATTACGGTAGGAAACTGAAAAAGTGGGACCTTTGACATTCATTACAATTATTTTCTAATCTATTGATGAACTTATCGAAAGAAATTGCCGGTATTTGAGCTTTTCGAGTATAATTGATTGGTCAAAACTAATTTTGTTGTTTCACTTTAATATCCATTTTCGATGAGTGCTCGCAATTCTGCAACTTTTCGACAACACAGCCGATTACCTGAGACGTGACACCCTTCAAAAGTTTTGTGCAGACATTTAGGATATTCGTGAAAAGGCTGCTTTCCGTGCATAATATATAGTGATGGGTAATAGATTTATTCGAATATTAGGAATGATGACCTGTTCGTATACGATGAAGTCGAGATGTGTGCATACGATGCATTTAGGGCTCTGAAAATAGGAAAACAGCTCTTCTGTATAAAAAGGTTCTTCAACCAAGTGATACCCGTAGCCGGGCTGGTTTTCTTTTCCTTTCGTAAAACACGTAGAATAGCGCAGATAGCACGACATCATTCCAGCATACGGCATCCGTTATGAATTAAAGCAGCTCATGAAAATATTCCTCGACGGTAGGTGTATGGGTGACCACAGTGGAGGCTGAATGTATGGCAAGGCTCTTGAGAGCTATTTTTTTTTGCTGCGCTGTGTACGCGTTGTTTGCTTCTGATTTTAAAAGGGGCCATAAAAAGTTTCTAGGCTCTTTGTAATGGAATCATTTCATAATAAATACTAGCAAAAATGTAATGCGAGCAGGTTGTTACGGTATCTGTGACATCCCTTCCTCTCTGGGGCGCTGTTACAATGAGACTCATATCTGCGTGTTCATCGGTACACGGGAAATTAGAACAACTTTGTTGAACATTTACGAAAAAAAGTAGAGATCTGGTCCAACGACCGAAACCGATGTCAAGCAGACTAGAGAACTTTGTGCTACAATCCTATTTTTGTGTTGATTTCACTTGCCATAAGTGAAGGGTTGCTCGAAGAAGCTCACGTGACTTCACCACTTCATAATAGTGTAGACCCTGAGCTGCGTAATAAAATGCCTGACGAAGATGACGTACTATACTCCGCGATGCATGGTTGAAGCCGTATTGCACTTGTCATAACGGAAAACGCAGCTTGTATCCCGACCACTGTTAATAATACGTGCGCATTATTCATTTTTTGTACACTACAGGTCAGCGGTAAAGGCATCAAGATGGTGCAGAACATCGCTCGTGGCCTTCGAGGCAAGATGGAGCAAGTGAAGCACCTGATCCCACAGCACGCAGTCACTTGTGTGCACCAGGATGGTGACCTGGTGTGCTGCATCTTGCTGCTCTACAACCCGGTCACCAGGTGCCCCGTGCACGTGCACGTCTATCGCTGTGATTCTCCCGAGACGGCCACCATGCTGCGCCAGCAGCTGCAGCAGCTCGTCGAGCGGCCCGACAACCAAACCAAGTTCCGTGAGATTGAACACCGGCTGGCGGCCAAGGGATTGCTGCGCGAGCACTCGTTCCATCACCACCACCATTCGGGTCCTCCACGTATGCCCTCCGACGGAAGGACCGAAGACGGTTCCGAGGACCGCAGCGACGTCTCCGAGGAGGAGGAAGAAGAGGGCCTCGCCACGTCGCCACCCCGAAGGCCCGCCGCAGTTCTGCCTCCTTCGGTCCACTGGCGCGACATCGGTAGGCTCAGCCACATCCAGTGACCGGATGGCGAGCCTGTACGCGTCTCTGGCCGCTGAACTACGTGAGAAACTGAGCAACCCCGACCGCGGCCCGCTTCTGTTGCCTCCCAAGGACTATGGGACAGTATGCAAGAGGTCTTCAACCAGGCCCGAGGGTGGCTCCAAGTCAAGCAGCGGTATCGGCTCAGACGAGCTTCTGCCCCGTGAGCTGGACTCGTCATCTGATGATGAGTGGCCCGCCCAACAGCATCGTCAGCGGGAGCAGCGCAGAAACCGCCGACCGGTCTCCTTCCCGGCCGCCTCAGCCCCTCCAGCAGCGGTTTTCAGTGCACTGCCTCAGAAGCACCGCCAGCCGCATACGCCACAACGCCAGGCCCAGACGCCGCAGCCATACCGCAACGGACAAGTGCCACACCAGCAGAGGCCGTTTTCACAACAGCAGCAACACCCTCCTAGCCACCGCCAGTTGGCGTCGTCTAGGCAGATGGTACTGCCCGAGTCAAGGACATACCAGCCACACCATCAGCCGCAGCAGCAACAGCCAGAACCCTCGAGGCAACACAACCAGAAGAAGAGCAGGGACTACAGGCACAGCTTCGTTGAGCCGTCGACACGTAGACCTCTGCCTCTGTGAGAAAGAAACCGATCGACGATTCGCAACCAGTCGCTTGTTCGCGACGTAGAGCGAACCAAGTCTACACAGATGCTAACCGCTCATGAGACGACGCTTACATGACGACAGCTTCCAGTGACAGCCGCAGCCCTACATACAACGCCGCTCTCAACTGTACAACCTCACATTTGTACAAGTCGTGTAGAGTGGCGCACCTCCTGAACGGTCACTCAGTCTAGAGCCAGCGCGTGAGACGTGGCTTGGAGTGATATGCAGAGTCAGAACCGCCAGGGAACAGAGGTCCATGAATACAATGAAAACAGGACTCGCAAGATACGGGGGATTCTCCTTTTAAAAGAAGGAAGAGAAACGAGAGAAGGCAGTGGTTTCAGGTTTCTGCGGGACACTCCTTGAGCGTGAGTGTGAATTATATAAAAGCGCGGCCGGAATACTTCAGGTTACTTTCGGGAAAAACGTGATAAACTGAGCATAAAAGGTTTAGCAGGACCGTATTGCCGGGAAATAAAGAAGCCTGGCAGGTGCTTGCAACGAGTCCCACTTTGCAACGAGGGAATGTGCGTCGCCGGAGCAGGTTTCTTCTTGACGACGGGTGTTTCACAGCAGTGTGCATACGCCTGGTCCTGATCGTGGCTTCGCGACAAACGTGTGCTCAAAGTCTCGCAAGATGATGTGAGGTTTTCTCGAGACTGCAAATTTTTCGGGACATAGAATTGTTTCGAAATGAGTGTTATTATAAGTGTTGTTTTATAAGATATAGAGCTCACTCAGTGAGCTCAAATTTCTACTGCGTGTCAAGTACAGCAAGCGCCGTAGATATTTGAGAAGACGAAGCTGATTAACAATCCTCCGATCAGCGAAAGCAAATCGGATAACACTGGGGAAATACGTGAGCCAGGACCTTCCAATGCCGCCACTGCCAGCAACCTAACCAACACTGGAAGCAACTACACAAGCTTGGAACACATCTCCAGAAACTTCGTCCATAAGGACGATGTTATGTTTTTTTTTGCTTCTAAGAATTTTAACTAAACAAAACTGCCTTTGCTGAGGCTGCGTGCTCGTGGACTGGTTTTTGGACTTGTTCAAATGACGCTAGTAATAAATAAAACTAAGAAGTAAACAGTTCGTGGACTTTGTGTTTGATATTGATGCGCTGTCCTGCTGTGCTTTAGCAGCGAGAATAATAAAAAAAACACATATTGTAACATAACGAGGAGAAGGCACATATTTTTATTGTTCACTATTTACGATAGCTATTGTACACATTTATAGCATATAATGATGGCTACTAAGCATAGAAACCAAACAAAATTACATGTGCATTTTGTTTTTGTCACGATATTAGTACTTGCGCTTTCATCTGTGTGGAACGACCACAGCTTTCTTTCGGCAGGTGATCCCGTTAGAAATATTCGCTCGAACATATGGGAATGACTCATCTCCTGCGTGGCAAAGTCACAATCACCACGTTCATTATAATGACTTAGTTCAATCAGAATATGCTTATTTCTTAATCCTGCGACATAGCTGTAGCTACTAGACTGGTGTGTGGTTAGCTATATTATCAAACTGCAAAAACTTCAGGCTATACCGTGTACCTCAGATGTAGTGGGTATCCAGCAAGCCCAGAGGTATGTGTCAATGATTACTCAAGATATATTGCAAAAATACCGATGAAGTGCATACTGTCAATCCAGTACGCAAGAGACACAACAAGAGATACCACGATTATTGATGTATGTTCATTGCACTATCATATCCACTACATGCTTAGTTTTCATTACGGGCCCAGCAGAAGCTCTTGTCAAGTGGGAAGTGTCCCAAATGCGGTACATTCTGTAGCCTCCAGTACACATAGTGCAGTAGCCGAGGTAGGCTAATGAATACAGCAAATGCGGTGCAGCGACATACATAAAGATGCATGCTGCAGATACAGTGGGCAATCGGCGGAACCAAGTTCAGCTAACGGGCACTACATATACATTGGGCAACCAACAAAAACTTCGATCAGCTAATGATCACCGCAGACTAAGCTCATGCTGCAGAACAGGTGAGCATGCAGCAAAACTTCGTCACCTAAACTGTACTAGAAGTCTCGTGCATTCCACAGATCCAATAGACAATAAGGGGGTATGGTAGGGTAAACGCCTAAAAGTATCGAATTCGCGATTTTGACACCAAAAAATTCACTGCATCCTGAGGAAGAAACCTTTCGAAGCCCGACGTCGATCGGCCGCGCCAAGCGGTTTAAATGTCGCACAGAAGTGCCCCACGCGCCCTCTGTCGTAAGCAGTATGAGCACAAAAAATACGTTTTCTTCAAATTGCGTTTTCTGTAAATTTTGAAACTTCAATGTACCTTTTCTCAAAATGTATTGAATTGATTTCGATGAAACTTTGTATGCGTGAGCCAAATTACTTTAGAAAGAATTTGAACTAAAAAAAGTGCTGATTTCATAAAACATAGAGCTGTAAAAATTACACAATAAGTACCGGCCTTGGCGTTGTGCAGTCATTTTTTTTACAAAAACTTCATAAAAATTATACTATTTTTTATTTCAGATATATCTCGCGAGTCTCTACAACAACACGATCGAATAATGTTACATTGCTTTCGATAGTTGCAAAAAAAGGTACCCTGAATAAGTGAACCTCCTTTAAAATTCGGGAGTGGGCCATAGGAAAGCCAAGCAACTTAGGCTAACAAAAAGGGTGTCACTTGATACATAGTGGAATTTTTGTGAGCACGTAAAATTTCATGGAAATACTTGCAGCCGTTCCTGGGATATCACGCTAAATCTGAAATATATCATTTACCCCACCTTACCCCTAAAGCAAAGCTTGAGGTCTGCTTGTAAGTACTGCAGATCCAGCGTAATACCACAAAGTCAGTGGATGCTCAGTATAACCGCATGGCAACTAACGAATTACCGTTTGTTCAATGCCCCTTGCACATCCAGTGGTTGTGCAGCAAAAGCCGGAGTCAGCTGATTAGTACAAACACGTTCTGTGAGTACTGCATGTTCATCTGGTGCAAGCAATACTTGATGCAAGCTAATGACCAGTAAAGGTCTGGAGTAGGCTGTATATATAATTGGTTTTAAGGAAAATTGAAGCCCTCTTACTGAGTATAGATCCAATACAGATACAGAGAACTTGACTGGAAGACGTCTTCAGAGACGATGCATACAGACAGATGCACTGAGTGACCAGAAATATTCGAAGCCAAAAAAGAGAGGAAAATTACCTGTATGAGTACCAGGATGATGTTAGAAGTATTGAGTGCTGAATGTCTTAAGTGACTTTCATATCTAGGCAGAAATATGCAAAGAAGAAGGAATATATATGCCAGAACATGGAATGAGTTTGACCTAATTACAAGTGTTTTATTACGAGGAATGCAAAAAAGGAATGCGTCATGACAAGACAAGGGAAACCTCAAAATGCGCAGCAAAATAAATAACCTCTCACCCACACATAACACATGTTGGCCTTGAAACAAACCTGTCTGAATTCATTGATAAAGACTGCGTTGGTGAATTTTCACGCAGTGTTATCTTTGAATGTGAACACTTACCTGGGTCGAAACATATCGATATTTTGGATGGGGGCTAAGCCACATTTTTTATGAGAAGCTGAAGTTTTGGGACTGATATGACTCCTTCCTCAGAAGCTGACTGTATCGGAATTCTCTTTCCATGGCGTGTGGACGGCCGTGTGCGTATACCAGAAGTATATTATTCCTTGTAAATGGTTTATCTTTGAAAGTACGTCCTGAACCGGCTGTGATTCGAGGAAAAGCCTTCTTACAGCTTAATAACGTCGGGCGTGACAGGAGGAGCATGTCAGCTGCAGACGTAGCCCACCTGGCTGGAATAGCCAGCAATATCAAAACGCCTTTAATAAAGTACGGAATCTTTAAAGTTGTTCGTAAACGTATACTATTCACTCTAATCAAAATAAATCGCCAGGCATGTGAATAATGCGGCATTCACAGTGATGCGGAACTCTTTACAAGTATGTATACCCTTTTAACTACTTAGCGCATCTTGCAATGCATGGCAAAGTGGGGCAATTCATGCCTTTGTACCGCACAGTTTATTTTACTTCCCACCACTAGTCCCAGCTGGTACGAACGAATCACGTAGAAAAATGTGTCAACAGTGCCTCAATGTGGTAGTAGATTTGAGGCCACGATATAGCTTACAGGGCGTCCATCTATGGATTTACATGTGCACCCTTTTATGGGGCATACTGCTGCAACTACCGAGTAGGCTTGCACTGACGTCAGCTCACTTGGAGGACGGCGACAGCGCCCGGCAACTTTTATTCAAGTAATCATCGAATGACTTTACTAAAGACGTTAGCTGCCCCATGAATCAACTGCCGGAAAAATTTTTACCATTCCTGAAGTATACGAGCGGAGTTACAGGTAGTTACACCTTTAGGTTCTTTCTCTCTCCTTCCTTACCATCTATCTATCTATCTATCTATCTATCTATCTATCTATCTATCTATCTATCTATCTATCTATCTATCTATCTATCTATCTATCTATCTATCTATCTATCTATCTATCTATCTATCTATCTATCTATCTATCTATCTATCTATCTATCTATCTATCTATCTATCTATCTATCTATCTATCTATCTATCTATCTATCTATCTATCTATCTATCTGTCTATCTATCTATCTATCTATCTATCTATCTATCTATCTATCTATCTATCTATCTATCTATCTATCTATCTATCTATCTATCTATCTATCTATCTGTCTATCTATCTATCTATCTATCTATCTATCTATCTATCTATCTATCTATCTATCTATCTATCTATCTATCTATCTATCTATCTATCTATCTATCTATCTATCTATCTATCTATCTATCTATCTATCTATCTATCTATCTATCTATCTATCTATCTCGCCATTTTCGTTTAGATGCTCTCTCCACATACACCAAATTTCGTATCACGTGGCGCGTGAATAGACGACGAAAGTAAATGACACGCCCAAACATAATAATAATGACATGGACGCCATGTACGACATAATTTACGTCTGCCTCCTAACGTTGCGCCGATTTTCAAGTGACATGTCAACCTTCCTAATTCATGCTTCTCCTATCATCGATTCTCACTATACGCAGGATCTGCCAAATTTTTTGTCGAGGAAACAGCCAGCGATTTATAGCTGATTTTAACAATTAATGGTAGGTCCCAGACCACGTGCTGCGCTGTTTGGATTACGTGTTCTCAAGAGCCTGGTCTACCACCAATTGACAGCGTTTTCCGGAGGTGTTCAAAAATTACTGCACGGAACGTTTAGGGATGCGTCCGTAGAACTGCCGACGAGACGATGTAGTTTAGTGGAGAAGCCTTGGGATCATGAATTGTTACCCTGAGAAAAGTGAGCTTGATGGACAACTTAGCAGGGCTTGCACAAAGCTGCGCAAACCTGGGTCACATCATAATCGGTGAGCCCCTGGATCGTCCTCACTTGTCTAAGCTATTACTCTATATGATCTGTCTCTTCCAACTTCTGGCGACATGGTACTATGCTTAAGCTCCCTCTCTTAGTTTTTGGTTAGCGTGTGTATTTTTATCTATGCGTGAAGGCGACCCGTGGTGATAGCAGCTCTGCTGTACCATATATGTGCCGCAATTCCTGTACCATATATGTGCCACGAAATTTGGGCAAATACCACAGGTGGTCGGCACTCTTTCGAAGCCCCGAACTCAACGACCAAACCCTGTCCATCCAGAGTGACCGCGATCGGGTGGTCAAGCCCGATCTGGTGGTCCCTACGTGAGACTAGCCAGGTTAAGCGAGGTCTACCTAGCGTCTTTTCTGTACCTAAATGAAGGTCAGTGATCATCACCATAACATTACTCGCCACAGTGGTCCATTAAATATCTAAATGTTAACTATAGGGAAGACGCAGAAGCCGAACACCGACTATAGGAGCTGCACGTTGTAGCTTCCCTTCTTAAACGTACGTACCGAATGCTCGGGGCGGTGAGTTAGAGCGAGCAACTTCATGATCGCGGCCATTTTCTATCTACGACATATGACATACTTCTTTTTAGCTGCTTTGCTGTAATATTTATGTGTATGCATCATTTTGGAAGAATCTCTAGAATATATGTAGGCACTATTGGAGTCGAGTGTGGTTCCTAGTCTCGGTGATGAATGCACACCGTGACAGCGAGGAACCTGCAGCATTCCTGATGTTCCTGATGAGTAGCTGCGTGGAGATGCGCACTCCGTAAGCTCCCGGCGATGAGAAAAAAAGCACGCCAAACTCGCTCGCGCTCGCCAGTGCCCTCCCAGCGGTGAGAACGGAAGCGCGCCAAAAGTGTTTGCGCTCGCCTCGAGAACAAGTGGGCACAGCGTGACGAAGGACTTGCCCAACGCAAGAGTAGCTTCTCCCTTAAAATAAGTGAAATGGTGGAGCTGCACAGAGCTATCAAACTGTTTCACGCTCATACTTTCGTGTAAGCACCCGGCAAAAACATGCACCTCATTTACAACGAAAACGACGGATATATTGTAACAGGATTGAATAAAAAGCAAGGCTTTGTTCGCAAACAACTGAATAATTACGTAACACTGTGTGAGTCTCAAGGGAAACACATTACGTTGTCTTGGTCGAACAATCAAGGTATACGCCCAATTGATCGGACCGCGTGTAGTTTTACTCAGTCGCACTGCTCGTTATGTCGCAGCTGGCTGCACCGTGCACAGCTCTAAATTAAAGCGCCGCTAGAATAGCGTGACGACGTACCGTTTCGTGGAGCTGCAAGGTGCACGCCGTATGCATACAGCTCTGTAGATTTAGTATCAAACAGTCGAGTGGTTACGTAGGCGTTGCATCAATCGTTACGCGATTCGAAGCGATCCGTTCACGCTCGAGCAGACTAATCACTGCCTAAGGGTCATTGCACGCGTTCGAGTCTCCTCTCCTCCAACGCTCACTTGTTTAGAAAGAAGCTACAGGAGGGCGCAGATGGCTATGGAATTCATCCGGTAGAACTCATTCATCTCATCCTGCGACATCAGGCTTCAGGGCCAGCTGACTCGCTGGGTTTGCTGGTTCCATAAGAAACTTCTGCTCGCCTCGGCCGACGCAACATCGAAACTATCGGAGACTGTAAGTAAACCCGGCTATCGCGAGGTGCAAGAACCACTCGAGCGAGACAGCAGAGCACGCACTTCGAACGTTTGAAGGCGCGCGATTCGGATCTCACGCGTTCCGCAATATAACCCCCGTCACGCTTGAACGGTATCGAGTCTCGAGCTGCGGATGCCCGCGACTTCCGCATTAAAGCCACCCGCCCCTTAAGTGCAGAACTGCAGGCCACGTTGCGCATTCTTCGCTTGTGACTGCTTGAGCAACGGGTGTGCTCAGTATAGCAAAACGATTTAAGTCGCAGGGCCAATGACCTCGCAAACTTGAGCTTTGATTCTCGTTTTTATTGGCTATCCACATGGGCTCATTCGTCTTTAAAGTCCCGTATACCCGCGAGACTATATCAGTCGGAGATGGTTACGGCCGAATACCACACTTACTCTGATCAAAATCTTCATCAGAAGTATAATTTTTTTTTTCACGAGGAGAATGAAAAAAAGCACCTATATATATATATTTATTTTTCCTCGCACCACCCTTCCTCCCCGTCTACGGGCCTGGTCCGTGCTATTCGTTTGAGCGTTATAAACTATTATCGTAAGTGTGATTGTAAGTGTGACGATATTTTATATGTTGACAGTGTGAGCCCAAGCACAAAATGGCTGTTTCTTGAATTATGTTGTCGCTTTGTTGGTGTTTTTATTTTGTGTACCATATACAAATACACGAACCCACCTAGTTATCATTTGCTCTGTAACCGTAACTGTAGTTTTTCCTTTGCAGTTGAAACACGTTGAAGCTTCTAAGGTACCTCAAGGTTAATTTTCGGGGCTTGTTAGAATCCATAGTTTGTTGAAAATCAAGAGAAAAAATGTTTAGTGGAAAGGTTAGAAAACAAAAATAAAAACAAATAGAGTACCAAAGGCATTCTGCCCTTCTAGTTACCGCTCACGGCAGTCACGTGGACAAACAATACCAAATAATCAAATAGAGATGAGAAGTATCCATGCTTTGTAATTTATAAAATCTTTCGAGAAGGATATATAATGCCTATGCGCTTCGCAGTCAAGAAAAACCTCATACGACCAAACGACGTCGAACAGTGGTTTCTTTATGTGTACTTTTTTTCATACTGTACAGCGCCTTGCACGGTCTATACCCTGTGCAACTTCGTACCCACCAGGAACCTTTTATGGACCATCTCCAATTGTTGAATAATAATTAATTCCAATAAGGTTTTAAACGGGTATACCGCACACAAATAGGCCCCGGCAGATTAGAAACATCTGTGCGATACGATAATGCACTTATACAATTCTTTTTAAACAGCTATAGACCTTTCTAAAAAACTTGAAGACGCTTTAGCTTCGATTTTAAGAGTATATTGTGATAGCGTGATCTAATCCCGTTCACATTACTTTGTCATTCACTTGCCAGGCTTTGGTTCTCACTGGACATAGGGTCGCAAGGAAGGTATCATGTGTGCGCATAACATTGACCACTCGAAATTCCAACAACGCACGGTTACCCGAGTACAGTTACGAAGTACCCAACTTGGCATAATCATAATATTGCGTGTCAGCTGAGAATAAATTACATGACCTGACTTAAATAGCACGTCCCTTCGCCCCGTTCAACTACAACAACGACACCTTCAAGGTCTAGCAAGACCTCACTCATGGGGTTCGCCTTACGACCAAGTCTAGCAGTATGCTGGAAGCAGGAAGCAATCACGCCTCCGGAGTGGCATGTGCTTTTGCGAAGCAACCCTGTACTTTTTGGAATCAACAGTACCTGAAAAACAACCCTACCTTTCGGCAGCACTGATTTTCTTGTTAACTCATGAAATTGATTGCGTGTTTAAACGAGGCACAAAGTGGGCCTGAAGATTTGTAAGAGTCGAACAATGCACGCTTTATTAGAAACTGTATCTATATAATTCTTTATACTATAGGCACTCGAAAAACAGTATTAGGCCTAGTGATTTTCTTACTTGATGTCAATCGTTTCACTCTGCTGACGGCGTGCACGAGTTTGCAGTTAACGCTTTTTCTCTCTTCTTGTACACACCAAAATTTCACAGACGTTGCTCAAGAATTTCTGCAAACTTTTTTTGCCCTGCTGTAGGTTTTCATTATGTGAAAATTCTACTAAGTTTATTATCATTCCTGCGCAACATTGGTCGCTAGCCTGGTAGCAGAGCCACTATCTCGCCGCTGTAGTGCATTGAAGAGGCAGGAAACGTGTTCTTGCAACCTCCGCAACATATTTCTCATGTTATAGATTACATCACATAACAAGAGTGAGATAACGATAACGGGGTAAGAGGGGTATACGTCGAAAGCAGCCGATAATCCTTTAACCTCATTCACCGCAACACGGACGACCTCACAGATATACCTCGTCGCGCCCTTAATGTTACGAGGTGTATGCGCGCGTAACAACGCCATCGGAAACGAAATCACTCGAATGCGTAGTACAGTCGGTCGCGTTCACAAGGCAATGGCCGTGCGCAGCCCATACACACAGGAGCTGCATTGCTGCTTCAGGAAAAGGGCGGTGGCGTTCTCCTAAAGCGGGCTAAAAGCTCTCAAGCCGAGGAGTGGAGCAATGCAGGAAGTGATTTTCCTCTAACTGTCCGTCTACTTGCCCGAGCGCGGGGCACTGCTACGTCCCGCATTCATTCGCACATAGCTAGATCTGCCTGCCCATTGTATGACATCTCTCTATGAAATTTTGAAGGGAGATTCCAGCCAGAAGTGCAGTTAGCGTTTGCCTCTGCAGACTTTCTCGCATGGGAGGTGTTAAGGAAGGAGGTGGGGGGCAGTTTCTGAAAAGATGTGGCACATCTAGCCGAACAAGACTGTGGTGAAGCTGTAGAAGCAGCAAAAAATGAATGAATTAATGAATGAATGAATGTATAAATGAATGAATGAATGAAGATTATACACAAGACTTGCGGCACCTGGATACAAATCAAAGATATGCTTAGTCACCAATACAACGTAGATTTCACAGGCCAAACAAACGATGTGTCAGCACAGGTCACAGCGCACAGCTATTCTTAGATATGATTGCTTTCCATTCGAGGAACCATATGACACCTGTTATGTTCCTAGCAGCTGGCGGGGTTTGGACTTCTGCTAAATGCGTGCTACTTTACAGACATTGTATAGTTTTCGGGGCCTACCACAATGTCTTGGAATTTAAATCTCTACAGTCCAGATTGCATATATATATATATATATATATATATATATATATATATATATATATATATATATATATATATATATATAAATATATATATATATATATATATATATATATATATATATATATATATATATATATATATATATATATATATATATACCAAGATATGCTAATAATGTTTGCAGTTGAATTCATTTGCTCCTTTACTGAGCTCGGAAAGGAGCTGGACCATCTATCCCTCGGCCAGTATTTCACATCGACCTGCGGGGGTATAAATACGGTACTCGCCGTGTCTTTTCTTTGTTCTCCCATTCCGCTTCCACCCAGCGGTGCTCCACCCCGGCTGAGTGGTGTGCCAGCATATCTCCGCACCCATGACGGCGCACGAGATCACGTCGCCACCGCTGCAGTCTAAGCGGCCTCGTTGGGAAAGGAAGTCATCAGCCGCGGCGAATCGATCAGTCACCCCGATATATACCTCGCTTTTCTTACAATTCGCATCCTATTGTTCGTCTCCGCCGAGGATCTGGGCCGCGTCGAAAAGTCGTGGCGCTTTCTTTCTTTCCCCTTACATCTACCTCCATCTATGTCTCGGTGCGTATGTGTGTCCGATTGTCTAGGTTACTTTTTGAATGCTTTTTTGATATTTGTATTGTGCTTCTTCATACCTGCGGCGTTCTACTTGACCGTGTTTGTTCGTTAACGAGTCAGTCGCCATCATTGACCACTGGACCGATCGTGCGTATAAGGAACACTGCTCGGCTGAGCGATTCGTTAAACCACTGCCAAACCTATGACATAGCGACTGGGCCCCCTAGCAGGGTGTTCTACGGCCAGCACCGTGGGACTGCACCACAACCCGGCCTTTGCTTTCTGAGAAAGGTTGTATACGTCCTATACGACTATAGTCAATCACTTTCTTTTACACCTTTAGGTTCCCCCTTGGGGCTTTCGTATTTCTGCTGCTACGCGGGCTTACAACCGAGTGCTGTCCGAAACAAAAACGGTGTCTCGCAGTACATGCTGTACTGACAACTTCTGTACTGACAATCTATTGCGTGATACACGACAACTCGTCGCTTCTGCGCTGAGCGATGTAAAGCAACGATGGGAAAGAGAAACTTATCTATCAAACGACTGACCTGGTTACACTGCAGTTTATCACTCATTCATTTTCCTTTCTTGTATATTTGGTGAAGATTAGAACGTCACTCACGGTATGCTTAGGTGCAAGGGCGTAGCTGAACTTTTTTTTTTCGGTAGGTGGGTGCGAGGGGGTTCAAGCATAGTTTAAAGACGTCACCATTCCTGGCTCACCATTCTCCCTCACCATTCCCTCACCATTCCTGGCTACGCTCCTGTTTTGGAGTATTTATGTTAGACTGCGGAGAATACATGAAAATGAGGATTAAAGTTAAATATCTCCGCAGTGTTCCTTCAGCCGTGCTGAGAAAGTAATCGCGGAAAGGAGTAGAAAAAGTGAAGGCGTGAAATTCAAAGATGGTATGCGGCACACAAAGGTGACGACGTTCAGGATATTGAAGAAAGAAGAACCTGAACACTTATAGAATGCCCGCGAAGGTGCGTAATCTTTGAGGTCACTCTAATCAACAGAAAAAAGCTTATGCGAGAATAAAATTCTATAGGAAATGAGGTAGTGGAGTGAAGTGTAATGTAGCTCATCTGGTGTAACTACAAAGTTATGACTGAGTAACCTATAAGATGCCGGAGTTCACCGAAACTTCAGCATCTCCCTCCCCCCCTCGATAATTGCTCAAAGCTGTACATATCCTAATACAGGGGGCCACGAGAGCAAAAAAAAAAAAAAACGGTATGCAACTCACAAAAGAGTTAAAGAAGAATTTTGGGAATTGCTACTGTAAGAGTAATCTATCTATACATATTGAATTGTGGAAACTTGCGCCCATACGTAATTCTGTACAACCCCCCAACCCCGCAAGCAGGAGCACTGAAGAAGCGGTGGGCTTTGAACTGCGTTTCTTCATTATATGCTGGAGGCAGCGCTAGGTCAACAGCGGATTTGGTATCCTTAGCAAAATGAGCCACCTTCAGTGTTTCCCACTGCTTATAGCATTCAGAAACGACAACTGTAGTGACGAATTATTCGTGACGCACAACGAATATCACCTTCATTTTGTGGCTGCCCTTCCGGCGTTAGCTCAAGTTGTCAAAATCGCAAACAAATAAGTGCACGAAGATTGTTTCGACACATTTGTAAATGCTGCGTGCATAATACCCTACACAGAATGACAACTCGATCAGGTCGACGCACATTGCAAGCTCTGGATTCCTTGAAAGTTGGAGCCTCTCCCAGGAAGCTTTTTTTTGACATCTTAAATTCTAGTATGATTTACCTTGTATTGCCTACTGTATCATATACGCTACATTAACTATTCATTGACCAGAGTCCAGCAACCGGAATCAAGTACATCGCTATCTGGGTATGGCTGCCGGAGACCGATATGTGTCTGCGCATTTCACTAGTTAAGTTTCCTTCTTCCGAACTCTATTAATTTTCTTCCCCTTGCTCTCGCGCAGGGTAGCGAACCTGCTACAAGCTGGTTAGCTTCACTGTCTTTTCTTTGCTTCGTCCTTCTCTCTGTGTTATAGTTTTCACATACACTGCTAACTTGCAAATATGTGTTCGCGTCAGCCTGGGAAAATATGTGTTGAGGCGGCCTCCCATGATAACGGCCAAAGGATCCGGGACAGAATTGGCGCGAATTATTGTAGGCATGAGTTTTTTTGCCATTGACCAATGAACTTGATGTCATGTCTGGTGTTAGCGTTTATTAGAATTCCCACTTTCGAACATTAGCAGCGCATCAAATATTTTAAAGACACGGACCTTGGTACTCATAATGGCACTGATTATTACCGGGCCCAGTGATAATGTGCGTATCTCTACGAATGCCTCACTGACTCACCGCTGCTACCATGTTTCTTGAAAAACATGGTGAAAGGACCAAATCTCTTGTTTATCAGTCTGCTACTCTGATAAGAGGTCATTTGGGTGGGCCATCAGTTAAGGGTCAGCTCATGAACTTTTGTGTTCGTTGACTGATGCACTGAACATACATTTGAGGTAATAAGTTCGAATTGTGTAGTGAAGTGTCATCCGGCCAACTACACCTCCGCCAAGCTGGTGGTCCCTAGCTTTCTATACAGTGCCCCAGCCAACATACATAAGCGCGCAAGAACAATTTCGAATGGAAATAAGTACAAGAGTAAAGGACGAGAATGCCCTAGAAATGACTTCGGACCATCTTTGTCCTCGTCCTTGTCGTGCTTAATTAGGAAGCCTGTCTCTAAGCGAAGCTGATCCAGCGCTGGGCTATTCCGCTCGAAATAAGCCATTATGCTTTGTAAAGGCTCTAGTTGCTTGCGATGGCCTCTCGTGCTTCCGCGCGCGTGGCGTGCCCGCTAAGCCGGGCTGTCGAAAGAGCAGAAGACAATCAGGCCGGGTAGCTCGGTGCAGGACCGCTTGCGAGGCGCAGTACATACGTATGCACTCGTGATGCAACGACAAATGCGGCTGGTAAAAAAGCGCGCCGTGTCCCGCGCACAATCGGTGCGCTGAGTCTGACCTGTTGTACGTCTTGGGGTGTCCCGTAATGTTCCGGTTGTTTCTTGCTACGGTCTGTTCCGGCATTCTTTTTTTTTTTGGGGGGGGGGAGCCTTCTAGAAGGCAGACGCGACGAACGACCTCCCAAGGACGTTCCGAACGTCCATCCACGCAAGCGACGCCCGTGATGGCGAACATCTCTCGCACCGAAAGGCCGCCGCAGTTTCGAAAATGGATGGCGCTGCCTTTGTTACCGTTGTCTCCGGTGACGCAACGAGCCATCCTTCTGTCCGCGGCACTCCAAGCGTGAAGAAAGGGCAACGATACCGGCTCAAACGGAAAGCGGAGATGGTATGCAGCCAAAAAACAAGAACAAAAACGAGTCAGCAAGAATGCATGCAGCTGCCGTGTAGGTTTACTATAACGCTATACAAAACGACAGCAACTCGAAGTCGTGGGAAGAGGAGCTGGTCAAGCATAGACGGCACAAAGATAGAGCTAAAGAAAGAAGGGAAACCACCGGCGGATGAAGACTGGCAAGTGCACATAATGGCTGCCTGCGGTTGTTCCGCTCGACAGAGCTGGCATGCGGTGAGACGTGTCGGTGTTCCCATCCTGTGAGTGGCGTAAAAGAAGACCGTCAATGAAGAACCGCCGAGTCATGAAGGTGGTAGGGCATTGCTTCCATCCACTGTGAGCTTTCTTGTCTGTTCATAAAACCGGTCCCCCGAGAAAAAGATAAGATTTTAACGCTTTTACAGAAGTATACAAGGAGCCGTTTCTTCTTTCGTGATCACGTCATGTTCGAAAGTATCCGAAGTTGAAAGCCAAAGAAAGGCGAAAACAAAGCGCTCAATTTCCCAGGAGAGAAAGAGACAGAGTGGGAGATGTCCATAGTTTGTATAATATAGAAAGACTGGCGCTCGTATAAGCTTACATCACTGGCTATGTGAGGTAGGCTAGCAAGGAAAAAAATAGTACACTTTCAGACTGATAGAGGATGCCATCATCCAGTGCAGCCAAGCGATTCATTCGGCCCCTGCCCTTCCCAAGCAAGTGAAGACACAATTGACGGAGGCTGCACTTGCAACTCGTTCCACAAACACAAACTGTATGCTCCTCCAGCGCCGCGATTGCACGGGCGTTCAGACAGCCGTGGGCGCCTCTTTTCTATAGCGGCAACGGCATGTCGCACGCATGTTCAGCGGAAGTGGCTGCAAGCCCACGCACGAAGTACGGCGACCTTAAACGGCCCCTGAATTGCTCTCGCAGGACGGGGGCATAGTCGGATTGTTTCAGAGGTCAAGATGCGTCCCTACTTTTTATTTTCTTTCGTCTCTTGGGAAAGAAAATACAGTGCCAGAAAGGGAGAACGTGTTCAGTTCTAAGGTGGTACCGTTCTGTCGGGTTTCTCGACTTAATAAGAGACCACCAGGGTGCATGTCCACACCGCAGTGCGCGGGAACCTTGATGGGCTTGGACCTCTTTTGTGAGCCCGCTCATTTTGGGGTCTTTCTTCGTTGCACCCAGAACAATCAGAGAGCTTTACGTGGGTCTCGTAAGCGCGAAAGATGTGGGGAAGCGAGAGATGACCGATGCCTCGAGAGAGAGACAGATATGGCTCATGATAGGCTGCTCCTTATTAAGTCCAGGGAGAACCTTTCTTTCGTGCTACATTTATAAAAGCTGCAATTTCCGTGACAGATATGTAGCGACGTTTTCTTTTTTCCTCGAGCGCTCACGGTACTTTGACTTCGCTCGCAAAAGCCACAATCTAAACCGTTCTGCGAGTTGTATAACGGTTTTGGACTTCACTGTGTGCTTGCCCGAAAGCCCTTGCTTCAGCATAGCTTGAAACGGTGATTTTGTGATGCAGCTTCCAGAAGGAGGCTGCCTTTCATTCGTGGGTCCCTTAGGAATCAGTTGCTCCGAGAGCAACACCATAGTGACCTAAGACAGAAAGAAATAGCGCCCAACATACGACGGATCATCTAAAAGAAAAAGCAGGACAAGCTTGCTTATGATTTTTGTTTGTTCATTTTCTTCGTTTGCTTTTGTGCTCTATTTTATTTTGTTTTACGTAAGCCAGTGCCAACTAGGCAAACTCTCTTCCCTCTTGGACCTATAGAAACTTCTCTAATGTGGGTTGGGGCTGGTCCCAACTCACAAATTTCTTCTTCAATTTCCTCTTTCATTTCACAATTCACGCATTCTGAAATGATAGGCCCAACAGTCTCGTCTTCGTGAACACAGCTTTCTTCTGGAAGAGCGTGCCGAGGAAGCTGCCACTTCTCAACTGTTCTACAGGAAACAACGCTGACTGTGTCTGAAGCAGGCTTTCTTGATACATTGAATCCAGGTACGAAGAGCTATGAACTACTACAGTGTCCGAACTATCCATGGGAAACCTTCCACGGGTGTCGAAAGGTCTTCTCTACCATGCTCTACCGCGCGATCTGTTCTCACTCGTGCACGTGACCGGTAAAACATCCGCGCATGTGTGGTCCGATGACGGACAACTACATGTTGGCGAGGCCGTGCTCCAAACCGAACAAGCGACAGACTCGTGCGCGACCTTTAGCACTGTGGCATCCACGTGCATACCATGCGTCAGCGAGCCCCACGTTGCATACTATTTATAATGGTGACCTTTGCTGCCTGCGGTATCGTGGCGGGACGCGTACGCGGACCGCTAGAGAGACGCCAATGTTTTGCCAGGGCAAGCGGCAGTGCAAGGCGCGAAACCAGAGTGCTAACGAACTCTATTCGCAGAGCGGCATGCACGGGCCAGCTCCCAATTCCAAAGGTCGTCGCGTAACCCTAATTGGCACCTGCTCGCGGGTCGCGTTACCTTTCGACGACGAAGCTTTGAAGAGGAGGATATAGGCGCCGACCCTGTCAGGCAACTGTTGTACGCCTTGTCTCGAGAAGTAGGGCCATTTCTTTCTCATCTCGAGCGCGCGCCCTCGTTTAGAGAAGATGAGACCGGTCGGGCAGGCGTCGTCGGTCTGTGTTTGCACCGGCGCACAAAGGAAATGCACTCCACTGTAAACGTCACAGGCTGTGCTCGTGAGACCGTGTGTTTGCTTTTGTTTCGGTTGCCTTTGTTTGAACTGTATTTGATTTAGGCAAGGGCAAACAGTACTACGAAGATTACCCGACGATAACTCAAACTGACGCTACGTCTTTGATGCGCGGAGAACTTTAGAGAATCCATCTGCAGAGGTCGACATACACTTTTTGGCACTTTTCTATTCAGCGCACTTTTCTATTCAGGAGTCGACTAGTTTCTTGGATTTGGAGTCCTTACAGTCAAAAGGGCAGTAACCTGTGCGTACATATACAAGATTTTTCTTTTCACATTATTTCGTATAGTTTATTGCTCTATTTATTACTGAATTCGAAACGTCGACTGACGCTACGCACTGAGTATACTACGCACAGCACCTGTTATTTGTGAAATTCTCTAAAAAAAGAAGGTTCCGCAACATATGATTCTCGATGTAACACCTGAAGGCCAAAGCCTGCTTAACAGTCACTAATGCGTTCAGTTATGCAGCCGGAAACCATACTTCTTTCAATACCTCATGAGCCGCAGTGCGATAGACACGCGTTAGATTGCCTTGACGCTAGCTGGAGAATGCACAATCTCTCCAAAATTGAGGCCTTTTGCGCCTCACGAGGGTGTTGCTTGGCCTCCCGTATCGGTGCGAATTTGACGATTGAAGGTGACATGTGATGACGCCAAGCTAACGTTAAAACATGATGCGACCGGTGACACGTACGTCATCAGTGGCGTTTGTCACATCGATTTTTGTATCGGCCCAGTATTTCACTGATTGCATCGCCCAATGAGACACACCTAAGCGAAATGATTTCGTCGTCTGCACTTCCACTTCAAGCGGTGACTTCCACTGAGTGATTGGAAGCACCGAAGATTTGTGACTCTTGCTTAAATATTTGTGATGCATGTGCTGCTAGACTGTACTTTGTTTTCGCATCTTGTGTTTTGGAGGCTCGCATATTTCGTACATATTTGGCTGATTTCTCAACATGATATATTCAATGTGCTAAGCGAGGAAGAGGATATGAAAACAACAACCTCTTTCTTTACCCATTTTATTATTGAGAAGTATACCACAATTATTGACACACAGAACGTCCGCAGTAATCTAAAGCACCTGATTTAAAGTTTACCACCAATATCGAAGCACGTTAAATGCTTGCGTACAGGTCGCGTGGCATAAAACACACCCTTTTTGCAGGCAGTTTATGGGCGTTGAAAACTACTGTGGTAATAACGTCAGAACTTGCATAAGCGTTGCAAACACCCCGGCAAGCTGTCATGTAGCAGCTGTTCATTTCTTTCTTTCTTTCTTTCTTTCTTTCTTTCTTTCTTTCTTTCTTTCTTTCTTTCTTTCTTTCGTTCTTTCTTTCTTTCTTTCTTTCTTTCTTTCTCTCTTTCTTTCTTTCTCTCTTTCTTTCTTTCTTTCTTTCCTTCCTTCTTTCTTTCCTTCTTTCTTTCTTTCTTTATATCTTTCTTTCTTTTCCTCCTTCTTTCTTTCTTTCTTTCTTTCTTTCCCTCCTTTCTTTCTTTCTTTCTTTCTTTTTCGTTGTTGTGGAACAAATAAATGGAGAATGGAGCGATGCCACAGCGGTATTTTAGGCTAAACTCGCTCGGCACCCTGCGACCAGCTGTATTCGGTGGCAGGATTCTGCTATCTTGGTGACCGGGAAAAAATGTCGTATTGCGTGCGTGTGGCATTCGGCTGCCGTGGTGCCACATCGGCGACGAGGAAGACGAAGACCTCCTCGATTCACCCGGCGAGCAGCAGTGGCGCAGACTTCGCGGCGGGGTGAGGCAGCCCCCTCCCCCCCTCCTCCACGCACGCGCACACACACAGTTGTCGAATTTAATAAATGTCCACCTCGGTGGAACTGCGACTACTGTGTTCGGCTGCTGACTCGATGTGTCACGGGTTGGAATCCTATCGCAGCCGTCGCATTTAGATGCAGGTGAAATGGTGCCCTGTGTGATGTCAGTGTATTTCGTCATGTCAGTTCAGGTTAAAGACCACCCTATGGTCGAAATTTCTGGAGCACTCCACTACGGCGTCTCTATTTAACACCGTGGTTTTGGGACGTAAAACCGCAGTTATTATCACGATTATTTGTTGTGAAAAAAAAAAAATGGACGTTGCTGAAGGTAACGCTTCGACAAAAATGTCTTTGTAGCGGTTTCCATAGCCTAAATAGTGCACCAGAAGAACGACCTGTCACAGGGCCTTGCATAACACGGCTATTTCGGCAATGCCAGTGGCCGGTCCTGTCATCGGCGGGAGGGGGAGACAGTATCCTGTGCCGTGCCGCTTCTCGATTATCTATTAGCCAGCATCACTACTGCCAAAAGTGCAGCCGACAGCGACGCCCCGTTCTACAAATGATGTAAATCGTGACGTTTCCACTTGGATCACTTGACTCACCCTCATGAGACGGGAATTAGAAGTTGCTATACACTGCTTTATTTAGATTTTGAAAACCCACGTTTTCATCAGGGCTATGATGCAAGGGATATTGTCTGTTCCACCATGACAATGCGCTCCGGGACACCCCGCTGGCTTTCAAAATATTCGCCTTCGACGACCTTCTTTCAGTTTCTCCTTCAGATATATGCCAGTTCATCACATTATTATTCAATTTGCCGCAGCCCCTGTTGCTGTTTACTGCCTTTTCAATGGATGCTGTGTCACACTTGCGTACAAGGTCGCGCAGATTTCTTCTTCTCGTGGGGAAATGGGTAATGCGACAGTGATTATATAGGAAGCAGGCACTAAGCCGCTGGCCGCGCGAAGCGCGAGAAAATGAAAAGAAATGGCGCACTCCGGGCAACAGCGCACCCACGAAGGGAGCCATGTCAGGTTGTTAGCGGTGCTTTGCAATGTCACCGCTTATGACTACTACGTCGTATACTGTGCTAAGATCTACGGCCCTGGAACAAATATATTCAGTTTTCCGCCATGATTATAAGTGAGAAACCATAGGGAACACTGGATTAGTGTACGTCGCGTGAAGCTGGTTCATGGAGTATACGCTTTAGCTACTTCGCAGTGAATTTACTCTTCACGCAAGTTAAGTTATATTTTTACAGCACTGAAGGAACAGAGGTGCTGCTGGCAAAGCGATCTCCAGTCTGCAGTCTACAATTCGTAGGCGGAAAGCAAGCTACAGATCTAGTAATTCATCTCGCACGCTGCTGCTGTTCCTTCGCCGTATACTGTATAGAGCCAATTAGGCGGGTCGCACGATAACCCCTTTCAAAAACTTTACGCTGTTGCGCATTTGTGCTGCGTCTTATCGAAAACACGAGAGATTTCGTAAATATATCCTTTCTCTTCGTTGAAGGCCCAAAAGAATCTTGCACTCTTAACATCCCGAAAGCCTACTCTTTTTATGAAGCTTGTCGCTTTCGGGCATATGCGCGTGCATACATCGCGGGCGTAGCTTACAGAGATACGACGATTCGTACAGCATACAATTTGAAACTGATGTGGTAGCAAGGCGCCACTTGTGGCACTGGCGGTGCATTACTGCAGTGCACTGTCGCACCAACTCCAGGTGCAGCATGTTTCTCATATAGATGCCTAGAAAACCGGGCATTGAGAGTAGGTGCAGTTTTCTGTCGCCAGTTCTTCTTTAACTATTCTTGCACTGTACCTGTAATAGGCGAAGAATGAACGAACTTACTCTCGTGAAGTTACTGCTCACGTTTGTTAGTGCATGAGGCGTACAGAGGAGGAAGAGGTTGACAACGATGACGCTACATCGACGTACTCCCTTAATGACATGACACAGATGGATACAGAAGCACCCAAGGAAGACGAGGGAGCTTACACGGTGGTCACCCATCACAAGAACGGAGCTACGGGTATACCGGTGGTATTCAGACCAATCGCTGCCGAGGACTCCTTCTGGAAGGTGAATACCAATCGAATAGCGTCTGAGATAATCTCTGCTATCAATGAGAAAGTGACATCATTAAGAATCAACAGAGACGGAAGTTTTTGTGTTGGAGTACGGTCTTTGTACTCAGCAAACAAGTTGCTGATCTGGCTGGATTGCCTGTACATGTGATGATACCTCAGTCTTACATGAAGACCCTAGCAAAGATAAGAGATCTTCCACTCGAATACAGTGATTATGACCTATAGGATTATCTTAAAGATGCTGGAGTAATCTCGGTCACACGACAAAAGAGATGGGTAAGAAATGAAGATGGAAGTGCCGCAATGCAGCTCGTACGTAATGTAATACTCCAGTTTAGACATGACATGCCATTGCCAAAAAGAGTTGCTCTCGGCTTTACGGTTCACACTGTCGAGGAATACATTGAGCCGGCGGTAAGGTGTTACAACTGCCAAAGATATGGGCATAACGCTAAGACTTGTAGGGGAACCAAGAGATGCAAGGTATGTGCGGGCGCACATGATTACTAAGAATGCACCTCAAAGCGTCAACCTAAGTGTGCCAACTGTGCTGGACCACATCCGGCGTCGTTCTCAGGCTGCTCTCGAAACCGTTTGGCATCAGCGGCACAAAGAGAGAGAATTGTAAAAGGGTACCATAAGATACAAAAAGGTCCATCACCCAATGCGGATATAGTTGAAGATGTTCCTGCGGCACAAAGAAGTGCAAAACAGTGGCGCCACGACTCTTACTCGGAAGTATTGAAGCGCTCAGCACCAAAACATCGCGTCGGCAAAGAAGTCCGGGCCCAGGAACATGCTGAAGTGGAACTTTCTGCCGGGCCAGACACAGCCAAGGAGCCACTGACTACCAAAGGGAAGGGTCACAGCAGCTTGCTGAGGAAAACTTCTTCAAGAAATGCGATCTCGGCGGAGACAGCCGGAAACGAGCAAGTCATTTTGCCAATAATCTTTGCGGCTCTCAAAGCAATTCTACGATCCCTGCCACAAGCAGGTTCTTTACCAGAAGTGAAATTGCTGCTAGATGTTGAGCATCTTCTCTTGTCGTAATCATGGCTACCGGACTATCTAACTGGTACAAAAGAAGTGCAATATTCCAGTGGAACTGCAACGGTTTGCAGAATAAGAGTGGAGACTTTCGGAAATTCGTCGCTCAGCACGGGTTTCCGATTTTGTGTATTTCCGAAACAAGAGTATCCACTAACTTTCGCTTGTCCAATTATGTGGTGTACCAAGCAGACGGTCCTGCTGCAAAAAGCAGAGTGATGTTGTGTGTGAGACGCGATATTCCGTCGACACTTGTGGCTACTTCAAAAACAGATGCGCCGGAATTCGTTAGATGCAAAGTGAAGTTTGGCAACGTTACTGTAACTGTAGTTAGTGTTTACGTGCACCCTCAAGCAAACGTTTCATACGCAGAGTTGGCTGCAGTGTGTAGATCTGACCATGATCCCATAATTATATGTGGTGATTTTAACGCGCACCATGAATTGTGGGGTAGTGAGCGTTGTAGTGTAAGGGGATCTGCTATAGTAAAAATATACGAAGATTATGGTTACACCATACTAAATGATGGTTCTCCAACGTTTCTACGGGGGCATAACTACTGCAGCGTACTAGACAATACTGTGTGCTCCTCTGAATTAGCGGCTGGAGCAGACTGGACTGCAGACGCTGACACAAGAGGAAGTGACCACTTGCCAGTATTCATATATCACCCAAAGTTGAAGAAAACGAGAAATAACCGCACAACAAGAATTACAAACTGGGCAATTTTTCGAGAACTACAGAGACAAATTCTTGAACCCTGTTCTGACGCAGAAACGTATGCATCGAAGATAAAAAATTTTCTAACAAAAGCGACTCGTACAGTACCCATTCCAGATGGGTATTCGGGTGTTGACGCTGAGTATGAGAGGCTTCGAGCAATACGACGCCGATCTGAAAGAAGATATCGCAGGTCGAGTAATTTAGAAGATTTCAAGGCTGTACAGAAAGTACACACTGCAATGCGTAACCAACTGCAGAAGCTTTCAACCAAAAGGTGGCAAGATTTATGTGCCTCACTTTCTCCATTTACCTCGGCGCCTCAACTGTGGAACATGGTACGCGCCCTCCGACAGCCAGTAGTCCACTCGAGACCACTACAGGCTCTAGCGCTATCTCGAGGAGTTAACGAACGTGTGATGGCCGAAGAATTTTGCGATCTTATACTGAGAAATGGAGAGACCGCCCAAACTAGCGAATATAAATCCTCAGCAGAATCAGCTTCGGCGGTTATAACAAAGTCCTCTGCGATCAGTTCAGCAGATCTGGATGACAGCTTCACACCAGAGGAGCTCCAATATGTGTTGTCTTCAGTAAAACGAACAAGTTCACCAAGAACAGATGGAGTTACATACGCTGCTGTTGCTAATTTGTGCAAAAAAGGAGAACTACACCTGTTGGACATCTATAATAAAAGTTGGCAAGAAGAAAAAGTTCCGGAAAGTTGGAAGATATCAAAAGTAGTACCGTTGCTAAAGCCAGGGAAGAGCCCTATGCAGTTGGACTCGTTTAGGCCGGTTAGTTTGACAAGTTGTTTTTCAAAAGTGATGGAAAAAATGATCAATGAACGAATTTTATGGTGGCAAGGCATGAAAAAATTACTACCAGAAAGCATAGCCGGCTTCAGAAGAGGTAGATGCACAATGGACTGCATTCTGGATTTGGTCACAGATGTGGAAAACCAACGAACGCAAGAAAACATCACTGTCGCTGTATTCCTTGATGTTCACCGAGCATACGACACAGTGAGTCACGTTCACGTTCTGGAAGGCCTGGCTTTACTGGGATTCAAGGGCAAGATACTGCGTTGGATCGCTGACTTCCTGAAGCACCGGAAAATTTTTGTAGTTACGCAGGAGGGCCCAACGTCAGAACATGTCGTCAACCAAGGAGTGCCACAGGGCAGCGTACTAAGCCCTACTCTCTTTAATGCAGTCATGGCGCAGCTCCCGTATAATCTTCCACCCAACATCAGATGTTCAGTATATGCTGATGATATAAGTATATGGACGTCTGGTCCATTGTTTTTGGATATACGACAAACTCTACAAGAAGGATTGGATTATGTAGATCATTTTCTAAAAAAGAGAGGTATGGCACTGAGTCTGGCCAAAACAGCCATACTTCCGTTTACATTAAAAAGACCTGGAAATTTCCAGATTATTCTGCAAAATCAGCCTATTAAAATGGTTAAAACTCATAAATTCTTGGGAGTAATTTTAGACCGGAGACTAACATGGTCGCCTCATGTCCAGTCCCTGGAACAAAAAGTGAATCAGGCCATTCGAATCCTCCGGCATCTCTGCGGGGTCAAATGGGGTGGTACTACAGAGTCTTTATTAGCCCTACATGTTGCCTGGATACGCCCCATCGTAATTTACTCACTGCCTCTGCTGCACGGACTCCCAGCCTCCACCGAAAGGAGACTTCACTTGTTATTGGCAAGGAGCTTGAGGGTATGTCTGAGTTTACCACGGTCAACTTCCAGTGCTTTAGTGTATGCGGAGGCTCGAGAGCCACCTTTGGCAGTACTCCGAACTAAAGAAACATCTCGAAATTTATTTAGAATTTTCACGCAACATGAAAGTCATTTTTGATCTGGTGCACTAACACAAAGAACGGCAACGAGACTACAGGATACTATATCATCATTTCAAGCAGTAGTACCAGAATTTAAACAATGGAAACCTTCAAAACCACCTTGGACGCTGCCACTTCTCAACGTTATCTGTGAAATAGACGGCATAGAGAAGAAAGCAGACATGGCACCTCTAGTAGTGGCACAGTTGGTACTTCATCAGCTTCATGTAATGCATAATGAAAAAACGAAGATATATACAGATGGATCATGCACAGAAGAAGCGTCAGCCTGTGCGGTCTTTATACCCGAAATTCAGAAAAAGAGGATGTACAAATTATCGCACAAATCTTCATCGACGACAGCAGAATTGGTGGCTATCTTTGAAGCAGTTAAGCTTATCTGCGAGAATCCCGAGCCACGAAAATGGGTGATATGCACTGATAGCAAACCTGCTCTCCAGCTAATCAGAAATGTGAGATCACCTTACAGAAATGGTGAAATAGCACAATGTATCGCAGAAACTGTGGAATATGCCTCATCGCAGGGACACAACATCGTATTCCAATGGATACCCAGCCACATTGAAAAAAAGGGAAATGAAGATGCTGATAGTCTCGCGAAGAAAGCATTGAAAGAAGGACGGGATTGCACAATCCCTATATCTGGGACGGATATTCGAAATTTTATATCGCAAGGAGCTAACCATTGTTCGATGGAGAAGTGGTTTGAGAGCCCTAAATCAAAGGAAACGGTACTTTATGAAGTTGATCCACACAGAAAATTTTCTATAGCGACAGACCTCCCACGACACCTAGAGACATTGATCCACCGACTTAGATTAGAAGCAGCATACACAAACAGCTTCCTGCACAAGATACATCGATCCAACTCACCGGAATGCCATTGTGGTCATGCAGAATAAAATGTTCGCCATATTCTTTTGGAGTGCGTTAAATACGCGTAGGAAAGAGAAAAAAATAAAGAACAAATTAGCAAGTTTGGACAGACGGCCCCTCACAATAAAGAAACTACTTGGACCATGGCCTGAGATGCATCTTCAGAAAAAGGCAATAATATTCCTGACAGACTTTTTAGTGGAGACTGGACTTGACAAGCGCCTATGAATGACAGCCAGAGATGGGTATTATGTAAAATGTGGTCATGTATATACTGGCATTAGAGTGGTAAGGTGTTCGTGTAAATAGTTTATGACTGTGTGAACTGCGTGAAGAAAACTGTGTGTTGGCATGTTATTTGAACTGGTTTCAGTGTGCTACTATGTGTTTTCTTTTTCCTTTTCCGTAGTGTTAATTTTTGGGTACCGTTCTGTATTATTACTTTATTTTTCGCTGCAGAACTTTGTGATATGGAGTAGCCGAGGCAATAGGCTCCTCAACCTCTCCACAGCAAAACAGTTAAAACAGAACAGAACAGAACAGCCCTATCTTTTTCCCAAGAAGCACACGTTGCCCACGAGTTCACTTTTCACTGCGGAGGGACGACGACGAAGTGTTTCTCTCACAGAACGCTTGTGCCCATGTCTCAGTATTTTCAATTAATTTTCCTGGAAATCCTGGGAGCCGCCGCTCCCTCCTTTGCGGTGATGCTTCAGGACACACCTGAAAATGTTCCAGGCATGCAACCGTCGCGCCGGGCTTCGTCGTCCAGGAAGCGTAGCAACACGTCGAGCGACACGGACAGCGAGGCAACTGATTTGTACTCGGACGGCTTTGAGTCATCGAATGATGACTTCACGGTCGTCATGAATCGATCTACAAAACGAAGACTGCTGCGGACGGCATCGTCGGCAAGTGTTTCCACCGTTAAGGCTGCACCACAGCGGTGGCCGCACGCCATGCTGTTTATGCCCGAAGACCCTGCATCTAACTTGCGACTCTTCAACAGGCAAGTTCTTTCTTTGCTTCTCGAGGAAACCGCGCCGAATGAGATCAAAGACGTGAGGATCAATGCACGGAAGAATGTCCTTGCTGTAGACGTTAGGCACCGTAGCG
Organism: Rhipicephalus microplus; assembly: GCF_013339725.1. Lineage (NCBI taxonomy): Eukaryota > Metazoa > Arthropoda > Arachnida > Ixodida > Ixodidae > Rhipicephalus > Rhipicephalus microplus. Next base: position 72,361,562 of record NC_051165.1, read on the forward strand.
CACTGCAAAGCCTTCGGCACATAAGAAAAATCGGCAACATGAATGTTCGGCCAATGGTCGCTACAGGTTGTAATGGCACTGTAGGCGTCATTTATGATGTGGATCTTTCCATCTTAGCTAATGGCCTGCCTATACTAATAAAGCCAGCGACAGACGACACCCGCACCACGCACATTACCAGACTTGGCAATTCACGCTGCTTGAGGCTTGTGTTCGAGGGAGAGAGCCTTCTCTCGTATGTCAAAGTTGGCCATGTTCGCCACTCAGTGCGTCCATACATACCGAAGCCACTGCAATGCTACAAGTGCTTCAAGATGGGACACGTAAAAGGTGTCTGTGAGAACAAAGTTGTGGGTCCACGGTGTGCTGAGTCTCACTCAAAAGACTCCTGCGGTGCCACCGAGTTACGATGTCCAAACTGCCACGGCGCTCATGAGGCCTCATCCAAAGATTGCCTGCGGGTGCGAAACGAGCACGTGGTACTCAGGCGTATGGTGCGGGACAATTAAATGCACAGGGAAGCTGCCACTACACTACGCCGACGACGGCGTCGTGGGAGAATACCATCACGAAAAAACTTCTCTACCGATAGAGAGATGTCATCCTCTGTCAAAGAGGCTGACTCACAAACACCGTGTTCACTGAAGACGGATACTGCCAAACAGAAGAAAGGTTCAGTAGTCGCACCTTCCAAACAGTGGCCCTCACTTCCACGAAGTCAGCCTACTTCGGAGCTGCATCAAATCCCGCTGCCCTCGACGACCCTTCAAACCAGTGATGCGATGAATGAAGATCAAGTGATAAGCTTGCTGCAATCGCTCATGAGCACCATGTGTGTCCTACTGAGTAATATGAAGACTTCGGCTGCGCAGACCGCACTGCATATACTGGACACCCTGAGTGTGGTGCTTGCAGCTCTAAGGTAAAACCATGGCCAGCGAGGCACCGTCGTTTCGAGCGGAAGTCAAGAATGCATCTGTCTTTCAGTGGAACGCCAGAGGACTGAAGTCGGGCATGTCTGACTTCAGATAGTTTGTATTTGTGAACCGCTTCCCCATTATTGTGATTTGTGAACCCAACCTGTGTGCTTCAATCAAGCTGTCAGGATATGAGTGCTTTATGTCCTCCACTCACAGAGACTGCCGCAAAGTTATTGTATTCATTCGCCATGACCTCACTTACGTTCACCACAGAGTCTCGCCTGATGAAGGGAATCAGTATATGTGCCTTACTGTGAAGAAGGATAAGGTTGCTTTCACGATTATCGGAGCTTACTTATCTCCATAAAGTCGCCTTGACTGCGAGCGCTTACGCGGTATTCTGACATCGACTGCAAGGCCATGGGTGATCACTGGCGGCTTCAATGCCCACCATTTCCTATGGGGAAGCTCCAGAGACAACTCTAGAGGAAGAAAATTGGTGTCCTTAGCCTCGGAGTATGAACTCTGCGTTTGTAACGATGGAAGCCCTACATATTTACGCGGATCAGCCTATAGCAGCTGCCTGGACCTTACATTGGTTTCTCGCTCACTTACCAGGAAAGTTCACTGGTTTTTACGCGGGGCAGTGACCATATACCAACTTACCTGAGTATAGAAGGTTTCACCAGCTCCAAGTCCTCAAGAGGCCTCAAATACACCGATTGGCCGAAATTCAATTTGTTAATGGAATACTGCTGTACCGACGGCTCATCATATAACCTAGAGGACTCGATAAGGGATGTCCTGCAGAATACCACCCATACACATTTGACTAGTCACAAGCGCAACGATTTCGACATTGAGCTTGAGAAACTTCGCACAATACGCCGTCGTGCAGAACGAAGGTACCAACGCACAAAGTGCACGAATGATTTGAGGCTGGCTAGACGCATTCAAAAAAAAATGCAGCGGCACATGGATAAACTAGCTAGGCGACGTTGGACATCCTTTTGCGAGTCGTTGGATCCACGAAAGCCTCTATCACTGATATGGTGAACTGTCCGGGGTCTTAGCATAACCTTGGGTCAGCGACACCCGTTTACATCTCTGGCACTTCACCTTCGATGCAGAGAGATTGACGTCGCAGAATCGTTCTGTAGAAGAATTGCCGGTGATTACAATTTCACAGTATCAAGAACGGGAACATTTGACAACCCACCGCCCGCACGTGATCCCCGTATGGAATGCCAGTTTTCTATGGATGAGCTAGAGGCGGCACTGGCACTGTGCAGACGTTCTTCAGGACCCGGACCTGACGGCATTACCTATTGTGCCCTTTGTATTCTTGAAGACGAAGCTCGGAAGGCACTCTTACGCCTATACAACGACTCCTGGCAGACTGGTACGGTTCCCCAGGCATGGAAGTCAAGTCGCCTCATTCCACTTCTAAAGGCTGGTAAATCTCTTTTGGATATTGCCTCATACCATCCTATCGCACTTGCCAGTTGTGTGGGAAAAACGATGGAACGAATGATTCTAACACGAATGGAGTGGTATTTAGAGCACTACGAAATCTATCCAGTATCCATGACTGGATTCAGGCGCGGCCATTCGTCAATCGACAACGTTGTTTATCTGGTGACATATGTTCAACACCAGAAAGCCTGTAAGAGACTCTGCGCCGCCCTGTTTCTAGACGTTAAGGGGGCTTACGACAATGTCACCCATGAAGCCATCCTTAGTGCTTTGGAAACAGTAGGTCTTGGTGGCAAGATATATATGTGGGTGTACAGCTACTTACAGCTGAGATCATTTTACGTGATGACAGCGAATGGCCCAACACCTGATTATTTCAGCAGCCGAGGAGTTCCTCAGGGAGGAGTGCTAAGCCCTACACTTTTGAACCTAACTTTCATTGGTCTAGTCGAGCAGCTACCTAGCACTGTAGAACTTTCTGTCTATGCTGATGACACCTGCATTTGGACATAAGGTGTGACAAGGCCTCAGCTTCGCGCCCGCCTTCAGAAGGCTGCTACAACGACTTCATGCTATCTTCGTAAACAAGGCCTCGTGGTGTCCTGCGGGAAATGTGCAGTGGTAGCGTTCACGCGGAAACCAATGTCTGCTTACAGCCTATCGATTAATGAAGAATATATATGGTTCAGCAGAATCCACAGGTTCTTGGGAGTCATAATAGATAGAAACCTGTCATGAACTCCACACTTGAAGTATGTGAAGAAGCGGCTGATCGCAACATGCCACATGTTCAAATTCCTTGCAGGAAATAATTGGGGAGTGCCTATACAATCCATGCTACAACTGTACAAAGTGCTGTTTATCGGATTCTTACGGTACAGCTTACCTGCAATGTCTAACGCCGGCAAGACCAACCTGCGCGCAATTCAGAGCACTCAAGCCCAAGCACTTAATATATGCCTTGGATTACCCCGCAGTGCTTCAACGGCTGAAACCATTGTCATCGCTCAAGATCACTCGATAAAGACGCATAATATTACCGAGACAATGCGCATGCACCTCAGGCATTATGCCAGGACCCCTTCTCACCACCTGGCGAGCCTAGCTGCTGAAAGGCCCAGCACGACATACGACACTATTGTCTACAAGCATCGTTCATCGTTTGCTGAGACATACGCACCTGCATCAAAGCTACTGCTTCCTCCTTGCAGGTTGAGCCGGCCGCGAGTTCAATTAACGATTCCAGGAATGAGAAGAAAATCGAACTTACCAACACATGCCCTGAAACAACTGAGTCTATTCCTACTGGAACAAAACTACAGTAACAACGTGCACATTTACACGGATGGCTCTACTACGCCGTCTAGTTCAGGTGGAGCAGTGCTAATACCATCACAAGTGGTAACTCGTTGTTTTAAGATTTCACATGCGACAACGTCAACGACGACAGAACTCGAGGCTCTGCGCAATGCACTCGAACTCATCAATTCAGAAGAAAGACCAGGTAAATGGGCTGTGTTTTCTGACTCAAAACCAGCGTTACAGTGCCTGATATCAGTTCTCCGACGCGGATGCCACGACCAGTTGACCTACCAAACCGTGAAACTTCACCACGTTTTAATACAAAAAGGCCATAACATCGTCTTTCAGTGGTTACCTGGGCATTGTGGTATAGGCGGCAATGATTCTGCAGATCATGCTGCTCGCACGTCACATAAAGAAGCGAACAGCGTTCCGATTCCGCTTTCAAGAGCGGATGCGGCGAGGCAGATTCGTCAACTGGCCCGCAGTCTCGCTTTGACTGAGTGGAACACACCAAGCATACGACGTACAAGGCTGCACGAGCTCGACCCTTCACTACAACTCCGGCCTCCACCCGGCCTACATCGACGTGCAGCTTCACTTCGCTATCGCCTTTGGCTGGGAGTTGCTTTCACGAAAGCTTATACCACGTTAATCGGAATTACTGACAGTGCGGCGTGCGATGTTTGCGGCACCGACAAAAATATCGAACACCTGCTGTGCCATTGTCCTCGATTTGCCTCAGATAGACAAGTACTTGCCAACGCAATGCGGTGACTGGATAATCGGCCTCTTTCTGCGCAGGTGCTATTACAGCAGCGTCCACATGCCCCGACAGACCACAAGGCAGTGAAAGCCCTGCTGTGTTTTCTGAGAAAGACAGGCTTGTGTGAACGCCTCTGACATGCGGTAGAGTTCTACACGCTGCAGTTAAATTACTGTCAGTCTCTCCCCCACCCTTTTTTTCTTTTCCCTCTCTTCCCTCTTTCTCGTCTTTCTTGTCCCCTTTCCTAATCCCCCAGTGTAGGGTAGCCAACCGGATATTTTTCTGGTTAACCTCCCTGCCTTCTCCCTTTTGTTGCGTCCCCCTCCTCCTACACGTTGCCCACGACTTAGCAAAAACAAACTGTTGCCTTTTCCATCTCATTTAAGTTATGAACGAACATGAACTTGTTCGAGACACCCTAATGATAACCCAACTGGACCAGCATTTGTTCTAACTAGAATAACGTACGACTATCACATACCGTGTATCCACCAAACGACACTGCTTGGAGCTAGACGATGCCACTTGGAATCTCTCATTGAGTTTTCTCTCCTTCATATTCCGCACGCAATGTGCGGACAGCCCCACTTCCGCGCTAAGTTAACTCCCTCTCGCCCCACCCCCTCAAGGTATATCATAGAAACACTGCGCGGTTAAATAGGCCGCGTACCGCAAAGAAGCCCGGCGCCGTCAACGGAAACAGGACCCGGCGAAGCCAGAGGGTCGCCGCTCTCGCTCGTTAATAAAAGCCGATGCTCCGAGTATAAAGGCTTTATGCCGCGGCGGATAAGTCCTCCGCGTGCCCGCGCTAAGAAGGCTTTCTCGAGATGAGAGACCGAGATAACCACACCGTATACATAGTGTATGGTATTGCCGAGTCCCGGTTCACCGGCAGCCTTGAGAGCTTATGCGGTATTGTGAGTCTCCAGCTGTCTGGCGCATTGTTGTCCGTGACGCGAATGCGAGCTGTAGCAGCAGCAGCAGCCGCTGCTCCAGACTTCGTTGGCTTTGTTGGCACACTGCCAAAGTGCGTACATAAGCGAGCCCGCGAACCAGATCGCTATGAGCAAGACGTGCCATATACCACGATTGGTCTCGCGACCTCCAGACAGAATCGGCTTCGCAAGTAGAGGGAACGGAAGCGGTTCGTGGACGCTCGCCGCGACTTATGTGCATTGAGAGAGAGAACTCTTTATTGAAAGGCAGAGAATTTAGGCGGCATATGTAGATCACTGACTTGCTTCTCTGCGTGGGGATGGGAATTGGGGACTGAAAGAGAGAAAACAAATATTAGGACATGAAACGTAAAGACAAAAATTTTAAATACACAGAGTTTTTTTGCCTCTTGGGCGGGGACGTGTGGTGACAGAATGACTAATTACAAGTTTGCGAGGTGCTATACTACAGCTTGTAGAGCTGACCGATATTGTCAGAAATTGTGAATAAAAGTTTCATCGGATGTCTATGTTGCTTGAATTATTTTTGCGAACTTCCATGACTTCAAGTGCGAAGAAATTTCACGGTGAACTATGATTCGCACTAAAAACGTTTATCCCGGTAGACGCCTCAGTGATTGCGAATAAATATTTCAGGCATACCTTCTTCCATGACACAGTATGTATGAACACCGCACACAAAACCTCAAGCAACGTCTACAAAGCGAAGATTACGTAGTATGTATATGGTGGCATTGTATTCACGCTTATAAAGCAGAAAATAAAAAGTAAACAATTCGCATTGACTAAATCACTTGTTTTAAAATGTATAACATAATGAAAGACGGAATTTTTGAGGGCTCATTTTTACTGGGTACAACCCAAATAAAAAGCAACAGATTATGAATAAAAAAAAGTGGAGGAGACGTTCATTGTACTGGTTTAAGTCTAATATAGTAATTATGATGCAGACACGAAGAAAGTAATACTGGCCGAAAAACTTCCCGCGAGCAGCGAACGTTACAGGTTGTATCTCTGCGGGTGACACGTTGTCATTCCGTCCGATTTATTTTCTTCACAGCTATATCCCAACTGCACTACACTTAAAACAGTACAATTGATGTCCTCGAGAGCTTTACTAATTTGATTTCCTGTTAATTTCCATTGATGATGTATATATAGTAGCAAGAAAAAAATTGCGCTTATTTGATATAAACGTAGCTTGGGTATACCGAATTAACACATCTCATGTCGTGTCCCGGCGACTTCCGCAGTTTCTTTTATTTATTTATATTTATTTAGCAATACTGTCAACTCTCATGCGAGAGTCCTTACAGAGAGGGTAACATAACGAAACATTATAGCAAAAAGAACATTATTAGCAAATACACAAATACAGGAAGGATCAAGATCAAACGCTTCACTTGTACAGATAATCATCCAAGGTCTGTTCAAATTTCGACAAATCGTTCTGGTCAACAACACTCACCGGCAATTCATTCCACATTTCAATTGTATTAGGAAAAAATGAGTATTTGAATCTATCCGTACGAGTCCTGTACGTTTAAATGGCCCTGTTGTGGTTGCTTCTTGAGCTCTTTTTACCTGGTGGCAGTAAGTATACTCCCTTGCTAATATTTATTTAGCCATTTAGAATTTGAAATAATAGTTTCAGACGATTTTTCTGTCTACGCGTTTCTAACAAATGGAGGCCAGAAGAATGGAACATTTCTGTAACCGATTCCGTCCTTCGATACCGGGAGAATATTAATTGCACCGCATACCTTTGAATTTTTTCTATTTGTTTCTTTAAATAATATTGATGAGGGCTCCATACCACCGACGCGTACTCTAGAACAGGCCTTATAAAGGTTTTATAAGCCGCAAGTTTCACACCGGCTGTTGCACCTTCTAGTTTTTTTTTCGTAAAAAACATAACCTGCCATATGCCTTTGAACAAACATTGTTAATGTGTATGTTCCAAGATAAATTTTCCGTGATCGTTATTACTAGATATTTAAATTGAGTAGTATTTATCAAACACTTGTCTCCAATGGTGTATGAAAATAAAGGACGGCTTTTCTTTGTTGTAATATGTGTGTATGTCGATTTAGAATAATTAATTTTCATATTCCTTTTTTCACGCCATTTGCTCAAGACCTGTAAAGATATGTTAATTTTAACTTGATCCTCTTTGTTTCGTACAGTGGAATAAAATAAACAGTAATCTGCGAATAGTTTAACGTGCACACCTGGCTCCATAAGAGCAGAGATGTCATTAATATACACCAAAAACAAGAGTGGTCCCAGAACAGATCCCTGTGGGACTCCCGAAAGCACTGACAGTGAGTCAGAGACATGCCCATCCAATTTTATTTGCTGCTTGCGATCAGTTAGGTATGCTTTAATTCACTTTACAACAGTGGCATTAAGTCAAACTGTTTCCAGCTTGTAAATTAGCTTATTGTGTGGCACATTATCGAAGGCTTTGGCAAAATCTATGGCTATCAATCAGCTCCCCAGTATCAATATCGTGAATTGTCTGTATGAGTTGTGTGATAGTGGAGAAGCCTGATCTGAATTCATGCTGATGGGGGTAAAGTAAAGAGTTATTTTCAAGGTAACAAACTATATGCTTAGCTATTATGTGTTCTAAACGTTTGCAAGAGATGGATGTGAGTGATATAGGCCGGTAATTATTTGCATGCTCACTTGCATGCAACAAGAGAAATTCACGAAAAATTGTTCTTCCTCATTATATAATAATATTCAGAAATAACTGAAATAATACTAGTCAATGTATAGGAGATGTCATTAGTACTAATTTAAATGTGAACCGGAAGAAGGAAAAGTGCACGAAAGAATAATTTGCCGCTGGCGCGAATAATTTGACGTCATCATCATCATATCAAACATGTTACCTTCGAAAACGCGTGCGATAGTCTATACCAACTGAGCTGCTCACCGCTGTAGCTCAGTTGGTAGAGCATCGGACACGTTATTCAAAGGTCGCAAGTTCAGTTCCTACCGGCATGCCAGTTATGTTTTCATCCACTTTTCTTTCTTCCCATTCCCATTTCGATTAGTACTAAGAACATCCCCTATGCATTCCCTGGTATGATTGTCAGTTATGTGTCAATAATGCCGTAATTCATACAGTGACTCGTCGACCACAGTTTCATATTGTCTCTTATACTGCGAACGGAGTAACGGGAAAGTGCAGCGAGTGACAGCTGCTCAGCCGTCTCCAAACAAAGCGTTACCCGTTTATAGCTCATAAATAAAGAAAGCATAGTCTGCAGCGCCTTCCATCTAAGCTCCCTGAAATACCGTATATACGCAAGTTCTGCCGCAGTCAGGACATCTATTGCGAGAGCACGGTCGTGCGCCTGCTGCGACGCTCCTTGCGGCGATCGTATGTGGCGGAGCGCTTTAAATTGGCATGAAAAACGCGGACGCCATACAGTCTGGAAAGGGAATAGCGTACGCTGCGCTCTGGCGCCGTGGAACGCATTCCGGCCTTAATCGGCGACGCGTATTTGTGGATAAGACGAAACTGGTTCGGTCGCATCGCAGCGCAGGAGTACCGTGGTGACCTTCTTGCCGAGTTTCTTTTACCGTCACTGAAAGCACGGAGGAATTTTGTCGCGCCTGAGGCATTGCGTTATTGGAATATAGAATAGTGCAGGGTAGGGTAAAATGAATAATGTACTATTTCGGCAGCACCACCTCCTTCGAGCTATTGAAAAGCGGGAAGCGCAGCTAATGAATGTTGCGCGAACAGTGAAGCGTATTTAGCGAGTAAAAAGTTGGCTGGATTGACTGAATGGCTAATTGAGAGATTCACTAATGATTTAATGGACGATTGGTTAGTGTCAACGGAGGTGTAAATTCTACTGATGCGAGTAAGTGAGGGATATGCCTTTCACGACCTCAGAAACTTACATAGCATAATAATTAGGCTTCTGTGCGAAATCTTTCAGGTATTGCCTATAAACATTAATTTTTTAATACTGCAGGCAAATGCTAGCTATACCTAGGCCTGGCCAGGAGTGAGAATAAGAGCACTAACGTCTATAAATAAAAACTCACAAGGGAAATAAATATGTAAGAAAAGGTTTGTGAACACAATTTCACAATTTCATTCGCTTGTCCTGTTTAGCATTCACGTAACACATAATTTACATGCGTTAACCATGGCGCGGAAAACAAAAGTGATGCAAATTCTACTGTGGTGGTATGTGGTGCTTTGTATTCTGTTGCCCAGCTTCAAATAATGATACATCGCACCGTCTGCTCCTGTCCGCGTAACTGCGGCTGCAGACGCTAATCGTTTTTTAAAGAGGAGAGGGCGTTGGCGATGTACGTCACAAACAGGTTTTTTTACATTGGTAGTGCACATTCAAAATGATCTTTACTGCAGCCGAGCTCTTAGATTGTTCTTGCGCTCACGTAATGAGATACACTGAGAAATAACGGGTTATTGGATTTCGCAAGATAATGCGCGTTGCACCTGCGGCACCAACAATGCATATGAAATACCATCAAGGGTGCTGCAACTTATGTTTAAAGCTTTACGCAATCAGTCTTGCAATATCCATAGAACGTACCGGGATGCAACATCCGCGTTGTCCCCAAATTTACCTGCCCATCAATTCATGCATACCATATCAAGCGTAACTAGATCAATTTGACAGCCTCATTTATGCTATATTAACCAATTTCTTACGCAATACCCCCTGTGGAGTCCCTACTGAAATAAAAGCGAATCGAGGAGCCTTCAGAGTCCTCGGCCATTCGCTGACACATAAGGTTTACTGAACCCTCGAATCCTAATTATTGTCGTCACTAAGCCTGTCGATGTCTATATGAATCAAGTTGAACACCTCGCGTATAATTGTGTTTTAACAAAGGTGCGGAAATCTTTGTACCCCATCCTCCAGACTGTTAGCTATGAGAGAGGGAGAGAGTGAGGGAGAAAACGTTTATTAGGTGATCAAAGAGTGAATGTGGGAGGGTCCCTTATTCAAGGAACCCTCTGGCTTGGACCGCATGCCGGGCCCGCATGACGAGTTGGCGCTGGTCAACGAGGTCAGGCTTGGAGATCATAGCCTTCCACGGTTTACCAAGGAGGTTTGGGTCAGCGTTTAGTGCTGCTGATTGTGTGGCTGGGTTGCTGCCTTTGCATTGCAGTAGCAGGTGGGCTAGGGTGTCTGCCACATTAGAGTGTCGGCAGATGTTCTCATATGACGTTAGTTTGAGGTGATGCATTAGAACGCCATGCGTAAGTGTATTGCTTTCAAGGCGCCTGTAGTCCTTCATCTCTTGAAAGTCTGGGATTCGGGGGAGGGTAGAACCTGCGTTGTAGCTGATAGTGTTGCAGCAGTTCGTGATAGAATAAAGGCACCGCTTTGGTTTCTTCTGTAGGTGTCTAGTGTGGGAGGCATCTCGAATTTCACGTGGAGAAGCCTGGTTGATGCATTAGCGGGCCGTGGCATTCACCGCTTCATTCCCCTCGAGGCCCTCATGACCCGAGCCCAGATAATGCAAGTGTATGGGGGAGGAGTATCAACGCGTTTCAGAAATTTTATCGCACTCGTGGAGATCCTTCCTTTCATATAGATCTGTGCCGCTGTTTGGGAGTCGGCGAAGTCCACTATGGGATGCTCGCTCGTTGTGGTGGCCAGTACTATAGCGGCTTCTTCAGCTGTATTCGCGGGTTTGGCCCAGCTAGTCGCTGTCGCTAGGGCCACCCTCTTGTGGTTTGTGACGCAAATCATGAAGGCGCCACGTCCCGGATACTTGACAGCGTCCACATATCGTGCCTGTGGGTCATTGCGGTGGTTCTTCCGGACGCTATTTACCCTCGCAAGTTGCCTTCCTCGATGATCACATTAAAAGAAAAGCGGCGCACAAAAAGATGGAGACAAAGAAGAGAACCACACACAGCGATGCACTCACAACTGAAAGTTTTAAACTTTCAGTTGTGAGTGCAGCGCTGTGTGTGGTTCTCTTCTTTGTCTCCGTCTTTTTGTGCGCCGCTTTTCTTTTAATATGAATATACACCAACTCGCCCAACTTTTTATTCTGTTCCTCGATGATGTTCGTGATGCATGTTGCGAGGGATGCGTGAACTTCCAGGCATTCGCGGATCTGCGACGGTATCTTGCCTTTCTGTTCGTCACTGGGTTCTAGCATGGTTGTGTAGTCTCTGCGTCGGAGGACTGCTCGGCCAGTGGGTGAGAGCTTGAGCCTCTCGACCTGTCTGATGAGGTGTTAAACAGCGAGCTCTTCCTATGTTTTGTGAACACCCATTCGGAGCAATAGGTCGGTCGAAGCATTTGGTGACAGTCCTAAAGAAAGCTTCGTGGCTTTTTGCATACTAATATCAGTGTTTGTTTCTCCGCTGTTTTTAGATTGAGATAAGGACTTCCATTTGTTGTGCGGCTATATGGAAGAGATTGCACCATTCGCAAGGTGGTATGTTCGATCTTGAAACTACTGCGGTGGTTGGCCACCCATCGAATGAGGTGTGTGAGCTGCGCGACTCTGTTTGGAAGCCGAGGTACGGTTGCAGAGCCGGACCTGTCCTTATGTATGTGGAGCCCAAGCACTCGAAGGGAGTCCACTTGCGGTATTTGGATGCCTTGTAGAATGATTTGTGGGTTCGGAGAATCGTAACATGGTGGTCCGCCCCAAGTGCGTGCCTCAAAGACTAACAGTTCAGATTTTTCCAGAGCACACTGAAGACCGCATGTCTTGTGGTATTGTTGAATGATGTTGGCCGCCTCCTGAAGCTGGTCCTTTTTTCGCCCGTGCGTGCGCTTCTCGACCACAGAGTGATATCGTATAACGCATGATGTATCTCTGGGTCAGTACTCAAGAGACGGGGAGGTTTGAGGAGCACCAAGTTGGAAAGGAAAGGTGAGACCACCGAACCCTGTGGCATACCTTTGTTAGGTAAGTGAAAAGGCTTGCTCCTGATGTTGGCTTTCCCCACCGGGGCCGTATGGTTGGTGATGAAAGCGAGCATATAGGTGAAGGTTTTGGCACCACAGCCGATGTCTTCTAAATTACGGAGGATGGCTTCATGACTCACGTTGTGAATGCCACGACGTAAATTGGCAGTTTTCTGGGACCTATGAGCGTCCCTTAAGAAGCGAAGGAAGAGGACAAAAAATACAGGGAGGTGATGTTCGTTCGGTTCGCCACCGCGCCCTGAGGCAACACGAATGCGGAAATACACGAAAGAAATAAGAAGGAGAGAACAAATTTAGTGATGCTTCACTCGAAAGAGTATTTTGACAGCATACCCTATCGGAAAAAAACAAATGGTGGGCATGGTGGAAACCACCACCCACCATTATAGTGGATTAATGTAGTGGGTGAATGGTGGGAAACGCCCACCATGGCTCATGGTGGGTATGGTGGGTGCTGCAGTGCCGGCAACACTTGAGCGCGAAATGACGTCAGAATCACCGTGACGAGCTGCCACAAAAAATAAAAAAAGAATTCTATAAAAACGGTATAAAAAACACCCGTCCCGTAAAAAAAAAACAAGGCGCCACAGAGGATCAAACGTGCAACCTGCGGATTCCCATCCGAAGACGCTAACCACTGCGCCACACCAACTTTTTTTTTCATGGTATTTACTGCGCCACACCAACATGACATTGCCTGTGTGTTAAATACTTAGTTGGCATACAAACTTAAGGCTCAACTTAAGTTATGTTTGTCGTGTACACAACATAGACAAGATCTACACCTGCTACTAAACATTGCACATTTATTAAACACAAGCAACTGCGGCCTGTAACTATTGCCACTATGTTAATGGCACTAGTGCTATTTTTTTTACAATTCACAACTTCAAGAAAAAAAATCCAAGTGGACTGGCTGGGGAGCAGCAACAGTTTACCGGCGGGGTCTGCCAAGTTTAAAATCCGTTTCGCGCTCGTTCTAAAGGGCGACATCTGCTCACGCTTTATGACGCTTCTAGGCTCATTTCATAGATACGCCCGCCTAATTTATTTGATTGAGTATTGGGATGCTTTTCGCGCAATGTAGAGGGCGGTCGCGGCAGCGCAATGCTATAGCTCTTTCGCTAAAGCAACAACTACATAACGGCTTGGCCAAAAAGAATGCAGTGTGCTGAAACATTACGCTATCATATTGGTTCACCAAGCACACGAATTGCCATGTCTGAGTACTCGTACAAGAGCTAGAGAAGTGCCGGCGAGTGCGACCGGCGGCTGTCAGTGAGAAGACACTTAATTACGTTCTCTGGGAGTGCTTTAATCGCGTCGCATCGGTGTTTGTTGCTTCTTGAGCGGACACCATACACAATGAAAAATTCTTCATTTAGGTTAATTGATGCCATATGGCTGCGCTGTATTGTCATACTTAATCGTCGTAATTGTGTATTCTGAAACCCGGAAGCACGGATAACACAATTGTACGGGCTCGGTCACTAGGCCTAACCTTTGGTAGAAATCATGGTGGTAGAACATGTAGTGTACAGATCCCAGCTTGGTACACTATATCAATTGCCCGCCATTATAAGCCCACCCATCATCTGCTTACTGCTTACCAGCATTATCGCGATAGTGGGCAGAGCTTCTCAGCTTGGTACACCATGTGGCCCACCATAACAAGCAGCACCCATCATCTGCTTAGTGCTTCACAGCATTATCGCAATGGTGGGAAGAGTTTCTCAGCTTGGTACACCATGTAGCCCACCATAATAAGCGCCACCCACCATATGCTTAGGGCTTCCCAGCATTATCGCAATGGTGGGCAGAGTGTCCCAATATTTCCCACTATCTAGCCTCTGCTTTCCACCATCATTTCCACTTTACCCATCATCTGTACACCATACCACCCAGTATGTCCCGGCATAACCACCATATTTTCCACTACGTCCCACCATAGCCATCATAATTTCCATAATGCCCACTATTATTTCCACTACGCCCACCATGTTTTCCAGTATCCACCATGGCAATTTTTCCGATAGGGTAGATTATCATAGAAGTCTATAGATAATTAAAACGTGTTGTTGGGCAAGGCGGTAACTCATCATTATGTGATTTAGCGCAGCTTAGAAACCTCTGGAAACACTCAGGCATTCACTCTCACTTCCACTCAACACTCACAACACACAACAGATACTACCAGCCATTTATTGCACTGTGTTGCTTATCACGTTATATAGGTACCGCCGGGTGATGCGCAGAATCGTGGCGTTGTATCAAAAATAAATGTATTTTCTCGAATCAAGATGTCAGTACCACCAGCTGGTTTATCCGCTGTTTTACTTTACTCAGTTTTTGTCCCTTTTGTTGGGTGGTGGCTGTTTATTGTATGGACAGTTGATTCTCTGTTGATGCGCCCCTTTGTTTGGCATTGCTTCTGTGCGTCATTTTGCTGGTATGTAAGATGGTCAGTCACATGCAATAAACAGTTGGTAGTAAGTGCTGTGCGTTGTGTGTTTCTTGAGTGAAAGCGAACGAGAACGTGTGAATGTTTCCAGAGATTTAAGGTTGCGCTAAATTACGATATTATTGAACTTTGCATAGGTAATTTGCTGAACTTCATCTGCGTGTTCTTCACATGGTGCTGGGAATACCACACAAAAGACATGCGAGGTCAAAAACGACATAAGTGAGCACTATAAGATGACGAACAAACAATTCGTGGAACAGTGCATGAGTTCTTGAAGGCATTGGTAGGCAACGGTCTAAATAAATCCGATTGGTCCGCATGGCAGCCGATGTTTACAGGACGTTAGCAGGAGCCCCTGGTGCTTCGCCGGTACATCGCTACTGCTAGTCGCCATTTCAATTGACACACTTAAGATAAGCAGTCACTTCTGCATGGCATCCAAAATTTGTAACGCAGCTTTAGCAGCCTGTGTTGTCATTGTATTTAAAAGCATTTATTACTCGTCTATCAGGAACTGTACCATGCATGATGCGCCTCTGCCCAACTTTAGATGTGTTCCGAAAACGAATCAGTTTGTGTTCTTTGCCACAGCCAAATGAAATGGCTGATGTCACCGATGTCACTATAAACAGCACAAAACAGGGAAGCGCCTCGCCCAGTCTTGAACGACCAAGCCGGCGTGTATGCGGAGTTAGTTCTTATCCGGTAAAACAGCGTTGCTTATATTTCCTAGAATTTTCGTGAATTACGCATGACTGATGCGGAAATTTGTGGGCTGCCATGAAGTGATTGCCTATTACATTCTTGCTGTTCTGGTAAGTTTTATAAGCTCTTAAGATTCCAACGCAAGTTCGTGCTTCGCATGCAAGGGCGTCAGCTTTTTCATTGCCTTTAATTCCAACGTAGAATGGGATCCACTGAAATTTCACATTGAAGCTCTTGCCAATCAGGTGTTTATAGAGCGCCAGAGATTGTCTTGTGTATGTTTCGTGAGGTAGCCTTCAATGCACTCGCTGTAACGCCGACTGTGAATCACTGAACGCTACCACTTCTCATGCAGAAAGAGTTTGCGATTTTCGCAAAGCCGCGGTAATTGCTGCGCCTTTTACTGTTGTGGGACAAAACACGATCCAGGCGGCCCGTTCATGACACGTGAAGGGAGGGTATGCAGAAAGGCACTGCGCAGCCATCCGTCTGTTTTGAGAGGCCATTATATCCTACAAATTTTCACTGACGGATGATCTCTCAAACTAGTCAATGTATACGTTACATATGAGCGTTATGTCTTTGATTTTAGGCGAATTCACCTTATTCAGAGCACATCCCACAAGCTACTTTCGTTGTTTATGGCGAATCAGAATTCCGTAAGTCGTGTAAAATATAACTTGAATTGACACAGATAACATTAATGAATTGATTCGATCTACTACCGCGTGCGTACGAGTGCTTACCACTTTATGCAATCTCAGCGCATCTGAATAACTGAGTATACATAAATCCTTTGGCTTTAGCAGTCGAGGGAAAGTAGTTCTGAATTTGAGACAGAACTTGCCACAATACTCAAAGCAGATTCCAACTTCTGGTTCTAAATTCTCTTACTCTTTTTTTCCGAATTGTCAATGCTTCCTTAAATAAACGAATCAACAAATAAATGAATACATATATAAACAGACAAATAAATAAATAAATTTTCGCATGAATATTGTATGCAACAATTTTCTAAATTAACACTGCGAGCACATCTATTCACAACCAAGTTCAATGCAAAACGCTGAGTGTCACATGAGTGCATAAAGGCTTTTCTAGGCACAATCATTGCACCATAGGAGTGTTTATTCTTTTCGAATTTATTCGGAAAAAAATTAATCTTTTCGAATGCATACGAGTAATAATACTTGGGCATGAAAGCGAGAGCTTCATTCGCGTAGACACTTGATGGCAGCTGCTTTTCAGTGGGTGGAGCACACCATGTGCTTCGTGTCGTCCTTAGAGAAAGTCACCAGGAACGTCCTGATTTGCATCGGTGTCAGGTACACATAGTATTGTGGGCCATGCACATCCGTTGACCCATTTTCGTGGCCTGCGAGCAATTTGTTTTATATTAGAGTTTCATTCCATATTGTTAATTTCAGTTGAACAGGCCTAATTATATATTGCAGAAACACTACACAACAAGAGCGAGAGAGAGGTAAACTTTATTAATTTCTGGCAGATTGCTCGGCTGGGCTCCCACTTAAAAGCTAACAAAAAGACCGAGTCTTCCGGCAGCTTCCCTGGCGTGCAGGGTCGTCCAGAGTTGCTTGTCCAGGCCAGAACTGATCAGAGCGGTCCGCCAATACGCCCGAGTGTCTTTATTGGAGGCCGCGATTCCAAACCTTCTGATTAATGCTGTACATTCCCATAGGATATGATCAAGAGTGGCTATGGTGGTACGGTGCTGGCATAAATTAGAAGTATAGACGTTGAGATATATGTGGTGCATGATGACGGGATTCGTGTATGCGCGTGTTTGCAGCTGCCGCTATTAAACATACTGGGGCCTCTTTAGCTTGAAGTGAGGTGGAGGGTACTACCGCCTTTGCAGTCAATAGTGTTGAGTTATGTCCCAGTATTTAGTGAGCCGATCTTTTTACTCCCACACAGGCGTAGAAAAGTCCGTTTCCTTGGCTGCTTCGTCTAACGCGACTCGAAACGTAAGACCTCGACCTACGTTGTGCGCCACTCCATTCTGTCTGTCCTCCGGGTTACATTCGGCCGGCAACAAAAAGATGTGCACGCATTTGTTCGCCTCGTGAACTTTGTATTAAAGATCCGTAATGCCTCGGGGATGACTCTGTCGCTGGCGTAGTTTCGAATGGCTGTGTGCGAGTCCCCGATAACATACGAGGCGTTCGCGTTCCTCCGCCATTTCTACGTTTCGTGCGATGATAGACGCGCAACTTTTGCATTCTTGTGTGTGTTCTACGATAGCAACCACGAAGCGGTGACGTTACTGGTAGCGCGCTGCGTTGACAACGGGCCTCATAGTTTAGTAATTCCTAACGAAAGACGACCTCCCACTATGATTATTTCTTTTAGTCGTAAACCCCTCACGAAAATATTGAAGAACCTAGCAAGAATGAATTTAGTTATACTCAGTTCAGTGTGTCAGTGGAGCCACTGTAATAGACTAGCGGCTGCAGAATTCACTCCTCACGTCATGGCCTATAGAGGCCACTCCTTTTATCTGCTCACACTTTCTTGGATGCCCAATCCCCCTCTTCCAGCAGACGCTGAGCCGTGCTTTCAGGTATGGCCGCAGAATAAGTTATCTTTCTGATCTCAACCTCTCCTCCTTCTTTTCCTCCTCCTCCTCTCGTTCGCACTATAAAAAAAGACTCCTTCGAATCGGCATGCTAACTGCTGCGTTAATATTGCCACATGGTTTGCTTGGGTGAGATCGATGATTGAAAGAGGACAAAGACGATCTATCTGAGCTGCTGCTTGGCTAGTCGACTAAACGAGTCTATTGTATCAAGTTTGTCGTGAGAAACGTGACAAGACTGGTGGAGGTGCGGGGTACAACATCTCATGATCCACTCGATGCCCAAGACGCCGCCCAGCAGCCGGAACACAAGTCCTGCACCCGTGGACACTTCTGTTCACAGAGTAAGCCGCCGTCAACGAGGCCTACCGCCTGAGACACCAACCACTGATGCAGGGACTATGACTTCGACACAAGTCCCGTGTAAGCTCCGACACCTTCCACGCCGATCTACTGCACCATTCAGAACCCGCTAATGCCTAGCCCCTTTCACGGAGAGCAGCATGAAGATGTTGACGACTGGCTGAGTGAGTTCGAATGTGTCGCAGCGATCAATTACTGGGATGATGCCACGAAGCTCCGGAACGTGTACACTTGCCAAAAGGACGGTGCCAAGACGTGGTTTTTGAACATGGATGATGTTCTGACATCTTGGCGCGAGTTCCAGCGTCACCTTCTGGAGACCTACAGGAGTCCCGACCGCCGCGATTGAGCGGAGCGTGCACTACAATCACGCATCCAGATGCCCAACGAGACCATCTCGATGTACGTCGAGGACATGACACGGCTTTTCAAGCGAGCGGATCCTGCTATGGCAGAAGAAAAAAGTTACGCCACCTCATGCGTGGTGTGAAGGAACAACTTTTTGCTGGTTTGGTGCGTAGTCCCCCCAAGAGTGTTGCTGAGTTCCTTACAGAAGCGGCAACAATGCAGCGAGTACAGAACCAACCGTCTGCCCTGTTTGACCGTCAAGTGAATGCTGCCTCAACTCCCGAAGTTTTTGCCACCCCTGGGAGCAAGAACTCCGAATGGATTCGTGAGGTCATCCGCTCCGTTGTCCGGGAAGAAATGGAAAAGTTTACAGGACAAGGCAAATCGACGTCGGTTCTATTACCAGTGTCATCCGTGACGAGATCCAGCAAGTGCTGCACGCCCATCGTTTTCCGCCGATGTCGAACGTTGATTCGGAAACGGCTCCTGCGTCTACTGACAGTCGCCGTCGTACGTACGTGGAAGCCTTGCGATCTGCCACTCCTCTTTCTGCTCAATGAGTCCCGACCCAGACAATGCCACACGTCCTGATCCAGCCAGTGCCGCACGTCCCGATCCAGACAATGCCATACGTCCCGATCCGGCCTCGTCGAGAAAACTGAAGGCAGCGGCCTTCGGGGGCAAGGTCGCTGGCACTCAAAGTGCGAAAGGCCTCCCATCGACGCTTGCACCCAACGCCGAAGGCATTTCGTCAGAGAATATTCGCAGTACCGAAGAAACGCTGACATTCACATCTGAACCCAGTGACCGCGGTTTTCAGGTCAGTGCATTGGTAGACACTGGTGCAGACTATTCGATTATCAGCGGGAGGCTAGCGAAAGATCTCAGGAAAGTGATCACGCCTTGGAATGGAACCCGAATTCGAACAGCTGGAGGACACGTTGTAACACCGCTGGGTCACTGTACCGCAAGAGTGAAAATTCGTGCGTCAACGTTTGTGCTCAGCTGCCTTGTTCTTTACGACTGTTCGTATCAGCTGATTGTCGGCATGGACTTCCTTCGGAAATACGGTGCCATCATAAATCTCCGTGAGCGCATCGTGACCTTCTCGACTCAAGGCGCAACAGATCGAGACGCTGATAACTGCCGTAAACCTGCGCTGCGTGCTGCTGACGACAGTGTGACGCTGCCACCTCGAGCGACTGTTCGCATCGAAGTCACTTGTGAAGACCTTCAAGACGGCGACGTGGTGGCTGAAAGCAACCTATCACTTATGTTGCTCCAAGGTGTATGCGTCCGCCGAAGTGTTGTGCGTGTCCGCGATGGACAGTACACGACACTAGTTACGAACTTCAATTACAAGCACCGGCATCTTTTCCGCGGAACCACCATAGCCCATGGGGACCCTGTTGCCGACGTCACGGAATGCTTCGCGTCCGAGGAAACGCATGAAGATGAGAAATTTCTAGACCACATCGACATTTATTCCACGCTGTCAGACGAGAGAAAGGCTGCACTTTATGACCACTTAAGGGAGTTTCGATCTTGCTTCGCCTCTTCTTCCAAAGTCCGTCAAACACACCTCACGAAGCATCGAATTTTTACCGACGATGACGTCCGCCCCATACGGCAGCAGCCTTTTCGCGTTTCTGCCAAAGAACGCGAGGATATTCAGACGCAAGTAAAAGAGATGCTCGATTACGGGATTATTCAACCATCCAGCAGCCCTTGGTCCTTGCCAGTCATTCTAGTGAAGAACAAAGACGGAACGCTGCGATTCTGTATTGACTACAGGAAGCCTAATAGCGTCACAAAAAACGACGTCTACCCGCTTCCACGGGTCGACGACTCTCTCGACAGGTTACGACGCGCGAATTATTTTTCGTCCATCGATCTAAAGAGTGGCTATTGGTAAATCGAAGTGGATGAACGAGACCGAGAAAAAAAAACGCGTTTCTGACTCCAGACGGACTTTACAAATTCCGAGTTCTTCCCTTCAGCCTCTGTTCTGCACCAGCCACTTTTCAGAGGATGATGGACACAGTTCTCGCTGGCTTGAAGTGGCAAAGCTGCCTTGTCTACCTCGATGATGTGGTCATCTTTTCCGAGAGCTTCGAAGAACGTCTGAGCGCCTGAGAAAGGTTCTGGAAGCCATTCGCACAGTTTAACTGACGCTGAAACCACCAAAATCCCATTCCGGCTATGAAGAGCTGAAATTTCTGGGACATGTCATTAGTGCGGACGGAGAGTGACCTGATCCAGACAAAACTGCTGCTGTCCCCGCCTTCCCTGTTGCATCAGATAAAAGAGCAGTACGCCGTTGTCTCGGCTTGTGCACGTATTATCGCCGATTTATCGCCAACTTCTCGAAGACAGCTGGACCTCTTACGCGACTCACCCGAAATGATGTGCCCTTTACTTGAGGCGCAGAACAAGATACAGCGTTCACAGAGTTACGACAGAGAATGCAAACAGCCCCTGTTCTTGCCCATTTTGATGAGGACGCTGCTACAGAAATTCATACAGATGCCAGCAACGTCGGACTTGGCGCTGTCCTTGTACAACGACACGGCGGCGTTGAGCATGTGATAGCTTACGCCAGTCGTACTCTTTCTCGAGCTGAGACCAACTATTCTACGTCAGAAAAAGAATGCCTCGCAGTCGTGTGGGCGACGACCAAATTTCGGCCTTACCTCTACGGTCGTCCCTTCAAAGTGGTGACTGACCACCACTCGCTTTGCTGGCTGGCAAATCTCAGAGATCCATCCGGCCGTCTCGCTCCGTGGAGTTTGCGTTTGCAGGACTTCGCTATTACGATTGCGTACAGGTAAGGGCCGACGAAGACGCCGACGCGCTTTCTCGAGCGCCTGTGGGGCACGCTGTCAGGGGCTCCGAGGATGAAGATGCCTTTCTTGGAGCAGTTAGGGATTCCGAATTCATGTCAAAACAGCGGGTAGACGACGAATTACGCCCAGTCATTGATTGCCTGGAAGGCCGCAACTCTCAGGTCCCTCAACACATTGCTCGCGAACTGTCCTCTTTTTATCTAAGAAGAGGCACTCTTTACAAGAAAAACGCCCGTGGTAGCGACAAAGCCTTCCTACTCATTGTTCCTACCAACATGCGTGAAGAGATCCTCCTTGCGTGCCATGACGAGCCCACGTCAGGACATTTGGGCTATTCGCGAACTTTCGCCAGAGTACGCCAACAATATTACTGGCCGCGACTATCAACTAGTGTATATCAATATGTGAAAGGCTGCCGTGAGTGCCAGCGCCGCAAGACTCCGCCTGTGAGACCCGCGGGCTTGCTCCAGCCGATCGCACCACCACGGACACCGTTTGACCTCGTGGGAATGGACCTTCTAGGGCCCTTCCCTTTGTCGTCTTCTGGGAAGAAATGGATTATAGTTGCGACAGATTATCTTACTCGTTATGCTGAAACAAAAGCCGTTGCACAGCCTCTGAAGTCGCGCAGTTCTTCGTGCACCGAATCGTTCTACGGCATGGTGCCCCGTCATGCGTGATTACGGACAGAGGGACGTCGTTTGCAACACGAATAATGAAGGACATTTTTAAATTGAGCTGCAGAAGTCATCGAAAAACAATGGCTTATCACCCGCAATCCAATGGACTGACAGAGAGGCTTAACAAGACCATAGCGGACATGCTGTCAATGTACGTGGACGTACAAAAGAAAACCTGGGACGAGATTCTTCCATGCATCACGTTTGCTTACAATACGGCAATGCAAGAAACAACGCGATTTTCGCCTTTCCGAATTGTTTACGGACGCAACGTGCGAACCATGCTCGATGCTATGCTTCCGTGTGACCAAAGCAATGAACTTGCTGAAGACGCTGAGCAATACAATCAATACGCCGAGGAAGCTCGTCAGCTAGCTCGCATAAGCACCAGTCACCAACAAGATGCAGACACACGAGGTTACAACCTCAGCCATCGAAACGTCACCTACCACCCTGGGGACCGAGTGTGGGTGTGAATTCTTGTCCGGCGACCAGGCTTATCCGAACAACTCCTAAGCCGTTATTTTGGACCGTACAAGGTTCTTAGACGTGTCACAGATGTTACCCACGAGGTATTTCCGGACGGCGCAGCGTCTTCTCGTCGACAGCTTCGGCCAGAAACCATGCATGTCGTTCGGCTGAAGCCCTACTTCACACAGTAGTCCTTGTGGTTTCAAGTGCTATGACATGCTATGACTTTGCGTTGCTGCTGCTGTTTGTGTTCTGTGTTTTTATGCCTTTTCTTTTGCGCTTGGCGCAAGCGTTGACGAAACTTCCTCATTTGCGCTGCGAGTACTGGCACTCTCCCTGTTTTGGCTTTCTATATCTGCGTGTGTATGCTTTCATTTTTTTCTTTATGAGCTTCGAGTCGATGCTTTCAAGGGGGGGGGGGACTATTGCCACATGGTTTGCTTGGTTGAGATCGATGAGTGAAAGAGGACAAAGACAATCTATCTGAGCTGCTGCTTGGCTTGTCGACTCAACGAGCCCATTGTATCAAGTTTGTCGTGAGAAACGTGACAATATGCTCTGCTTACACATCCATAGTTTTAATATAATGTTGCTCGATAGTCGCCGACACGGCATGCCAAGGTCTACAACTGCGAGTAGTGGTGTGCGTGAAGAAAGTATAGCCGTGGACCGATGCACAATGCATTGTGGTATCTGCTCGATTGCTCATATAACGAGAACACACGCGTCATCAGTGTTATCAGTAGTGCTTGATGAAAGCCGGAGGGAGATGTCGGTATGGATGAACGTTTCTATTCTGTAGTACGCTTACACGTATGTACATTTTTTTTAATGCGGAGCATTTCTTAGTTAACTTCGGCGACTTTGAATCTATCTATCTATCTATCTATCTATCTATCTATCTATCTATCTATCTATCTATCTATCTATCTATCTATCTATCTATCTATCTATCTATCTATCTGTCTGTCTGTCTGTCTGTCTGTCTGTCTGTCTGTCTGTCTGTCTGTCTGTCTGTCTGTCTGTCTGTCTATCTATCTATCTATCTATCTATCTATCTATCTATCTATCTATCTATCTATCTATCTATCTATCTATCTATCTATCTATCTATCTATCTGTCTGTCTATCTATCTATCTATCTATCTATCTATCTATCTATCTATCTATCTATCTATCTATCTATCTATCTATCTATCTATCTATCTATCTATCTATCTATCCGCTTACATTTGGGTGCTTTCGTGCTCACTCCCTTAACTTGGCGTGAACCAAAATTAGCACAAGATGGTTTGATAAGATGGTTTTTGGTAAGGTAGTTTGAAGAATATGATGCGCTGGTCGAGACATGAAGAATATAACAATGCCGTCGCATACGTCGTCAAACTCTTCCCGCCAAACAGTGCCACATACCCACGGGTGGGTATGTGCCACTGCTATACGGGTATGTGCCACAGGTGATAGCTAAGTATCTACCTAGGAACGACTAGGACACACATGGGCAATTTGAACGCGCGAAACTTAAGAAATACCCGACATCGATAGCGTCAACCCGACGAATTCAAAGAGTAAATGTCAGGGTCCTGACTGGAATCTAACCCAAGAATTCTGCGTAGATATGAAGGGTTTTACCACGGAGCTACGCCAGGTCTCAGAACTACTTTTCAAATAGACGCTAATCTTCGTGAAACGTCAATAGTGGTTGCAGTGCTGTCTACACAATTTCGTAAACATTACATATGTACTCTTTTTATACATACGTCACATCGTGTTAACGTCCATTGTGGTTAGTTGCCATGCGCTGAAGTTGATTTATGTAGCAGTGTCCGGGGACAGCATTTTCGCGATCATTAGCGTTTCATATCAGCTTCTGGTGTTGCTAATACGCAAGCTCCAGTTGGCATCTCGCGCATGTGCAAACAACTGGTTATATAAACATCTGCAACTCTTCAACGTATTGCTGTGCGTGCAACATTGCACATATTTAGCGTCATATCATGACGTGTCGCTGAATAAAAATTTGCAACACGGTCAACTTCCCTCCGCAAGCTTCGCAGAACATTGACTTCAAGGTACGTGGGATGTGCGATTTTTTTTTTGTATTACCAAAACCTTTGAACACAGTGAAAAACAGCGATACACAATGCAAGCCGATTGTGAACACAGGTGATAAGGGAGGTGAAAATAATCTACTCAAGAGTCGTCCCACCTAGAATTACGCCTCAGTAACGTAACGCCATCTCGTGTCGAGAAGGAAAAGCGATTACAAATTACGAAACAAAAACAGTGTATAACTATTCGCACGTCCGCACCTGATGAAAATATAAAAACGCTAAGCGCAGGTGAAAACGTCACTATGGTCTGCTTCGTGCAGATAGCTTACCTGACCGAGTTCCAGATGGTCTACGCGGCCGCTATCTCGTATGAAAAGCAAAGCGCGCAACTTATGCGCTTTCCTGGCTTCAGCTCTGTCTTAGCAAAGCTGTACAGTTTTGCCATCTTATTCAGAAGCTTCAAAAACAATATCAAACATTTAGAAACAGAAAGTAAATTCCGAAACACTTTTAAACATTTATTACATCTTTGTCGAACATAACTATACAACACACGGAATCACGGACCCGAAGTGCAGACTCGTTCCTCGTTCTCCACAAACTATTTTCTACACTCCCTTAGATACTCGTTAATTTCCGTACAACAAATATAAAAGTAGTGACCCTAATAATTTTTTGTTTACAAAAAGAGAAATGCGTAATTTTTTCACCTTTGCATAGTGTTATTTGAGGTGTTTTCATTAGGTATAATACGTGACCAGAATGAAACCATGCTGGTGATGTGTTTCCACTTTGTATGTATTGTTTATGAAAAAGATACAGTGACTTGCTTTGCTCTAGCTATATTTTATACAGCGGCATTTTATAACATTCTTCTCAACTTTGTTAATTTCTCCTGCTTTATACGGACACCGCATTTCTTAAAAGCTTGAATTCCCAAACTGCTGCCATGTACGTGGGCTCTCAAGTGTTTTATTTTAACCGCTTTTCACATGAGGGACTCCCAAATGGTCGAAGAAAGAAAAAAACCTGCTGGAAGTAAACATTAATTCGATTTCATTTTGCGAGTATCCTGAGTATTGCTAATAACATTATATTCTAGACTTTGATTCGCGAAACGAGGCGCGTCGGATTATGGCACTGCGGACCGATTTCCACCACATGAGTTTGTACCAGGATGTTCTTGCACTTTCGCCCCAATCCACTGGCGACCACCGGGGCCCGGATTCGAAAAATATCATTGATCTTATTCGCTCGACACACCACGAGTACAAGGACCCAGCTATCAAATCCAAGAAACCGAGCCCTATAACATGAAGGCAAAGCAAGAGAGAAATAAATAAAAGGAAGAGACAGGGAGGTTAACCTAGAAGTGGTTTGCTACCCTGTACAGGGGTGGGAAAAAAGGGTCAGAAAGAGGATAGCGATACATATACAGTGCCGAGTGTACCTGCTCTGTGCTTTGCCGTCTTATATTTCTTTTTTTTTACTATTGTTTTTTACCCTTGTCTCTTATTTCACTGCAGTTCATTTGTAATAATTGAAAGCTTGTGGACCTCGTTTCAGTAGGAGAAATGAGCGCTTGCATGGCGTGTTGAAGTGTTCTTAATATTATGCAAAGGAAGAAAGCTATGAACGACAGTACATATGCGCGAACAGCATAACCCAAGCAGGGTTGAACGCGGCTTACCTGACATGAGGCCCTTCGCTTCGAGGCTTCCTTCAGTTTCGAACTCGAAACGCCTGGTGTTCCCTTTCGTTTCTGTGGCAACCAGGTTCATCTCCGTCATGTCCTCTATCGTCCGCACGAAAGCAGCCTGAAATTGAGGCGGAAATGAAAGCAAACCCTCGTAGATCACCACCTGATTTGAAAAGTTTCACGACCTTTTGCAAAAATATTGACAAAGACACGACAAACGATATTGTCTCTCCAAATCATTTAAACTTGTTCTGCTAACGAAAAGTTTTTGCGCATGAAACGTAAGCCCAAATAAAAATATTACAAACTTATTTCGTACTGATAATATTTTGCTTTGTAATACTTGTACCAACTTGAAAACGCCTCCTTGAGACCTTGTATACACCGATTGTTAATTTCACAACTGAAGCGATTTGTAATGAACTGAGATAAAACTGAAGGACAATAACACAAAATAATCAACTGAAAAAAATTGGAAATGTGTAAACATATTTAGGTGTATCGAACAAAGGTATAAACATAAAAATCAGGACGAAACTAGAAGTGTGGCAACTTCGGCTAGTTGGTATGACATGGCAATAGTTATAGCGCGAGAACATAATGATGACACTGACCCTTCGTTTTTTTCATGGGACACGAAGGGTCGAAACGAAACAAAACTAGAATTGCGCCATTATTTCAAACATCCTTTCCATTTCAAAGAAACATAGAAACGTCGCCCAGCTGCGTGTGGTACAAAGACAAAAAGAAAATTCTGATGTTACTCTCAGAAAGAGCTTCCAAGCTAGGGAATCCTTCACTGTATATACATAGTAAATAGGCGTGTCCGAATTAGCGCAGTGCCAAAAAGTTAGAGCTGCTTCATGGTTCCAAGCAAAGAAGCCTTTCCCGTTTTTTTTGTTTTTTCTCTCTTGCCTCCTCTCTCTCTCCTTTGTTCTCGTAACCAGTTTTTTCAGTGGTTTTCCATCTTCGTTTCACTTTATTTCTAATTTTATTTGCTTTAGTAATGTCTTTATCTATTTTTCGTTTGCTTCCTCTTTCAATTCTACCTCTAAAGTGTTTCATCCTGGGTTGCACCAAGACCTCAGTGGCGTATTTTCGTCAAAGGTATGATGTTCTGAAATGGACACTACTTAACAAGGAAGAGAAAAAAAAACATGCAAGGAAGAGTTCTCCCACTGGGCATTGGGAAATAATGAACAGTGCCTAGTGCTGTACGGACTGAGCTAATAAATGCGAAGGATTTTCTCGCGCACTGTAAGCACTTTTGCCATCAAAATGCGTATCTATCTATCTATCTATCTATCTATCTATCTATCTATCTATCTATCTATCTATCTATCTATCTATCTATCTATCTATCTATCTATCTATCTATCTATCTATCTATCTATCTATCTATCTATCTATCTATCTATCTATCTATCTATCTATCTATCTATCTATCTATCTATCTATCTATCTATCTAGGTGCTCTCCTGGTCACCCAAAAGAGCATCTAGACAAACTTGGCATTAGCCAAAATTAGTATGGGAGGGTAAGATGGTTCGACGAATTTAACAGGCTGCTCGACACATGAATAATTTAACAACCCTGTCACGTACCTGGTCAAATACTTCCCGCCAAACAGTGGCACATATGCGCGGGCGGGTATGTGCCACAGCTGATTGACGTTTACAATCTATCCAGGAGCGACGAGAACTGCGCGAGCAGACAAGGACCAACCCGACATCAGCAGCGTTCATCGGACAAATGTAAAGAATAAACAGCAGGATTTTAGCAGTAATGAACCCAAGCATTCTGCGCGGCAATCAAGCAATCTACCACAGAGCCACGCCAGGTCTCGGAACTACGTTTCAGATATACCCTAGTGCTCGTGAAACGTCAATCGTGGGTGCAGTGCTGGCGATTCAATTTTATGAACGTTATATATTTACTCCTATCATGCATCCGTCACTTCGTATTCAGAACCATATTAGTTGTGTGCTGTACGCTGGAGTTGATTTGTGTAGCAGTGTCCAGGGCTACGATCCTCTCGAGCGCCAGTGCTTCATATCAGCTTATCGCTTCTGGTGTTGCTAATACTCATGTTTCTGTTGGCATAGTTACCCAAGTGCAAACAACTGGTTATATAAACATCTGAAATTATTTAACTTTTTTCTGTGCGTGCAACATTTGTACATATATTTAGCGTCATGTTATGACCTGTCGCTCAATAAAAAATTACAACATGGTCACCTTCCTTTCGTAAGCTTCGCTTAACGTCAATTTTTTTTGCCTGCACCTGCTAGTCTCTCTACGAACGCGCCTTATATCTTTCACACATTCTCTCTCGCCCCGTGCTCTCTGTTAACAAGTCGGGTTTGTGTGCGCGAGTCTCCATTTTTTTTTTTAACGAAGATGCGCGCATATGAAGGCTCCCTGAACGGGTTGGGGTGGTGCCATCATTTGTGAG
The DNA here is from genome assembly GCF_013339725.1 of Rhipicephalus microplus. Taxonomy (NCBI): domain Eukaryota; kingdom Metazoa; phylum Arthropoda; class Arachnida; order Ixodida; family Ixodidae; genus Rhipicephalus; species Rhipicephalus microplus. Next base: position 72,390,625 of record NC_051165.1, read on the forward strand.
TGCTCAAGAGAAGTAATGCGGCAGGACGCAGTTGAAGCATGGCGTCCGAGATTGCGGGCCGGCACTATACAGGCACTTTCTCGGAAACCATGGTTAAAGCTTGTCGATAGCAGTGAAAAACCCTGACGGAACGAGCATCGGGGAGTTGCCGACGTGTTTATGTTCGCGTCAGCGCGTGAGAGCTCATTGTTGAAGTCGTGCCACTCTCGCATACAGGAACGCTGGTGGTGGTGTAAAAATGATGTCTCACCAACTAGCCCAGCTCTCAACCCTACTGGACGAACGATGGTTCACGACAGACTACATCGAGTGTGATAGCACCAGTTTATGCGATAAAACTGCTGCAGTAAGCACTGCTTCAAGGCTAACAATGTCGACGGGAGAGTGTCATGCCTCGGTGGAGCGAAACTGAGGCCAGCAGGACGAGCAACACCGGCACGCGCTCGCGGCTCAAGCTACGAACCTCTGCGCTTCGCGTTTCTGAAGGATGGAATTCGTAAGCGCTGGCGTATAGGTTTCAGCAGTGCAAACTAAGCTAATTCTCTCCCTAAATTACGATCTTTGAAGATGCACATATCGAGTAGCAGTGTTTAGTGTGTGCTTGTTGATGTCATCTATGCGGTCATTCCAGCGACGCTGGCGGCTTCATGTAGCCGTGCTCCAAAGCTGTCACACGGTAATAAAACTGCGACGCAGTTCAGTCTCTCAGTAGTCATAAATGAATGAATGCGTCTTCACGCTCTGCGACGCTGACGTAAACACTCGCGTCCACTGTTTCGACCTTCTACTGCGTCGCCTATAGTCGCTGGAATGATTGAATACTCTGTCTTCAGACATAGGGCAAATACTTCTGTTACCACAACAAGTAAATCATGATCGTCAGTGGTAGTCGTCACCATGGAGACATGACACCAGGCGTCAACGTGGCTGTGTCCACGTCAAACAGTGACATAGCTGCAAAACGCTAATAGAAATCGTACCAGCTTTCATATGTCAATACACAATGTGCTCTACTTCTATGAAGACAAGGTCCAGTTTTGTGTTATACCAATTCCTATGACGGATGGATCACCCGTGTTTTTTTATACGTGGTTTGTGTGGTCATGTTATTTAGCTATAGCACTAATATCGGCACTTTAAACACCTTTTCACAGGAAAAAAAAAAAACACCGCCATGATGGGCTGTGCGCGGGAGTACAAAGGCTAAGAGCGCAGCGTTGTCAGTGCATTTTCGAGGGGACGCGCCAATTTGCACAGCCCAAGGAGAGCTATGGCGGCACCCAGGGAGGCGTTTATGAAAAGGTGAATAGTCAAACTAATTTTAAAGATACGGGTTTTCACAATATATCGGTTAGAACGCTGAGGAGCTTCAGCGCCGTTGACATTTGTATGTTTCTATGGGGAAATAACCTGCTTAATACAGTGTCCACATGTCGCATCATCATTTATAGAAATGAATAGTGGCTTTTTTTGGTCCATGCTGAAAGGTAATGCAACGTGAAACCCTCGGCTAGAGAGAAAGCAAGAAATTAAGGCAGCTGAACACATGTGCGTCGGCACATGAGTTCAGCTTCCCGTGTTCCATAGCGGCAGAAGAGGGGGAGAGCACTGGCGTAACTTGGGTGTGGGCAAGTGGTTGAGTGGTGTAAGGGTTCAAGAACTCCTTTTGTACCCCCCCCCCCTTCCTATGCCCATGGCTGAACCCCCCCTCCCCCTGAACTCCAACGTTGCCAGCGCCCTTCGAATTCACATTATGCTTAACCTCACTGCGTTCTCGCATTGCGGCAAAGTTCACTTTTAAAATTCGCGATGGCACGGGAGCGGATAGTTGCTTCGACTCGTAAACTTTAGGACATGCAACGTTTTTAAAAAGCTGATACTTGGAAATACACGGACACATTTCTGTGTCTGAAGCTTCAGACACGGCCGTAAACGGGCTATATGGGGCATGCAGCGGTACTGTGAAAGCGTCCGAATTTTCAATCATATACGAAAAATTGGCACCATTGTCATCCTTACCACTCACATTTGTTGGCATATGCCAGCTAATATTATAATTTTATCCCGACAGTTTGCCATCCCCGTTTTGCATTTTGTTTCATGCAACCCGTTCATCGCAAGTATTGGTTATACGAATGGAATTTCGGGGCCCCATGAGTATTGTTATAGGTGGGTTCGACTGTATCATCGTCAAGGCTCTCTAGGAACAAAAAAACAAAAACTCTTTCTCTTTTAACGAGAGCGCACTGAATATTCTACAGCTGCCCACCTTTCGAGTCTTACGCCACAGCACAGCCGATAATGCTTCACGTGATTCTGCCGGCGTCACGCCAAGCGACAACAACAGCACATCACAACCTGGTCTCCCGAAGTGTTCCGCCCTTTCGTTCTTTTATTTTTACTTATTTTTCCCTCAATCGCACATAGCTTTACAGAGGGGAGCGGGGTACATAAAATGAACGATGACAAAAAAGGACAGACAACGTAACATCAAAATAATTATGTTTACTGGAAATATGAAGATTCAAAGTTAAGCATTAAAACTGAGTGAAAGTAAAATTTTGATAGGAAAATAAAAAACAAAGCACAAAAAATCTACGTATACAATATACACTTCGCGGATCATCACGTAAGCAATTCCGCATGATAGAATAAAACAATTTATAATTTCAAAGGCAAACTATGTCGGATGGAAGGTGCTTCCAGTCGTTGGATCCACTTAATGAGTGGATGAGCGCACCACTTTGACTACATGGTAACTATTGAAAAAACTAGTTTGAAAATGGGCAAATTAGCGGGCTAGGCACTTTGAAACATTGATTGTATTTTGCGATGCTGTTTATAAGCTTGAACATAAAATTCACCCTACAAAGCTTCGCCACTCTCAATGCCATTCATGACAGTGAAGTTTGTACTCATGGCTCCTTTAAAAAATTGTCCGAATCTAAAGCAATACAATCATGCCTAACTTTTCAGTCATTGCAGGGGCTTTGTGATTCTCAGACAAAGGACGGGCCATGTCTAAAACGTTAGGCATAAAAGTATTGCTCTCGCGTACGTGTACCCACTCAGTTTTTTTTCTTCTACGTACCGGACCTCCTGAATTCTCTTGTTATATATATATATATATATTAATATATATATATAATTATGAGATCTAACAGACAATAATGTCAAAGAAGGTATAGGGGGAGTTATTAGGCCAATTGTAATGTAATGTAATGTAAAGGAGAAGGAAGAAAAGTGGGTGAAAAGATAACTTGCCGTGGACAGGATCCGAACCTGCGACCTTTGAATAACGCGTTCGATGCTCTACCACCTGAGCTACCACGACAGCTATCCCTCCAGTCACTTTATTGAGTATCCATGTCAATTTAAACGTGGGAGTGTCAGTCAGCGCCACTAGAAGTCATGGCGGCGAGTGTGGCACACTCTTTATGAGCCTGTTAGGCGTCACGTAGCACGTAAGCTTATTACTAACTGGTAGCTGACCACTAGTCCCACGTATACAACCTAAAGGCACCAAGTCTGCCAGTACGAGACCCTCGTTAATAAATAAGGGGAAAAGTGGCCGGGAGGATAGCTGTCATGGTAGCTCAGGTGGTAGAGCATCGAACGCCTTATTCGAAAACGCTGGTTTGGATCCTGCCCATGGCGAGTTATCTTTTTACCCACTTTTCTTTCTTCTCATTTACATTAAAATTGGCCTAATAACTTCTCCTATACCTTCCTTGGCATTGTTGTCTGTTAGACACGAAAAAAACTAAGTACACCCTTGTTTCCCTTATATATATATATATATATATATATATATATATATATATATATATATATATATATATATATATATATATATATATATATATATATATATATATATATTGCGGCGTAGTCCTTTACACGCCATTATTAGGCCTGGAAGATATGGTCAAAACAGTAACCTCTGAGGCACAGAACCGATGAAAGGGTCATCCCCACTAATGATGAAGATGAAGAACACTACGTGATGATGGCTTTGTGCAGGTGATGAAGAAGCGTGCTTTAAATGCCCACAATATATATACGCAGGCATGTTGGTGAAAGTGACCGTAGCGTCGCCAACAATGAAATAAATCCTCCGTGAGAACAGCAGCAACAGCGGAAGAGTTTATTTTGGCAGTTCCGGCCAGAGACTGGCCGGTACTGTCCCATCCACTTTTTAAGGTATACGGGCAGTTAAACATGGGAGTTTAAGTTAGCGCCACTTGTTAACATGATGTGGAATACTCGCTGCCAGAGATAATATTAGAAGTAATCATAATGTGAATGTCAAAAACGAAGATATATGTATATACAGAGAGAAAGGGGGGAGAGAGAACTTAGCCGTTGTCTTCATTTTAATTTCAATGGTTTCAACCAGTAGAGTCTGGGTTTGCGTCAAGGTTGTGGCTGGGTTCGTGAACCCTGAGGAGGGCCGGTGCACCGGTACATTAGGCCCATAGGAAAATCTTCACTCATTTGCAAGGTGCAGCAAATACCATGAGTGGCCGAGTACGTCGTAATGTCTCACCTGTAAGCTAAAGTTGACCGGCTTCGAGAATTCTCCCGCTTGGTCATTCTTCTCAAAAAAGTGTTCCAGCCGAAGCAGAACCTGGTCTCCCTTGTTCCAGTGTTCAAGGGTGAGCAATTGCACGTTGCCCGGTAGCGACCTCTTGAGAGCGGTGCACTGTACGCATCAAGATTGCAAAATGCTGGTGAGGTATTATCTATGATGACTCTTCTGAGAGCAGTAAAATAATTAAAAATCAATCATGGATGAATGTCGCTTCACGTTATAATATGAGACTGTGACGCAACAATTGTCACAGGCCTGTTCAAAAGCAAAGTAAACTGTAAAAGCTAAACAAAAATGCATGCCAAATGTAAGAATCAAATATAAGCATTCAAGTTATTATTATTACTCATTCATGAAACAGCTGTGCGTGGAACTCTCAAATGCTCTTGGTGCGGGTCTTGTTCTGCAACTGTTTTGTGGACATTCTATTCTTGTTTTCGTACTGAAAATCCCATAATATTGAGAAGCATTAAGAATTTGCAGTATTACCGCAGAATTCATAAACATATGCCGGCAAGCATAACACTCTCTGAGCGAAGTTCTTTGCTAAAGCTGCAGAAACTAGGCAACTAAAATGTTCCACTTAGGTTAGCTAAATCTTCACCCTGAACTTTACGTTTGGCGTTGACTTGGCACAACATAAAGCACGATCCATCGATCCTTGACACAACATAGCCGATCCATCGAGGTATAAGACTGCAGCAATTAGGGACCTAAGTAACAGCTATTCAACAATAAAGAAGACAGTAATCTTCCTGCAAATAGTTCGAGGGACTTCGTGAGTGACAACACGTCAAAAGCCACCTCTACAAAGAAATCATTGGTGTTTTTTTTGCGCCATTTATTAATTCAAAGCACTTTGCTATGTCATACCACCACATCTAGGCAGTATACTGTGGTTAGTGTCTCAGGATTCATAGCGTCACATCGACCAAACTGGAGCATGTAAGGAATTATGAGGGCAACAGTGGTAAGAGTACACTGGCGACAAAGATGGATACGACAAGCTTCTATAAGCCCCTTTTCTTTGTCTGACTTGTGCATGCCATTTCGGCGTTGCAGTCGCAAATATTACTTCTGATCACACCGAAAAATTCGGGGCACCTACTGACTAGTGGTGCGAAGAACAAAGAAAAGGCCGAGCTGTTAGTTCTGCCCTCGTCCTTTCCCTGCTCTGCTTCACACCCTCCCCTCCCCTGCTATACCGTACTGTATATAGCTATGCTATGGTCCATCCCTCACCATCATCCTCTCTACCCTCCCCATTAATCTTTTCTCAATTGTTGATATACATTATACTCTGTGTGGCTATACACAGCTCTTTCTTAATACATACACACATTTATCACTCTCTCTAGCTTTGTTTATCTTTATTTCTCTCTGTCAGGATCTGTCTTTTTCTCTTTGTTGTGGCTTTCTCTCAATATCTCTATCTTTTTATTCTTAGATCTCTCTCTTTACTCCTTCTTTCACTCATCCAAGTAATTGCCTCCCACGCTAGACAAATCAGTGCCTCCAGGTTATCAATACCCTTTCTTATACCATTACTGTGCGATACTATACAAGGCTATGCTACAATCTGTTACCTTGTCTGTACAGTCGAGTAGTTAAAAGAAAGCTCTATCCTTTGCATTTGGGTTCGAAGGTCCGAATTTCACCTCATGAATTGAAAAAATCATTTTCCTAACAATTTATTTTTCTATCTATCTATCTTTATATATATATGTAGTCGTCAACTCGCTCATCAGAGTTTTCTGACGCGTCCAATGAATCAGCGGACGCGTCCTAAGAATGGTACGGAATATGTCAAAAAGAGCAAGTACCGGTCCACGATGATGACGGTTCAACTTCTTTTTGCGACCAAGAGGAATTCTCCAAGCCTCAACAGCTTTGACGCAAAAATTCGTGTACCAACGGGCACTTACGTTGGTTTTGCACTCGGCCATGTAGGTTTTGCTGTCGACAGGGGCAAAGTAGAGGGCGGGCGCTGAGTACGTCGCAACTGCCAGCTGTCGGTGAACTTGGGCGGCCTGGTCAAGTGGAGTCACGATGACCCTGTGCGTTCCGCGTACCACCAGACCATGACCGTGGTAATACGTCTCGTTGAGGGCCTCGCCGACGCCGAACGCGTCGTCGTATAGCAACCGCCGGTGAACCTGCCGGCAGGTGCACCAGCTTTGAGTCAAGATATATATATATATATATATATATATATCTCTATCTCTATATATATATATATATATATATATATATATATATATATATATATCTCTATCTCTATATATATATATATATACAGTTCCTCTTCAATAATTCAGAAGTGCCGAAGCACATCAGGCATTGCAAGAGGGTAGTGTCTAAAAATTTCGTATCGCATTAATAACTGTTTATTGGTCCGAAACTGCGACGTGATCACGAGAGACGCCGTGGTGGGGGGCTTCAGAAAGTTATACTACCTGTGGTTCCTCAACGTGCACCTAAATCTAAGTACATGGACCTAAAGCGTTTCCTCCTCCATTTGAAATGCAGCCACATCTTCCACGGCCGGGATTTGACCACGCGACCTTCTAATCTGCAGTCGAGCGTCATAAGCCTATCTCCCATATGTCTTTCTTGCATCCAATAAACGGATATGCACACATACAAACTCGGATGTGTTCTTCCGGTTGTGGGAGATTATTGAATATATGTACTATACATAGGTTCATAAACAGTGTGAAGATCAATCACACTGATTAAATATAATTTGCTCTTGAGGCTGAATCGTGCTCAAACTCACGAGAATATCATTCACCTCCGCTCACTTAGACATGAACTCAGGGTTTGATCCGAGTACCAGTTAGCGTCAGTGAATTAGCTGCATCAGGAGTGAGTTACACGTAATATGCATGTGTCGCATGGGTTTTTTAGGTAGAGCCAGTAGTGACATCACTGTACAGGCGGCCTCGATGAAAGCCTACGAATACCACACACGTACAATAATGAAACACAGGCCTACATCTCGTCTAAGCCAAAGATCAATTGCAAAAGCACGTGACCAACATTGTGATACTTATTGCTACCGTGTTTGGTTGTCCGCCTTTGGTGCAGTTAAATTCCTCACACATCTGACGTACCGATTGATTGCAGGGCTTTAATAGCTGCAATTGCCAGTTCATAATCACGATATCACTTCAACCATAGCTACAGTATACCGGACAGTCTCGCAACAAGACAAATGCTTATATCCGTGCTTTGACCATCGTATGACATCTTGTATGCAGCCCCAATACGAGACCCTTGCCTATTGGACATTTATGTGACATGGAATTGACTCACCGGGTTAAGAAAGCTGCACAAGCTCGCAATAGTTATAAAATTGAAGTAGTCGAGTAAGTCATACTTTCAGCTGTGTTATGTGTGGTGAGGCATGTGAAGCATTACCTGGTTAGTTATGCCATGAAATGAGGCAATTTACTTCAGCGCACCTGCTTAAGGAGATGTCTACTTGGCAGTCCCAATGTCTATTTTGGTGGTTGCCTGCAGTCACACATGTGCATTTACTACGATTAGTTGGCGAGAAAGTTGGCGCTTACCATCAGTTCCACTGAGCCTTCTCGCAAGCTGCTACCTCCCTGAGATCGATCGGTGAGCATGGTGAACTGAACTTTTTCTGTGGGATCCTGGTTTAAAAGAAACAAAGAAAGGTCTCATATTAGGAAAACAATCGAGGTCAACTAAGTACAAGCAGCAATAGTGATAAACAGTGGTTAACTCCTCTTTTTAGGCAATCTGACCTGTCTACCGCCTAAAATACTACAATTGTGAACAATGGATATAACTATACAGTAAGGACGAAACGAGTCTTTGATTACTCTGCAAAAGCCTATTAGAAATGGAGGTGCATTAAAAGTTCATTACTTCAAATTCGAAGGAATCTATAGGATGGTTCGAATGAAGCGGAGTTCTGTTTTGCGGGCGGGCATTAGAAGGAACGAACATCGTACCACAATGCATCGGCAGAACCCGATGAAGTCACCTTTGAACTCTTTATCCCGACCTAAGTGCTACTACACGCATGTGGTGGGTGACTACTTAAACGAAGTTCATGGATCAAAATCAATTGATTGAGTGAACAAAATTATTTGATAAGTCGGTGAAGCGAGCACTCACATGCAGTCATGTTAGCAGTGATACTTAATGTGGAATATATGGTGCCTTTTATGCTCTAAAGCACCTCTAATTACTGGGAAAGATGGTGCAATCAAAACTAGAACTAATTAGCTGGCACCACTTAATCGCGACTCTATGAGTATCGTTTGCAGCTGTCTGTGAGCTGCAGCACGACGTGCGGATTCTCAACTCCCGAAAAATGTTCCGCCTTCGTTGTTTCGCATCTATAGTAAACCTGGTTTCCTTCGAAATCATATTCGGCCAACTTCGGCGAGGAATTATGATAACGTAGCACTCTGAATTCCAATTAATCGTAGACTTTACTTACTCACTAAAATTAACGAGAATTTTCTCTGATAGAAATACACCGGGCTGTGCCAGAACAAGGGTGTCAGTTCGAATTAATTGTGAATTGAAATGAACTAAGTGCGAATTGGCAAACTTTTACTGAAATGGCAACTACGTTTTGCAGATTTGCAAGACACTGCGCAGTGTAGTAAGGTCGTTCAGTCGTCGGGAGCACGAAGCGACGAGAAAATCCTTTGATGTTGGTGTGACTCACGGGGGAACAGCAATCGTCCTCTCTCAAGTAGGACAGTATTTCCGGCTGCTACAAATATTTGGGTAAAATTCTCGTTCCACTGCTGTGAATAATTACTGTGCGGAAATGGACAGTCGAGTCATAGTGAATAATCCTCGCAAGTACATAGCTTTTTTTTTTAAATCGAAGGTTCAAGTTTTGTGTATGTCCCGCACAAGTGCCTTGTGAAAGCAACATTGCAAGGGCAAGGAGTACGTGCATCTTTTTTTTTTCGTGTTGCTCTCAATCAGTACACAGTACATACAGGTTCACGAGCAAGTATCCCTTTGTCATGCCTTCTGTAATTATAACCCCACCTTACCGCAATATAGATCCTGCTGTTGACGGGGTAATAGTTTCCAGCCACTGGCTCCTGGATATTAACGTTCCACGTTGGTCTGTAGTTCAGGCTGGTAGCAAAAAGCAAAAGTAGTACTGTTAGCTCGTCAATGAGAGTTATTAACTTGCAGTCAACACGGACATATATAAAAATTCAAATTAGTGTCGGAAGATGATGTGAAAAAATGTCAGCATATTTTAAGAGCCCTTTCAGCGTTACGTTGCACCGGTTATGTAGTCAAAATGGAAATTCATCGGTGTGCTGTCTTAAACATCTACTTTCTCAGTCATCACCTTCATTTTATTCTTTGCACCCAAAACCCCTGTGCCGATTTCTCTGGTGCGAGGTGGAATGAGTCTGATGGCTGAGAGAACGAGTGCATCGATACAGCACAAAAGAAAAAAAATCAGCAGATTCCTCATACAGTAGGAACCGATAATATGCGAAGCATGAAAGAGAAAGGTTGGCATGCCACATTAAAATCAGCACAACAATTACGACGCGGAGATAAATTATGCCCTATGTGACTTCCATGTATTGATTATTATATTTGCACGTGTCATTTACCTTCGTCCATTCACGTCACTTGATACTAAATTTGGTAATGATGAGCTAGCGAAATGGCCGTGAGTGCGCTATGATCGTAGCATGTAGCCATGTTTTACATGACACGCATATCATGATTACAGCGTTTGGACCTGTCATTTACATCCTTCGTCCATTCACGTCACGTAATACCAAATTTGGTGTATGTGGAGCCAGTAAAATGGCCGCGAGCACGCTATGAGCATAGCATGTAGTCATGCTTTACATGACACGCATATCATGATTATCATGTTTGGACGTTTCATTTACTTTCGTTGTCTATCCATGTTATGTGATATCAAATTTTGTATATGCGGAGCTAGTGAAACGGCCGCGAGCACATCATGAGTGTCGCATGTTGTCATGTTCTTACTTGGCACGCGTGTCAATATTATCATGCTTGCACCAATTATATATATTTGTCATTCGTTGACGTCACACAACACCGAATTTGGTATACGTGGAGCTAGCGAAAGGGTCGTGAGCGCATAATGAAAGGCCTAATATACTCCGACGTAACGTTGACGAGCGCACACGCTGAGCGCAGTGACGCTGTGCTAGCAAAACGGATGCCAGGCGCAACAGGCGCGACCAGCATCCGCCGCCGCGGCCCGGCGACAACCGACGCGGAATGCAACATGCTGCATTTCGCGCCCATGACGTTACCCAGCTCTACCTAGACAGCACTGCGCCTGTCTCTCGTGATGGAGGGACGCCGCGCGCGTTCATACGCGCATGCTTCAAAGCACTGCTACGTGGCGCGTGCCTGCAAGTATATGACAGGCAGATCGGAGCATGGCGTGGCATCGCCGGCGTGATGCGACGAAACGAACGCCGGCGCGCACGGGCGCCGGGTCACGTCGAAGTGTAATGGTGCCTTGAGTGTGGCATGTAGTCATGTTGTTACAAGACACGCATGTCATCATTATCAAGTTTGCACCAGTTACATTCCTCCGTCATCCATTCACGTCCCGTAATACCAAATTTGGCATATGCGAAGCTAGCGAAACGGCCACGAACGCATCATGAGCGTAGCATGTAGTCATGTACTTACATGACACGCATCTCATGTTTATCATGCTTGCACCAGTCTCATACATTCGTAAACTATCAACATCCCGTAATACCAAACTTGCTATATGTGTTGCTAGCAAAACGGCCACGAGCGCATCAAGAGCGTCGCATGTAGTCATGTCAATACATGACACGCACCTGCACTAGCGTTTATCATGTTTGCATCAATTACACACTTTCGTCGTCTATTCACGTCCCGTAAAACCAAACTTGGTATATGTGACGCTAGCCAAACGGCCGCGAGCGCATCATGAACGTCACATGTTGTCATGTTGCTACATGATACGCACCTGCAATGATGATTATCATAATTGCAGCAGTCCCATACCTTCGTCATTCACTCACCTCTCGTAATAGCAAATTTGGTAGATGCCCAGCTAGCGAAACGGCCTCGAGCGCACCATTAGCCTAGCATGTATTCATGACTAGCAATAACATGAATATCATGACATGCATGTCATGATTTCCACGTTAGTATCTGTCACCTATGTTTTTTATGCAGTCATGTAATAGCATGCCAGTTTTGCAACATAGCAAGTGAACGAAACCACCGCAAGAGCAGCAAGACCATGAAATGTAAATCATGACATTCATAACATATATATCATAATTTTCATGTTATGACTAGTCTCTTATGCTCGTTATGCATTCATGTTATGGCATGCCAAGATTGGTATCCACACCAATGTCGAAACGGCCAGGAGAGCTAAATGTCGTAAGCGGATAGATAGATAGATAGAGAGATAGATAGATAGATAGATAGATAGATAGATAGATAGATAGATAGATAGATAGATAGATAGATAGATAGATAGATAGATAGATAGATAGATATGCTCAAAGCCACCATATTTCGCTAAGAAATGCTTCGCATTCAAAACGTCAGGCCTGCGCGGAAGGCGCAGCACAATAGCGAAAGCTAGAAGGGCGGCCTTTCAGAGCCTGTTCAAAACACTCATTGGGTAGCTACTGCAAGCACACTTACTTGATACCCACTAGGGCAATAATAATAGAGTCCTGGGTAGTAGGCCGGCATTCGCTATGCTACTTTTCATCATTCTTCTGAGAAGCGCGGTATCCGCTAAGCCTTTACAAGGAATTTCGTGCCAATTGTTCATGCAGTGACTGACAACGATGAGGAATATAATTCCTAGCGAACTTCCGCGACTTTGAGCGTATCTATCTATCTATCTATCTATCTATCTATCTATCTATCTATCTATCTATCTATCTATCTATCTATCTATCTATCTATCTATCTATCTATCTATCTATCTATCTATCTATCTATCTATCTATCTATCTATCTATCTATCTATCTATCTATCTATCTATCTATCTATCTATCTATCTATCTATCTATCTATCTATCTATTTACTTACGTTTGGGTGCTCTTGTGGTCACCTCTTTAACGTGGTGTGAATCAAAATTAGCATGGGAGGGTAAGATGGTTTGACGAATATGACGCACTGGTCAAGACATGAGTAATGCCGCAATCTCATCGCGTACATCGTCAAACAGTTCCCGCAGTGAGTACTTTACCACAGAGCTACGGCAGGTCTGAGAACTACTTTTCAAATAGACACTAACATTCATGAAACATCGCTTATAGTTGCAATGCTGCCCATCCAATTTTATAAACATCACATATTTACTTGCTTGATCCAGCCGTCACGTCGGGCTAACGTTAATTGTGGTTAGTTTCCATGCGCTGAAGTTCATTTATGTAGCAGTGTCTAGGGCCAGCATCCTCGCGAGCATCAGCGCTTCATACCAGTATTGGGGTTGCTGCATAATATGCATGTTCCAGTTGGCATTGTTGCGCAAGTGCAAGCAACTGGTTATATAAACATCTGCAACTCTTCAACATATGTCTCTGCGTGTAACATTTGTACATATATTTAGCGTCATTTCATTAGGTGTCGCTGGCTTAATGAAAATTTTGCAACACGGTCACCTTCCCTCCGCATGATTCGCATAACGTCGATTCCCAGGTACATGAGATATGCCGATTTTTTTTTCTAATTTTGCGTGATGTCGTTACGGACACCGGCGGTGGCGGCGGACAACTGTGCGTGACCCAAGTTGTGATCTCATAACAGCTTTCACTGTAGAAGGGAGATATAAAGAGAAAAAAATTTTGGGAAAGCGGTATTCGAACTCATGTACTTTTAATCCAAAGGCGCACGTCCTAACCACTCGGCTCTCCAGGCACGCTAGTCCTTCAGAGCGTAGCTTTGTAGTCTTTATGCGCACAGCAAGGTGGTGAAGGCGAAAGAGGGCGAGAGAGATGTTAGGGTGAGGAGGTGAAAAAGAGGAGGGAATAGAGAATGGAATGGCTCAAAAAGAAGGAGAGCAATCGACAGAAACAGAAAATTTAGGAAAGGCAAAGATATAGAGATAAAGATGGAAATTAAAGGGAAGTAATGAGGACAAAGTGAACGAGTGGCCAGAAATATGCAGAGCGAGAAAGACAGAGAACACACAGAAAAGAATACGAAATAGAAAACAATCCCAGCGTATCCACGCAGTCCATGATGACGAATGGGCGAAGCTTCCTAGGTACATCGGAAACCCTAAATATCCTTCCTGAATTTTGCCTAGTGGATCATCGAAGATGCGTGAACACTGTATATATGTATATGTATATGTATATATATATATATATATATATATATATATATATATATATATATATATATATATATATATATATATATGTATATATATAAAAGCTTCCTAGGTACATCAGAAACACTAAAAATCCTCCCAGAATTTTGCATATATATATATATATATATATATATATATATATATACATATATATATATATATATATATATATATATATATATATATATATATATATATATATATATATTAACGTCTAAATATAGTTTCGAAAGGAGCATTCATACAGTTGCCGGGCACTCAAAAGAAGAATAGGTAAACATGAGCGCGCAGTACCTTCATGGTTCGATTATATCACTACCTAACTTACCATAATCTACGTCTATAGCTTGGCGCCGTGTACTAGATGACGGCAAAATGATGCGTGGATGATGAAACCTATTGCTTTCCTACAACTAACTGTTTTAAAAACACATGACAGTTTTTCAACTGTATTTATTTATTCATTTATTTACTTATTGATTAACTTCCTTAGTTATCACAACGAAGGTGTGACGACGAAAAATTTTTAGGTTCTTTGCAGAAATCAATATCTCGTCAACTACATCAATTTGAGTCTCAAGACCAGTCGCTAAGGTTTTCCATTTACGGAGTAAAACAGAGAAGTCGCATTTATTGCGCTGTAGTTCAACGAATTCCGCTAAATACGGGTGCTCCTTTTAAACCGTAACCAGATTTTTGTTTCTGTAGCTTCTCTGTCTTCTAGAAAGCGCAGTGAACAACATAACATCCATGTAAAAAAAAAACAACCTTGGGGCATTCCAGCCCTAGCGGGTGCGAAGACTGAGGAAGCAGCGTCGCTGCTATAGGCGTTACTTTCCGCTTTTTCTCCGCTATTCCATCACTTTCGTTTTCCACCCCTCGCGATAATATATTCAAGAAGACTTGTATTGCTTTACCTTATCATCTCCTATTGCTCTTCCTCACCTCACCTTTCTATTCGACCCCTGCTATGCTGCACTACACAAGCCTTTGCTAAGTTTTACTCTTTAAACTCTTGCTCTTGCTCCTCCTCCAGCACACTCTCATTTTCACGCCCCTTGCAATACAATACAATGTAATACACTACTATGCTAGATGTCTAAGTTCTGTATCGTGTTTGTGCCTGTTTCTTTTGCCCATTTTTCTCTCTCCGTCTATTTCTTTCCCTGCCCTCTTTCACGTTCTTTCCGTCTTGGCGCATCGTGCAAATAAGTAAAGTTAGCACAAGCACGTATTTTCTGGAATTCAAAAGGTAATCATCAATTATTTATTGACTATCAATTGGTAGACACAACTTAGTGGCCATGTATTTTAGCTCATTAGAAAATTTTCTATAACGTAGTGATTATTGATCGATTAACTGTTCAATGGCTACTGATTAGTATTCACGTGGCTTTGGTCGCGCAGTTGGGTCAGTCTGTCATCCAAGCAACTTGAAGCCACTAATTATTCATCGATTATATAGCAGCTACTCATTGGTTATTGATTGGCTATCGCTAGCCTTTGGTCATGTATTGGAACGGTGACATGCATATCCAAAGATTATTTTAATTTCTTAGCTATCGATCAATTATGAAATAATAACTAATTAGCTTTCGATTGACTATGATTAGACTTTGACTGTGTATTTGCCATTATTGTTTACCTGATAATGTATTTCCCATTGATTCGATTTGAATGATTGGTCATTGATTGGTTATAGGGTGGATATCACTATGTATTGATGGCTGTGCTAGAAGTTACGTGGCACATAACCACTTACAATGCCGTGAACCGCTGGCGAGCTTTTGCAAACACCGAAAGCAGAACAAGAAGCTTTAAACAGCTCCACTGTTCAGAAGGAATTAAGGGGTAAATAGAAGATGGTGCCCCAAGTTTTCTTACCGTCGCTGAATAATTTCTCTTCCGTTTGAATCCGTGTAAAAGATTCCGTCATTCTTGAGTTCGGTATCAAACCTTGTGATAATTTCTTTTCCTTTCTGGTCGCTGCAAACGGGGAGAAAAAATCAATGTCATTCTCCAAAAGAAAGCTTCGGATAAATGACGTGAGAACACAAAAAGAACAGTCTATATTACATACAATTAGTGATGTTGTTCTTCACGCGCGTTGTGGTAATAAAAAAATGCAGAATAGAAAAAATTGCTGTCACAATAACTGAATACTTTTTTTCGCAAAAACAAGAGCGCAAATCTTGCTCTGAAGAAATGCCTGGTTAGCTAGAAAACTTACAAATGAAAAAAAATACGAGAAAGAGGTCACTGCCACCATCCTGATTCTACCACGCGCCAGCGTCATGAGGTCATAAATTTAATAGCATCGACTAAGGCCTACCCCGTTCCAAATATAAAAGTGAAAGATGCTTTGTCTTGAGGTAGCTACACAATTATTGCATTAAATTTGAAGGAACTATGATCATTTATATATTTAAATACTCTCAATACCATTTGTGGCGTTACAAAGCCAAGTGGCAGAAAAAAACGGCCGTCTTGAAGGATGCATGATAGGGTCGCTGGCGATGGAACATTCCACTCGAAGTCTTCACAGGGAGGAGTGGAAGTGCATGTTGGTATGGCGGAATGGCGCATGAACTCTAAAGCTATGCTCGATGCGAGATGAAACGTAAGAGGGCGGTGAGAACAATGTGCATTTTATTTCAAGGTTCATGAAAAACATTTAGTGGGAGAGGCATAGGTGAGCTTTCTTACTTCTGTTAGAAAGAGTAGGGAGGTCAAGAGAAGTTTTGAAAGAACGGGACCAAAGTACGACAGCAAGACGTGGGAATCCTCCACTTCTGAACGGTACTTAAATTAGGAAGTTGTGATTCGAAATTGCAAAGTGAAGCTTTGGCTTTACTTTCATCATAAAATAATGTACCCGAAGTTGTTAATTTGACAATGGTAAAATTCTAATATTAGACTTTTCTGGTCTAAACGGACTTACTGAATTTACACGCATTATCCAATTAGGGTTTAGGGTTTAAACAAGAAAGAACACAAAAAGAGCAGGGTGCACAAACCACAGCGCTATTGTGCACAATATGTCTTCTCTACTAGGGAGCGAAGCCCACAGTAGATCACTCCACCTGGAAATGTCCACACCGGTTGTTCTACCCCCTCTTCTTTCACCCTCCCATTCCTCCTGGGAGACTGCACTGACCAGCTTAGAGCCACAGGAGCAGTGTCCGATGATTCGGAAGTCACGTCGAGTGGCGTGAGCGAATGGGGCCTTGAACTAATTGCTTCACCTTGGAAGGAAGATCACTTATAATTGCACAATAAAGAAAGCTTGTGGTTTTTCTCCCCTGTGTGACGCTGTTCTGCGCCCACTTCCGTAATTGAATTATTGATTTTCAACCTTTAGCATTAAAAATTGGTCGTGTATCGGCGTGCTTCACTGCAAATGTCGTCAAAAGCCGATATTCTTCTGCCGGCCACACTACATGATCCATGGGGATGTCTTGTGTGGGTTTTATTCTACTTAGCGACCATTTGCGTTTCACCTTGCCTCAGACGGCGCCTCCTTTATGTTGAGGCAGTCTCATCTGGCTGGCATTGATGAAAATAGAGGATATGCTGCGTGAGGTAT
This sequence comes from Rhipicephalus microplus, assembly GCF_013339725.1. Taxonomy (NCBI): domain Eukaryota; kingdom Metazoa; phylum Arthropoda; class Arachnida; order Ixodida; family Ixodidae; genus Rhipicephalus; species Rhipicephalus microplus. The sequence continues at coordinate 72,408,210 of NC_051165.1, forward strand.
GTACGCCATCTGGCAGTAGTGTCAGGAAACAGGAGCTTGTGCAGAACAATGGGCCTGTTTCAGGTAGCAGCACCGCATCGTTGGCAAAGCGCTTTCCCGTGCATAGCGTCGCAATTTCGACGCAGCATAAGAAAGACTAGGGTGTTTATAGTTTGGTGTTTATGTATTTTCAGGTAAGGCAAGGCACCATTCTCACTTATTGACGTTGCGCTTGAAATATGCATAATATTTGTCCTTTAGTCGACAATGTTCACAGATATGAACGCAGCCCGCAGTTCAAAATGGCTGGGAGTTCGGCGAATGCTTAAACTTTGGCAGAGCGGCTGGATCGTGACAGACAGGCAGATCGAAATTTCTGCTACCAGATATCCTAAAAAGGACTACCGTGTTTACAACTCATTTAAATATCAAGAATGTGCACTGACATCCTGAGATCTGCGTACATGCGTATATCCTGTATGACACATATCCAGTGTGTACTGTATGGGTGCGTATATTGAGCACCAACCTCGAAGGCGAAGCTAAAGCGTCCTCATATTCATAAAACTTGGCTGCGGGTAGAGCGCCAACACTCAGCATAGCAAGAAAGCCCAGTAACAACCAGCAACAAACTGAACGGTTGTACTTACGCCACGGGAATGGAACCAACCACCCAGTTGAATTCGACAAAATCGGCGTCATCGTACACCCGTATCACTTGCGTCAGCCAGTCGGAAAACTTCTGGTGAACTTCCTGGACAATGGTGCCATTTTTCTGCGGTGGATATGAAACAGGAGATGTTCAATCAGACGGGCTGCCCCACCACAATAATGTTTTCATGCGTTATGGTTTCATACTAAGCCTACGCACTCGCTCAACAATAACGTATACCGGCCAGTACAGGAAACAGGATTCATAGCGGCAAGTAGACAGCCAAACCTACTATCCCGCCTTTCTGTATACTTATTTATTTATTTATTTATTTATTTATTTATTTATTTAATGCATACTGCAGACCCTTAGGTCCAAGCAGGTGGTCAGTTTCAAGAGAACATAGCTGATACAATAAGTGGCATAAAAATTGTTTGGGGTGAGTGTTTCGTACACTCATAGTGAACACAAGGAGCGACATGAAAAATTATTGCGAATATTTGAAAGAGAACCAGTTACAATTCCTTGGAGAACTTACCCGGAAAGATCATGGAAAGTTGACAGCCATTTTCGCAAAAAGACAGCAAGCTCAGTTGAGTTAAAGTTCATTTTCACGCACCTGTGTTCTCGTGCATTGCTCGAGTTAGCTGTGATACCCTAATACTACTTCATGGGATCAAGTCAACATTGCAAGGCTGAATCACTCTCTTATACTGCGTCGTATTAATGAACGAAAAAATAATGATCAAGCATAATGCATAGATTAAATGACCTTATGTGGATAACTGAAATTAGTTTTTTACGTTACCACTCCACTTTATCCCGTCAAGTGAAGATTACTATAGTGCGAAAAAAAAATACACGGACAAAAGGCAGGCACCAAGCGAAGCTTAGTTTCGTTGCGTTGTAGTAATCATCTGTTTTGCACAGCCTGCTGTCAAATGAACGTTGGCCAGCGGAGGTGTAAGAGAGTAGTATGCCTGAGAATAGATAGATATATAGATAGATAGATAGATAGATAGATAGATAGATAGATAGATAGATAGATAGATAGATAGATAGATAGATAGATATATAGATAGATAGATAGATAGACAGACAGACAGACAGACAGACAGACAGACAGACAGACAGACAGACAGACAGACAGACAGACAGACAGACAGACAGACAGACAGACAGACAGACAGACAGACAGATATATAGATAGAGATAGATAGATAGATAGATAGATAGACAGATAGATAGATAGACAGATAGATAGATAGGTAGATAGATAGATAGATAGATAGATAGATAGATAGATAGATAGATAGATAGATAGATAGATAGATAGATAGATAGATAGATAGATAGATAGATAGATAGATAGATAGATAGATAGATAGACAGACATGCACAATATAGTGAATACGTCGCTTTTTATTCGGAATGTACTTCACAAAGCAGGAACTCCAAAATCCGCTTTGAAGTGAGTGGAGCCCACACAAATGTTGCCCTTATATACATGAGGATTGTGTTACTCGTCCTTGCGTTTTGTCGCCGAGTTCATCCCACACTGAAGCTCAGCTTCTGCACTCTCATAATACGTATCTTTCGCCCTACGTTATTGTCTTGGTCGGCTGACGAAGCTTTAAACATTACGCAAGACTTCTAAGAAGCTTTATCGTAAATAAGACCAAAAGCAGTGAATATCGTTCTTTATTAACCTTACACTCGACGTTTTTACAGTTTCACTTCAGGCGTATATTCAAGGGCAGCCCTGCAGCGCGTATTCACACATTCGCTTCCCGCTTCTCTCTATCCTTCCCTGTCTCTCTCTCTCCAATAGAAGGGAACTAAACTATAACGCGGGTTTTAACATAATGATATAGCGCCAACGTCGTTCTTTTGTAGGGGCTGCTGTAGTTCCTAATACCGCGCTAAATTCAGCTTCTCTACTCTGAAAACCATGCAAATGCGTAGCTCGGACAACCAGCGATTCGCGTTGCGCTGTGGTCAGTTTGTCCTTATGCATGATCTCTTGCCGAAGTTTGCAACAATGGCACCGGAAAAGCGCTGGTCAGAAGAGCCAACGCGTTTACGGAGAGACAATGGCGCCCTCTTTCGTGCGGCGTGGGTGTTAATTGCATGCTTATGAAGTGCCTTTAGCAATCGTGAGGTAATAATTATGATTACTTTTTCGTTAGTTTTGGTAATTACAATATTTAAACCATGCTGGTTTATTTCACCTCAGTTTTGAGCATTGATAGCTTTTTCTTGGCCGGTATTGACCACTTGATTTCCAATGTGATCACACCCCTTGACATTTTGTTATGAAAAACAAGCTGTGCCCCTAAGTTACCAATCACAGTTCGGCAAAAATTGTGGAACTCCCTCAGACTAACTCAAGAAATATACCTACCGCTCTGGACTCACTTAGACTCAAAATCATCCAAATTTTTCTGAGCAGGACTCTCTCACACTTAACACTCACAAAAAAATTCTCAACCAGACCCACTCGGACTCAAACTCACCAAAATATTACTCAATCTGACTAACTCAGACTCAGACTCAAGGCTTGATCCGAGTCTGATCCCCGTATTCAGGAATGTCCCTTCACTCGACGCTTCATCCTCAATTGAGAAAGCAGATTGGAGCGCCGTCTCTAGAAACAGCAAGTCACTGCATATCACCAATAATCTGCTGTGCTTCTTGAGTAGCACAGCGTCATTTTCAGCTGAGTGGTGGCGCAGTGCTCAGCTCTGTCAAGTGAAGGAAGAAAGTCAAGTCGAGGAGCGTTTTTGAACGCGGGCGTGAAAAAGTCCAAGTAAGTTACTCGTGAGTGAGTTCGCCGACATTTAGGTTCAATGCTCTTAATGTACCCCGCGTGTTGATGTAGACATCTTAATCCCCCCCGTTTACAGTGCGAGTGAGTCCCACAATTGAATTCGAGAGAAAGCAGAAGTTAAAGGGAACATGAGAGCTTGAAGAGATGATTTATCTATAAACATGCCTCATGTATACAAATTTTTTCATTAAATATAGATTATGCAGGGTATCTCGCACTTTTCTTAATCAAGGTTTGGAACTTCCTTCTTTTTTACTTTGTGTGTTTCAAGTGCATTATTACAAAGGCTACACACGAGCTGTTTAAAAGTGTTTTCAAAGTGAAATATTTCAATTGAACAATTGAGAAGAACAGACCTCAATGTGTACCAGCTCGGCTTTGTCCGCCACCGGTAATGGTTCCTGTTGCTGCGGTCTGAAGATGTAGGCGCCAGAAGCTCGGTACTTGAACTCGGTGTTGTTACCTGCGTGACCGATGTACCAGTAGAAGGACTGGTTCACGCGAATTTTCGTGTCCTTCCATGAGATGGCACTCAGGAGACCACTGGCGCAATCGATGAATGCGCTTGTAATCTGCACGAAAATTACGCATGACGTGTCATTGTAGCTCTTCTGAGTAGCGTTCAGACTGCAGCCACTTTTGTCATGAGTGTGGTATCGCGTAACATCTGTATCGTCCACTTGCGTAGCTAGCCACCACGTATGTTTACATTGATCTTTTCGGTACGATACGTTTTAATGGCACCGATCACCACGATGAATACGCGTTGCGTGCTCGCTTGAATTGTTCCACCATAGCAAGGATCACATGTTAGGGCGGGCCAGTTGGGCTAAAGGAGAGTGAACTACTTCTAGTTCTCTATAATGATTGATATCTGGGGTTTAACGTCCCGAAACCACCATATGATTTTGATAGACGCCACTGTATGGGGCTCCGGAAATTTCAACCACCTGGGTTTCTTTAACCTGCACCCGAATCTGAGCACACGGGCTTACAGCATTTTCGCCTCCATGGAAAATCCAGCCGCCACAGCTGGGAAATAATAGGAAGCGCAGACCAACGGGACACGAGAGAAGAGACAAACAAGCGCAGACTGAAACGCAGTTTATTCACAGAAGAAATTATATACCAGAAAGATGAGAAAGGGAAAAACTGGGGAGAAGGTTCCACCATGATCAGGTGTCGTCCAGAAACGAGATTTCACAATCTAACAGTGCATACAATTTTTTTCATTATGAATTTTTACCAACTAGCCCTCCTGTCAGCCCTACTGCCACAGCTGGGGTTCGATCCGGTGACCTGGTGTCAGCAGCCGAGTACCTTAGCCAATAGACCACCATGGTGGGGCAGTTCACAATTAGCACCGTTTAGTTGAGTTTTACGGTATGACTGCAACGCTTGAATACATAGCTTAGCGGATAAAAAAAGCAACATTGAGACGGGTCTCAGTGAGAATGGAATGCGACGCGCGCGTCTCGCACCCTGCATCTGTCGGCAAATTCTGGCCGGGATACATGAAGGACGCGAGCGCGCGTCAATTTTATGCGTGCCCCAAATGGCGAATGTCAAAGACATTGAGACGGGGCAGTGTGAGCAACGCAGCTCTCTCTGGTCAGTGTTCGGTGCCTATAGGATAAAACATAAACGGGCTAAAGGAGAGACGCGTTGAGCGCTCGCAATAACGCACGTTGCGTCTGCCGAAGTAATCCACACGATAAGGAACATTTACAGGAGCGCGGAATAGGCGCCTTTATGAGGTTTGCGGCGTACTTCCTCTAAGCAGAGTCGCCGCCACAGTACATAAAACGTATGCGTATGGAAATTTCGAGTACTTCGTCAGAAACTACGGGAGAGCAGTTAGAGGCTGTTGAAGGCGTGTTAAAAAGGTCCTGCAACACTTTTCGAGCATGGTCAGCAAACGCTGCCGATTGGTAGTAGAGGCTCCCAAAAACACGCGAGCAAAATGTTATAGCGCAGCACGCGGCCTAGAATTCACAATCAATTATTAAAGTCAGCGAAAAATTGCTTTCTCTTCCCCCGACAATTGACGGAAGATGCTGAAAAATCGCACGTAGAACGCCCATCTATGAGCCATTTTCTGATTTGAACACGGCGCGCTAGGCCGTTACAGAGATCGATGCGGCAGGCCGTCGCTTGTCCACGAATCCACGTGCCATTGCACTGAGAAAGCTGCGTATTGAAAGAAAAAAAGAAAAAAAGTGCTCAATGTCATGAGGCGTGCTTGACGTTTTCTGTTTGCACCTCCCATTTTTCCCTACTTAGCTTACAGTGCTTCCGTCGGAACGAGAGAAGAGGGAATGCGATTGTAGGCAAATCTTTGATATGTGGGGTTTAACGTCCCAGAACCACCATATGATTACGAGAGACGCCGTAGTGGAGGGCTCCGGAAATTTCGACCACCTGAGGTTCTTGAACGTGCACCTAAACTGAGCACACGGGCCTACATTTCCGCCTCCACCGTGTGTGACAAATCTTTGTAACTCCGCTTATACTGGATGAATTCTTTAAATTTTAGCAGCGTGGAATTCGTGCTGCAATAATCTCCTCAAGTGAAATAATTTTATGGTTACTCAAAAGAGTGTGTAAGAGCCCGTTTAAGAATAAATTATGAACGCTTTAGAGCACTACACGCAATGTGCTACGGTTGACATGTGTTTTTTATTGAGTTATTTTTAAATGAAAAGAAGAGAGAAGTGAGCCCCGTAACTGTCTCTTGGGGGAGGACACCTAAACAGTAGCCAACGAAGGGGTGATGGTAAGGAGGTAATAAAAGAATAGGATTAAAAGATAAGAGAGAGCGAGGCGCAGGGACAGCGAACGACAGAAAATGACTGAAGTAAGGAGGAGATAGGAAAGATGGACACGGTCGCAGGAGTGCGAGGACGGGTCACCTCTCGGCGAGAGCTCTTGTCGGTGTCAGGAGATGGAGTAGGGCGAGCCCAGTCGGCCAGAACTGCACTGTCGTTGGAGATCGCGGTGGTACAACCAGTCGACACGAAAACCAGCGAGCGAGTCGAGATGTGTTTAGAAGCAGTGGTTAATTAGAGTACTCAGTATTCCACCACGGCCGCTGGATGAAAAATCACGGCATATCCACGGAGTGCATGATGATGAGTGTGGCGAAGCATCCGCTAGTCCATCCACGCTCCCATCTGCCCGTTCGTTCTTGTTTCCGTCCGTCCGTGAGACCATCTGTGCAACCATTCGTGCATCCGTCCATCCGTGTGGCCGTTCGTCTGTCCGTGCATCCCTCCTTGCGTCCTTCCATTCATCCGTACGTCCGTGCGTATGTCCATTCATGCGTACATCCATCCGTCCGACCATACATCTGTATGTCTATCCGTCAGTATGTGCATGCGTCTGTTCATCCGTCCGTCCATGCAGTGACTACAAGTATCGCCATTTCGCATAATTTCATCATCTATTCATCCTATGGAAGTACCGCCATCGAGCGGAAATCCAAAGGATTAAACGAGAGCTGGCACGGCCCGACGCGTGCACCCTCTTACGCCCGGCGCTTCGTGTCTAATTCATGGCACTGCGGCCCAACCTTCGCCAAACCTTGTTAAAAAAAGGAGGTTACGCCCAGCGCGTTTAACGTGGGAACCTTTTTTGGTCCGATATTGTGCTCAAAGTACGTCCTTCTCTTACTATGAATGCGAAGCATTTCTTAGCGAAATTCAATGACTTTGAGCGTATCTATCTATCTATCTATCTATCTATCTATCTATCTATCTATCTATCTATCTATCTATCTATCTATCTATCTATCTATCTATCTATCTATCTATCTATCTATCTATCCATCCATCTATTCGTTCATCCGTCCGTCCGTCCGTCTATCTATCTATCTATCTATCTATCTATCTATCTATCTATCTATCTATCTATCTATCTATCTATCTATCTATCTATCTATCTATCTATCTATCTATCTATCTATCTATCTATCTATCTATCTATCTATCTGTCTATCTATCTATCTAGCCGCTTACGACTGTTAGCTCTCCTGGTCGTTTTAATAATGGTATCGATACCAAACTTGGTATGGCATAACGTGACTGTATGGCAAGTGTGATTGACTAGTCGTAACATAAAAATCATGATATGTATGTCATGAAAGTCACGATTTACACTTCATGGTCTTTCAGCTCTCGCGGTAGTTTCGTTAACATGATATGTTGCAAAACTGGTATGGTATGACATGCCTGCATGACGAGCGCAAGCCACAGACCCTAACGTAAAAACCATGACATGCATGTCATGTAAGTCATGAGTCATGACTACGCGTCACGTTCATGCTGCGCTTGTGGTCGTTTCGCTAACTTCACGTGTACCAAATTTGGCATTACGGGACGTGAATGCATGACTAAGGTATATGACTGGTGCAAACATGATAGTCATGAGATGTGTGTCATTTTAGAACATGACTACATGCCAGGCTCTGGATGCGCTCACGGTTGTTTTGTTAGCTTTACATATACCAAATTTGGTAGTACGGGACGTGAATGGATGACAAAGGCATGTGACTGGGGAAAACATGACAATCATGACATGCGTGTCATGTAACAACATGACTACATACCCCACTTATGAAGCGCTGTGTCCATTGTGCACGCGCGTCAACGTTACGTCGGAGTGTATTGGGCCATTCATGATGCGCTTGTGGCCGTTTCGCTATCTCCACATATAGCAAATTTAGTATCAGGTGACGGTAATCGATGACGAAGGTAAATGACGTGTTCAAACATGATAATAAAGAGAAGAAAGTCATGCATGGCCTAACTTACCTCCACCTCGTAACATTGTGCTCATATTAAAGTGACATATCAACCTTCTTCATTCGTGTTTCGCATATCGTAGATTCCCACTGTACGTGAGATCTGCCAATTTTTTGTTGGAGATTAAGTCACGGGTACTCGTCTCCGTAGGTAATTGCATCAGAAACAAGTATCTTTTCATTTATGATTAACGTGGGTGGGTTTCATCCTCAATTTAAATGAGTGCGTGCGTGCCGCTCCTCTAGTACCACCGTGGATGTGGACGTAATACTACGACGCACTACTACTACTACGACTACTTCTACTACTAGAATTCCTGCTACTACTACTACATACACCGCGGACGCATGACCCACGACTTAAGGATTTTCGCCCATAAAAATCGCACGTGTTTTTTGTTCATCCCGTGGCCGTGGTTCTACTATGGGAGAGCTGAAAGCAGTCCCTTGGCCCCCACACCATAGAGTAACACAGTAAACATAAAGAGTGGTCAATGGCTGCCTGTCGTGACGCAAGGCAGCAGGGTTCCTGCCATCTGTTACGTGGAGCACACAGAAAACTGGAGGTGTGCCGATCGATCAAGATGTTTCTATAAAATAACCTACGCTGTAAAAGTAATATTTTAAAATAATTAGTGGGTACATTAGTTGTTCGGATATTAAATAAAATAACAGCATATCTATGAGGTGATTGATGGAAAGTGGGGCGAAGCAACCGTACGTTCATTTGTTCTTGCTTCCGTCCGTCCATGTGTCCGTCTGTGACCATCCGTGCATCTATCCGCCCGTCCACGCGTGCGTCTGTTCGTGCTAGTTCACTGTATTCATGGCGCTGCGGCCCAACGCTCGCTAAACCTTTTTAAAACCAAGGAGGTTACGCCCAGCGAGCATAACCTAGCAACCCTTTTTTGTCAGATAGTGCTCAATGTACATGCCAATGGCTGCTAATAGGGAGTGAGAGACAGGAGAATTCGGCTTTGGCACACGCACACTTTCTTACGGCTTGCGCTTCGTGTCTACTTTCCACGTTTAACCACCTCGAGTGCATGGTATATACTCGTTCACTGTATTCATGTTACTGCGGCTCAACGCTCGCTAAACATTTCTAAAACCACGGAAGTTACGCACAGCGAGTAAAACGTAGCAACCCTATCTTGTCAGATAGTGCACAATGTACATGCCAATGGCTGCTAATAGGGAATGAGAGACAGGAGAATTCGACGTTTAGTTAATGCGCACGCTGAGAATTTCTTATTGTTCAACAACGCACACGAGAAGTCTCCCACCGGCACCTCCTTGCAGGTCAAAGCGTAAGATATGTTGCACACTACTACGAGGGACAAACGGGTGCCGCTTTAAAGAGCTTCGCCCTTAAAAAGGCAGTTGCCTTGTCTACGGCGAATCAGCATGCATTGCTGCAAGGCCTGACCCTACCTGGACCTCTTGTTGCCCCTGCATCACCACGACGCCGTTTTCTCTCACCGGCTACAGCGGTACACACACTTACGCATTCAACAAGAAAACATAAGTGAATCAAAATAATTTACATTCCAGTAATACCCTACAGTTGGTTCCTATAGGCCATGATTACGTGATGAAAAGCGTTTTTTCAAGCGCTCTGCTTTGTGCTCGAGTAATCGTTCCAGCGCGTATAACAGCGTTGCTACTACACGTCGAGCAATCCACAAAATCGACACCATTCAAACCAAGGAATGAGGTTTTATTGTGCAATAACACATAAAACATACCAACAACAACTGTTACGGATAAAAACTGGTCAAAACAGCCACCTATATACTGACGAGAAATAATCAAGCTACAAAAATTCAAACGCGTTTCCCGTGACTAGCCTCAAGAGTGACTAGCCCTAGCATGGTATCTTAAATTAGCCGGCGCTTTTTTCATACAGTAGAAAAGCTCCCCTTCAATTCATCAACTCCTCCTTACCTTCTTTCGTGAACATTTTGTGTATCACTTACAATGCATATTTACCCAAGCGTGCAAGTGAAGTAAAAACATGATCCGCATTCCACTTACAGCTAACTGAGTCGCCCTTGGCCAGCACGCCTCGTTTCTGGGTTGTGTAATCTACCGGGAATCTAAAAAACCTTTAATCTCCAAATCCTAACGTAATTGTTAGCGAAGTTAGTAAAGTGTGCTTTCATTTATGCTGAACATTAATCCCGCATTTGAAACTGGAACTCATTAAAAATGTTTATGTCACAATAGAAGTGCAGTTAGAGCTGATTCATTGCAAGGATGGTAAAGTCGAGAACAGAATCGACGAGCATTTTTAAGATGTTGTACTAAGAAGAGTAGAGCCTACATACCGTAGTACACCACTATGACCTCGCTTTTTACAACGTAAACAAAAAAGCTGAAAGACACCCTTCGCATCTTTCTCAATCTTGCGTAGACACACGTAACGATGGCGAGTGAAGCACAGGTCTTTCTTTGCACTACGGGGACACCGACCCCACGAGGACGGCTGGTATTAGAACGCCGCAGCGCCAAGTCTAATTTGCTCAAGACATGCATTATATACTGCTGGGAGAACGGAACATTAGTAAACTTGGAAAAATTTGATAGATAAATAACTGGACTTTTTCTTCGTCACCCTTTCAGAGCACAGGCCGCTTTCCGCAAGAACACCCCACTCTAACCCCTTCATTAAGAATGGTAAAAATACGCTTGAAGCACGGGAGCGATGAAATACGCTTTACCCGGAATATTTTTCGCCAGAATATTCACAAAAGTGAGAGTGAACAGAAAAAGAAAACACGCACCGTGATCAAAAAGTTGATAAAACTTCGCAAAATAAAATGTTTGCCCAAATGACCTATCTGAATCAGCCGCTGTGGGAGCGATCAAGTTAGAATACTCACATATTGGCCTCCGCGATTGACTAATCAACGGCACAGCACACACTTTCATATCACACAAGGCACCTAATATCCCGAGTACTGCGCCCCTCTTCCTTGATTCATAGAGCCAATAGAAATTCCAAGTAAGCCCATAAATATCTTAGGTGTAATTACTGAAGGTGGCGTCACCACTCCATCAGCGGCCAAAACAAACCCACGAAGGCAGGCACGGAACTTTCAACAAGAACGATGGTGCAGCAGCTGTACGATTGGGCGGATGCAGTTGCAAACAGACCTTCAACACACTTTAAACGGACACGGGCAGCAGCGCAACAGCGCATGCCACACGCTTCTCTTGCGGAAGCGTCATGTGATGCTGGTGACACACGGCTTGAAGTAGCCACCATGTTAGCCGCCTTGTTTTCGTCACCTTGCGACCACTTTAGACACATTAAGCATCTCACGCCTCAAGCCGGGTGCCGGGTTCACCGTTTCAGACGAGTTCCTAACGAGCTTCCAACGGTCACGGTTTATGTTGTCATTGGCCGCAGGTGAGTGCGATTTAGTGGCGTGATTCGTAATAGCCAATAGAGTGACATGGCGACCTCCTTCTCTTATGATTTCCTCCTCTGCGCGCAAGAGAAGAGGGAGCTGAAGGGAACCGCAGAACTGATGGGTAGAGTGACACTCTCCTCTCCTCTTCTCCTGCTACGGAATACTATCCAGACGTGTCGTGATTGAGTGGTGATGCCCTCTCTCCTCTATTCTCATTGTGCATCGGCTGGGCGCACGAAAAGCACTCCGTCTTTGGCTTCCGCTGAGGGGCCACTGCTTTCCGTGGTAGCGTTTTAATTGTTTAGCTATCTTGGGTCAGCCGTGCGCCCTAATGTTGTAGAAAATTTTGAAAAATAGAGATAACAACCCCTAGAATACTGAAGGTAGTCTTCCTTAGCATTATACTTTCGTGTTCAACCCGAACAAACGAAGCGTACATATATAAATTAACTAAGGCGCATTTATCAACACGAAACCACAGGCTCACCATCAGTGACGATGGCCGTGATATCAGGAGACAGCTTCACTACGCTCCATCGTAATGAGAAGAAATGACGCCAACTTCCTCCGAAGATGCATGTAAGATCTACCACGAAACGTCCACCCTGAATTTCACCTCATCTGCCGGAAACAAGGAGTCAAGAAGCTACAGCGCACCTATGGCCAAGAAGTACGAGTTCATTGTGTGGACGACGAGGGCTACACCGTCAAACATTGCTATTACATTGCCTTCGTGGGCAGTGAAAGCTAGATTGCCTTTAAGAGCAATACTCATGAAGTTTTCATTTTCATGTTGCTTTCTTTATAGCTTGTCTTACTATTCCCGCTGATTCTTGCATCAAGACCCAGTAAAGTTGACAGCCTATTTAGGTATTGTAAGACCTACATTAGAGAGAGAGAGAACATAAGCAGAAAGAATATGCAGGTATCATAAGGGACCTTTACCTGAAAGGACTAATCAATAAAGTTGAGCGAGTTGCTGACCCGCAGGTCGTGGGATCGAATTCCGGCTGTGGCGGCTGGATTTTCATTAAAGGCGGAAATGTTGTAGGCCCATGTGCTCAGATTTGGATGCACATTAAAGAACCCCAGGCGGTCAAAATTTCCCGAGCCCTCCACTATGACGTCTTTTACAATCATATGGTGGTTTTGGGACGTTGACCCCCCCCCCCCCCCCTTATCAATCAATCAAGTTGAGCGAGTACAAATAAGAGCGGCAAGATTTATTCTTTCAAAATACTCTCGAACTGATTCTGTGACACAGATGCTACAACAAGTAAACTTACCCACCCTTTGGAACACCGTCGTGTAGCCAGACTAAAATTCTTGTTTTCGCTTTTTCAAAATACATTTAACTTCAATGCGGCGCAGTACCTCGTTCCGTGACTTGTCTAGAACCTACGAAGTGACTACCGCAGCAACTTTGAAATCCTCAAATCTCGTGTGAACACATACGCATTATTTTCCTAGAACCTTAAAAGACTGTGCGGAATCGTGATACTAAAGAAAAAACTTTGAATTGAAAGCTACAGAATATTTCTAAGTAAATCTTTCGTGAATGCTAGCTCTTTTCTTTTAATTTCATTGAATGAACTGAATCACACAAATTTCGTGTGACATGTAGAATTTTGGTATTGTGATGCTTACTATTCTGCGGTGAATGATGCATGGATAATGCAAATGGTGGAGCAAATAATGTGATGAAAAATATTTGTAATTTTTTCGCCTATGCGTCGCATCTTTATGCTTGACATGATGGTTAGTACGTCAGAATTTGTTCATTGTTTACGTGTAATGACACATTGCGGTTTTTAGAATTTTTGTATAAGATGTGCCTTGCTATTTTATGTAAAAAAATGGTTCGATTTATGCCCCACCCCTGTAACGGCCCAACTGGCCAACAGTAGCTGCAAATAAATAAATAAAATAAATGAGTAATAATTTTTACAATATTTTTAGTTTTTATTGATGTGTTCGATTGTTTGTGTCGACAATGAATATGCTTGCAAATATTGTGTACCTTCTTCACGGCTTGCTTGATGCAATGCTGCTTTTTCTGCATAGCAATACTTCCGAAAAAAAAAACACGATACACTGCAGATTGTATGAATACTACACTTTATGCTTTGATTTCTCAAATTTCCAATAGGGAGGTAATGTAATACTAAAAAACGCCTGTTTAGCTTATTTTTAATGATTTTTAGGTACAGCTGTCTGAATAAACACGATTCATTTGTAATGTGGGCGTGCATTTTTTTCCCAGCAAGAACTGCCAACAGATGAACGTATTTGCAATAGCCGTGCCCACAGCCTATTTGACCCTAAAGAACAGCTAACGAAAACACTCCCGAATAACAGAACAAGTACCCGACCTTCGCACAAGAATGCTCAAACCGAAACTCAAACCACTGTGACACGATGGCAAGGCCGGAAAAGGAACTTTGTGACCGTTTAATACCGGCCAGTAGGAGCGCTAGCAGTCATGTGGGTCGCATGGCTCAATGAGTGTGTCCGCCCCTTACAGTTACTAGGTTACTCTATGCTCACACTTTGAGACCATGGAGAAAACATTCAGGCAGATGTGTGTTTACAAAACGTGGCTAACGCTCCAGAGTACGTAGCACTGTATTGTGGGATAGCATAAAGCCGTCCCGTGGTCCTCACTCTGGATTTAAACACAAGGTTGATGACTGTGTTTAGAAAAAAGGGAGTAACGATTTAGAGAACTAGGCAATCTACTATGGGAGAGCATATAGCCGTCCCGTGGACCTCACATGCCTCATTGGAGGAAAGACGATGAGGATGGACAACGCCACTCCACTTCCTTGATGTTGCGCACTGGACTGAAATTTGAGATAGTTTACTTCTCTACACGCAACCGGTAGATGCCGCTGCCATGGTTTTAGGTGAGAAACTTCCACGTACTGGTGATCTTCGTCAGGGATTCCAACATTGCTTCTCGGCCAAACGTAATTATTTGACTAGTAACGATGCAGCTTTAGCTAATCATATGAGTAGTATTTAGATTACCGGGGAAAATGCACTTACTATTTGTGTAGAAACCGTCAGGTGAACGACAAGAGCCCCGCAGTTATTCGGGCGGTTCATTTTACACCGTGGGGCGGTAGGTAAGAACGTAAACTTCTTCAGACATATTTAGTAGTGCGTCCGCAGCAGCCTTACGGCTGTCTATTGACTCGTGAATCATTTGAGCGGTGTGGGAGGGTCGGGGGAATCAATTGGAAGCATGACGACGATGGGCCATAGATCTATCTATCTATCTATCTATCTATCTATCTATCTATCTATCTATCTATCTATCTATCTATCTATCTATCTATCTATCTATCTATCTATCTATCTATCTATCTATCTATCTATCTATCTATCTATCTATCTATCTATCTGTCTGTCTGTCTGTCTGTCTGTCTGTCTGTCTGTCTGTCTGTCTGTCTGTCTATCTATCTATCTATCTATCTATCTATCTATCTATCTATCTATCTATCTATCTATCTATCTATCTATCTATCTATCTATCTATCTATCTATCTATCTAGCAACCCACGACTTTTAGTTCCAGCCGTTTGGATAATGGTATCGATACCAAACTTGGTATGGCATAACATGACTGTATGACGACCCTATATGACTAGTCATCACATGAAAATCATTACATGTATGTCATGAATGTCAATATTTACATTTCATGGTCTTGCTGCTCTTGCGATGGTTTCGTTCACATCATTTCTTGCAATATTGGTATCGTATGACATGATTGCATGGCGAACACAAGTGACAGACCCAACATGAAAAGCACAACATGCGTGTCATGTAACAACATGACTACATGCCACGCTCATGATGCACTCTCCGCCATTTCGCTTGCGTCACATATACCAAATTCGGTATAATGGTACGTGAACGGATGACGAAGGTATCTGACTGGTGCAAACATCATAATCACGAGATGCGTGGCATGTAACAACATGACTACAGGCCATGCTCATGATGCGTTGGCGGCCGCTTCGCTGGCTTCACTTATACGAAATTCGGTATTATGTGACGCCAATGGACGACGAAGGTATGTGAATGGCGCAAACATGATAATCATGAGATGCGTGTCATGTAACAACATGAATACATGCTACGCTCATGATGCGCTCGCGGCCTTTTCGCTAGCTTCACATGCTGAATTTTGTATTACGTGACGCCAATGGATGACGAAGGTATGTGACTGGCGCAAACATGATAATCATGAGATGCGTGTCATGTAACAACATGACTGCATGCTACGCTTATGATGCGCTCACGGCCGTTTCGCTAGCTTCACATGTACCAAGCTCGGTATTACGTGACGCGAACAGATGACATAGATAAATGACACATCTAAACATGATATTCACGACCAGCGTGTCATGTAATAACATGACTACATGCCACACTAATGATGAGCTCACGGCCATTTCGCTAGCTTTCCATATGCCAAATTTGGTATTACGTGACGCCAACCGATCACGAAGGTATGTGATTGGTGCAAACATGATAATCACAAGATGCGCGTGATGTGTGAACATGACTACATGCCACAGTCAAGGCACCAATACATTTAGACGTGACGCGGTGCGCGTGCTCGCCGGTGTTCATTTCGTCGCGTCACGCCGGCGTTGATACGACCTTCGAGTGGCTCCTGCTTCCTACAATGATATTCAAGTGAATTTTTCGAGTGAGCGTTCAGCTTTGTTTGTGTCGCATCAGTGAAAGTGCCAGGACTATTTTGATGCCAAAACCTGCTGCGTGAGTGGACTATTTTCACGTTTTGGAACGTTTTTTCTCCGGAGCCGGCCACCGCCTGGGCTAAGCCTAACGAGGTAAGCCCACGCCGGCGCGACGCCAGCCGCGTCGCCGTTCCCGGGTGCCGTTTTCGCTCTTCTCAGGGCTTATTTTCAGAAAATAATGGAATATCAGGTGGTGGGGGAGGACATAACCCCCGAAGAGGTGACAGAAGACCGAGGTTGGCAGTCTGCAGGCGCCAGAAGAGCTGGCGCGCGCTCGGCAGGCGCTAATCCTAATGGTGCTACTTTCAACGAGACGAAGTCGACAACGGCCGAGGCCCCGCGAGGCCGCAACAGTGGCAATAACATCAAGGCTAGAATCATCCGCGCTGGCCGGATGCCCCAGCTCCCCAGGGAGGATACGAAGATCATGATTCGGCCCCGCGGAGGCCTCAATATTGTCAAGACCGGCTGCACCGTGGTGGCTGATGCAATCCTGGCAGCCACAAGCATCTGCACCGAAGATTTGCGGGGCGACACGCTATGCCCCAACGTGCAGCAGAATATTATGGTTGTCAGCACACCTAAAAGGGAAAATGCCAACCACTACGTCAAAGTTCGGCAGATCATCGTCATGGGCCGAACATACGAGGTCAGTGCCTACGAGGCCGCCCCTCATTCCACGTGCAAGCGCGTGATCCGAGGTATTCCACTCGTAGACGGCCCGAATGATATTGACAACAAGATCGTAAATGAAAGAAATCCGCTCGCCCTGGCAGCCAAGCGCATAGGCAGCACCGGTACGGTAATCGTCGCCTTCGACGGTCATAGAGTCCCAAACTTTGTACGCTACGGCCCCACCCTTGTGCAATGTTCGCTTTATCGCAAGAAAATAGACATTTGCTACGCTTGTGGTCGGCTTGGTCACCGTGCTGATGTGTGTCCCAGCCCAGGCGACGTCGTATGTCGGGGCTGTGGGGCTTCAAATCCTGACGCACAACACAAGTGTACCCCCAAGTGCAGACTGTGTGGTGGGCAACACCTCACGGCTGACAAGGACTGTAGGCAAAGATTCCAGATCCCGTATGTCGTGCGACGAAGGCGCTGGGAAAAGTCTCGCGCCACCAATCAAGACCAAGCCACGGCACCACCATCACCCCCCACGGATGGGCATGACTTCCAGCAGTCACGTGGTTCTGGGGGCCGTTCCAGGCGACGTTCTCGGTCCCATTCCAGGGGCCGTTCCCGGTCCAGGAGCCGCTCCCGGTCCCGAGGAGGAGCCCGGCGCTACAAGTCTGGGAGCCGCTCCAGGTCTCGATCCAGGTCTACCGGGCGTCAACAGCAGCCTAGCGGGGTGTCAGCGAGAAGCAAGAAGTCGGGCTCTGTAACCTGGGCCGACACGGTCCGAGGAGGGCCAGCTGAGGTACTGTCGGGGTCACTCCCAGAGCATGCGGAGAGCGCGCGCGAGATTTCCCAGCTGAAACGCGAGAACGCAGAGATGAAGGAAACCATAAACAGGCTTTTGTCCGAAATTGCTGAGATTAAGAACGCGAGAAACCCACCACCGCAACCCGCCGTCGCATGCGTCGCCGATACAATGCCCTTACCCATGGAGGTGCACAGCACTAAAGCCGGCGACAGCAGCAGTGAGGGTCAAAGTGCTCCCAAGAAGAGGGCCGTCGCCCACGAACAGGAAGGTGTAGCGATTCGAGTCAGGTCTGAGCTTCGAGACACGCTATCCGCGCTCAGTGAAAGCATCAATAAGCTCGGGGAGAATTTCGCCCAACTGCAGATCACCCTGGCCGCGCAAAACGACCGAGTATCCAAAGTAGAGTTGTTTCTCGAAAGCGTAGTGAAACCAGCTCTGACCTCAACCGCCGTCGTACAACCCCAGCCCGGCGCTACGGGCCCCATCGTCCACGCTATTCTTAGCCAATCTGAGGGCAGCACCAGCCCACAAAAGCACCAAGATGGCCAAGCCAAGTGAGACGTTTCTTATTTGGCAATGGAACTGCAGGGGCTTCTCTAGTAAAAAGGCGTCCTTGCAGCAGTACATTCGATGCTCTAGCGAAAAACCCCTCGTCATTCTGCTTCAGGAAACATTAACTCCAAACGTCACACTGACTGGTTACAAGCCCGCCTCGCGTTATTCCGATGGCCGGGGCGTCTGCACCTTGGTCAGTAACAAGCTCACACACATCTCTCACGACCTCAAAATGGCCACCAGCAGCGCCGAATATGTCATGACCGAGATTCTGCCGCGCAGCTCGGACCGAAGCAGCATCTTTTTTCTCAACGTGTACAGTAGTCCTAAGGACCGACGGCAGCGCTTCAGGGCCCTCATAAAGAAGGCCGTCAACTTGGCAGGTCCCAACCCCCTGGTTGTGGCGGGCGATTTTAATGCTCCGCACCACACTTGGGGCTACCCGTACAATACCAGCAAGGGCGCGGAACTGTGGCAGAACGCGACGGACATGGACCTGACTCTAATCACCGACAAGGCCTTTCCAACTCGGTTGGGCACCTCATCCTGCAGAGACTCCACTCCCGACCTGACCTTCGTCAAGAATCTCCCCGATGTACAGTGGGCCAACTCAAACATTGACTTAGGTAGCGACCATTACGTCCTGGTGACGCAGTTTTTAATGGTCCGAAAGAGGGCACGGGAGTTTTCTTGGACAAACTGGGACCAGTTTCGCAAAGTCCGCAACGACCGACCCCTACCTGCAACCAGGCCAAGCCTACAGGAGTGGATTAGCCAGCTCAGAGAGGACGTCATAAGTACCACCAAGATTATTAGTACTGACCTTCCGGTTGAAAAAATGGATAGCCGCCTTGCCCACCTGCTAGAGGCCAAGCAGTCACTTCTCGCCCGCTGGAAAGGCCAGCGCCTCAATCGCAGGTTGCGCAAGAAAATCTCCGAAACAAGACCATCGAGGAGCACTGTCGCGTGCTCTCCAAGCAGCAGTGGGACGAGGTGTGCAACTCGGTAGATGGCCAGATGCGTAATGGCAAGACATGGAACCTGCTCAAGCACCTGCTCAGCGAGACTAACACCAAAACTAACCAGCGGAACGTACTAGCGCGAGCCATGCACGAAGCCAAGCAGTCCTCTTCAGAAGAGGAGGTTTTGAAGCAGCTGGTGCAAAAGTACCTCCCTGTCGACTCGAACCCCGCAACAACGTACCCCGAGTACTCAGGACCGGCCAACACTGAACTGGACGCCGAGATATGCCACGAAGAGGTTCGGCAGGCGCTTTACGCGCTCAATGGGAGGTCTGCCGCGGGCCCCGATGGCATAACTAATAAGACCCTGCGCAACCTGGACGACCGATCAATCGACTACCTCACCGAGATCATCAACGAGGCATGGAAGAGCGGCGAGGTCCCCGACCGTGGAAGGTCGCGCGCACCGTGCTCATTCCTAAGCCGGGGAGGTCACCCAACTTGGACAACATGCGCCCCATTTCGCTCACATCCTGCGTGGGAAAGGTAGCCGAGCATGTGGTCCTCAATAGGTTGACTCGGTACCTGGAAGACAATGGGCTCTACCCGTACACCATGATTGGCTTTCGGGCCAAGCTTTCGACTGCAAGACGCTATGAAGCTGCTCAAGCACCAAGTCATCGACTGCAACACTCGAGACATGCGGGCCATTCTCGGCCTCGATTTAGAGAAAGCCTTCGACAATGTTGCTCACTCTTTCGTGTTGCGGTCGATTGCTGAGCTCGGCCTTGGAGTCAGATTCTACAAATATGTCAACTCGTTCTTGACCCGTAGGAGAGCCACCCTCAGTGTGGGAGACCTTGTCTCCGAGGAGATCGAGCTGGGATCGCGCGGCACGCCACAAGGGTCAGTGCTATCGCCCACCCTGTTCAATCTTGTCATGGTCGGGTTGTCCAAGAGGCTCTCATGTATCGAAGGCATTAACCACACAATTTACGCGGACGATATTACCATTTGGTGCACAGGTGGCAGCGACGGGCAAGTCGAGCGCTCCCTGCAGGAGGCCATAGACACCACGGAAGATTACCTCCGTCCCACAGGCCTGAGGTGTTCCCCAAGCAAGTCCGAGCTTCTCCTTTACCAACCCACTAGGCGAGGGCCCAAGCCCAAAAACTGGCAGCCGATCTCGAAGAGTGATATCAAGCTCTACACCGGAGATGGCAGTGCGATACCCAGAGTTGACTCCATTCGGGTCCTCGGCATGACCATCGAGTCCAATGGTTCCAACGGCAAGACTATACTCAAGCTCGCCGCCAAGACGGATAACGCGGTTCGGCTGGTTCGGCGGGTGGCCAACCGCTACCAAGGCCTCAAGGAAGACAACCTAATCCGCCTGGTCAATGCCTTTGTGCTCTGCCACTTTTCATATGTCGCGGCCATGCACAATTGGCAGCGTGCCGAGCGTGACAAGATCAACGTCTTGCTCAGAAAGATTACCAAGCGGGCCCTCGGTATCCGATCAGGACGCGCACCGAGCGCCTGCTCCAGCTCGGAGTACACAATACGTTGTAGGAGATTGCCGAAGCGCCGGAGCGGGCCCAGCTCGCGCGCCTTTCGAGCTCCCAGACCGGCAGACATATACTCCGAGAGCTCGGTCACTCTCCGGCTGAAGTGGACGAGAAGATGAGACAGGTACCCCGTGAGATTCGTGACCTCATCACCGTGGCACCGATACCGAGGAATGTCCATCCCGAGCACAATCGTGGTAGGCGACGGGCTAGAGCTGCCACTCTTCTCAAGCAGATTCACAGTGAGGAGCACGGCGTCAGCTTTGTCGATGCGGCCGCGTACCGTGGGAGCCGCGCCTTCTCCGCAGTCGTCGTCGACTCCAAACAACAAATCACCAACTGCGCATCGGTTCACACTGACGATCCGGCGGTTGCCGAGCAAGTGGCCATCGCCCTGGCCATCCTGGAAGGTGAGAGGGAGGTCATCTATAGTGACTCTAGGTCAGCTATTCGCGCTTTCGAGCGCGGTGTAATCTCCAAGAAAGCCCTGCGCGTGCTCCAAAGTGGTGGCCGCGACGGCATCAAGCACCACGTACTGATTTGGTTTCCTGCACATGTTGGACAGGTCCAAGGCGCTCCCCCCAACCTCAACGAGTCTGCCCACGAGGCCGCGCGCGCACTTACCGACCGCGCGGGTTCCGGGCAACGATTCGGGGCCAACGGGGTTGCGGAAAACAGGGACGCGCCTGCCACGTACAACGAAATAACAAAATATTTTTACCTCGCGCGGAGACTATATCCACTCCCTCATCCAAATCTTAATAGGCCACAAGCCCTTACGCTCAGACTACTGCAGACCGACACGTACCCTAACCTGAGATCCCTTCACGCTATTTATCCTGACGTGTTCCCCAATGACGCTTGCCCCGAATGTGGGGATGTATCCACGCTGGCGCACATGCTCTGGGAGTGCAAGGCAATGTACACTAACCCCAACACTACATCGGTCAGGTGGGAGGCGGCCCTTCGCAGCTCCCTCCTGGCCGACCAACTTTGGGCCGTCCAGCAGGCCCGCGGAGCGGCCGATAGGCTTGGCCTAACGGTCCCGACGTGGGAGACGCCCGCTGCGCGCTGACGCGCGCCTTGCAGGACCTCAATAAAGTTTCGCAACCAACCAGCAACGCCGGCGTTGCCACGCCAGGTGCCGGTCCTGCCATGTACTTGCAGGCAGGCGCCGCGCTGCGTTGCTTTGACGCATGCGCGTTTCAACGCGTCCAGCCTCCCTCCGTCTCGAAAATAGGCAGGCGCAGAGCTGTCTGGGCAACGCATTGGTGCCAAATGCAGCATGTCGCATTTCGTGCCGGTTGCCGCCGGGCCGTGATGACGGACGCTGGTCGCGCCGGTCGCGCTTGGCGTCAGACTATAGAGTGCTCGCGTTTTGCTAACGTAACGTCGCTGTGCCCAGCCTGCGCGCGCGTCGACATTACGTTGGGGTAGCTTAGGCCCTTCATGATGCACTCGAGGCCATTTTGCTCGCTCCACATATACCAAATTCGGTGTTACGTGACGTCAATAGAGGACGAATGTATATGACTGGTGCAAACATGATAATCACGAGACGCGTGTCATGTAAGAACATGGCAACCTTCCCCGCCTATAGCATTATCGCGACCGTTTCGCTAGCTCCACATATATTAAATTTGGCATCACGTGACATGAATAAATGACGAAGGTAAACGACACATCCAAACATAATAATCATGACACGGAAGTCATGTACGGCATAATTTACCACCACCCTTTAACGTTGTGATGATTGAAAATGGCATATCAACTTTCCCCACTCGTGCTTCGCATATCATCGATTCCCATTGTACGTGGGATCTGCCAAATAATTGCTTTTATTAGTCAGGGTGCGTCAGGGTACGTCAGCGGCCGCGCGCCGGCCGCTGTTATCTTTGCGTTCTCACTCCCTCTCCCATTGCAACAGCCACAGACGCACGCGCTTATCCTAACCCCTAGCAACCGGAGCATGTTTTGCGAGAGAGTGTAGGAGAGCGTAGGTGCAGTGCTTCGTCACTCCTCTCGGCATTAGCCTTCTCTCCTTTCTGCGCCCCACTCCCCCGTCCCCTCGAGCCACACTCTCGACCGTTCGCTGGCTGGGCACCTCTCAAGAACATCCGAAAATGTGTGCTAGAGACGCCGCTGTGAAACGCCAATGCAAAGCCGAGAATTCTGGCGCCCCACTTTCCCGTCCGCTCGCTCCTTACTCTCGACCGTTCGCTGGCTGGCCCCTCTCAAGGCGATGGCGGAAGTCGTTGATGGCGAATGTCTGACAGCGACGGTGCCCTCTCTTGGCGCAAGAAATGCATGAGTATTTCCTGGCGATTGCCTTCAGGGGGTGAGGAAATTTTTGTCCAGGCTGTAATGTAGTGTAACTTAATACCGATTTTCTTCACAAAAGTTTTCGTTGTGCATTAGTCTTGTGGCCTTCGGTGCAATGCTACGCTGGCTGACAATTTCTGTGTGCTTCATGCTCGCCGCAGTTTAACAGGCCTTAGTTCAGGGCTTCGACACTCGTAAACACCACTGCTTCTGCAGCGAGAACACCTTATATCTCTACAGTGCCCGCAAAATTAGCCATGAATTACAACACCTGCAGTATAGTACATCGACATGCTCCTCACATTTACCGACTCTGCTTTGTCACTTGAAGATCATCTTACAGCTTCGTTGCACTTCCCTCCGTACTGCGCCTCGTTAGTCATGGTGAAAACTTCCGGCAATTGTTTGTCGTAATTTACATAAAGGCAAGATACCAGCGTCTGCGGAGTTGGCATATCATTCCCTGACCAGCGTAGTAACAGAAGCTTATGCTTATAAAATAGCTCGCTAAATCAAAACGACTTTGAAACACGAAAAAAGCACAGATAAACAAAATGTGTTAGTAGTAAAGACAATAATTAGAATGATACTGAACGAAGCGTATATCAGTCAAGGCAATGATTAGAATGATTGTGCATGAAGGCTTTATTACTGTTATCATAATGTATAGCCGACATAACTGGTAATACGCGAGTAAACACGGTATTCTAGTTGAATGGAAATTATATTCAGCGTCATGGGCGTCACACTTTTCCAGAATATAGATTGAAACAGCCCAGGAAGTCAATGTGTTCAATAATCAGCCCGCACAGCCAATGCGTGTGGTATCTAACAATCCCATATTTGCATGCATCTTACGTTAGCTTTCCATGGGCTTACTTAAACGTCTGCATCTCTGTGAACGACTTAAAATTTTCATATTCCCTTCAGTGGCAGCGGCTATGTTTTTGTACGCAGCTTTTTATAGGCTGGTGGTGCCAACTTGTGTTCAAAGTAGTGAAAGATGCATCCATAATTAGATGTATGTAATATTCTGCATAGCCAACAATATGCCTTGACCTAAACATAGTGGGTTGCGTGTCACTGCAGCTGACTACTTTGTGGAAAGCACTAGAATGTTTCACGGGTCATTCGACGTGTCGCGTTGTACAACCGACGTAATGAGTACTTTAGTAAAACTTGTACATTTTTAGCAACGTAGAAAGCAGTTTTTTCTCAATGTGAATGAAACCAAAATTTAATGGCAGACACATTTGGAGCCATGATTCCGTTCTCTCTATGTCAAAATGGGATATTGACCACTACAGAATAACGAGATATTCACCTCCATGCTTATTACACATTTTTAGAGAAACTCGCACAAAAACAACACATTACTCTATTTTATTTCTTGTAATAAAATAGCGAGTGCCTGGGAACTACAGTATGTGAAGTTGGCACATTAGTTGAGAATAAAGAATATTTCACGCCTGAAGGAGGTATACCGCGCAGGACAGTAGCAGCACCTAGTGTTTGAAAAGATGCTAATGGTAGGTATGTAAAACTCACATTTCAAACTCAATTGTGAACTGAAAGGTGCCACAGGTTGAGCGGGTTGGGGAAGTTAGAAGTTACATGGTGAATTGTTAAACAGTGCTCACGAAAATGAGAACGTAATAAATAGATGAATAAAAAATAGCCGTGAAAGGTTCTGACATCAGGCCAACTTGACACTAACGCTACGCTAACACCTAAAATTTGGACGCTCTCAACTCTCAATTATACGCGGCCCTTCAAGTGACACAGCGATATTCGCCAAACTGAGCTATAACACCTAAGCTTCTAACTCGCCCGTATGATTGAGAATTATGGGGAAAGCCAACTCTAGTTCTCCAGAGATTGTTTGTGTTTGCTATTTTACAAGCGAAGCTCTTTTAATTGCGGCTAAAGTGTTATGTGTGTCATGTGAACATGACCTTGAGTGAAAAGCGGGCATTTCATACAAACGTCAGATGACCACCCTCGCGCCTCTTGGCAACAGGCGCTTTCGCGTTTCCTGCGTCTCTGGGGCGTTCGCATGGCTGAAAAAAGGACATCTACAGAATATACGGAGTGAATGATAATCTGTCTGTCTGTCTGTCTGTCTGTCTGTCTGTCTGTCTGTCTGTCTGTCTGTCTGTCTGTCTGTCTGTCTGTCTGTCTGTCTGTCTGTCTGTCTGTCTGTCTGCCCGCCTGCCCGCCTGCCCGCCTGCCCGCCTGCCCGCCTGCCCGCCTGCCCGCCTGTCTGTCTGTCTGTCTGTCTGTCTGTCTGTCTGTCTGTCTGTCTGTCTGTCTGTCTGTCTGTCTGTCTCGAATGATCATTCTCCTATTACGCTAACTCCCACACGCTGCGCGCGCCTCTACGCTGTCTAGTGATCAATTCACATAGTGTGAATTGTGAGAAGCAGCCGGGAGTGGCTATGACGAACAACGACGGAGTGACTGAGCCACAGCGTAAATAGCTTCGCCCCTGAAAATTAGAGGTGCTACCGTTGGTAGCACTTCACTCTATTAACATACGCTACTCCTCTAAGCAACAAAAACAGATCTCGGAAGCCTTACGTTTGCTGATTATCTCGTACTATGTACCATTTCTGAATACGGGTACCGAAAACTACGGTTTTCCTTGCGGTACTCTGCAAATCGTCCAAGGTGTCTTGCGCTGAGTTCAAGAGGCGACTATTAAGCAATATATAAAAAGGGGTGCGAGAGAAATCTCCCAAATAAGAGTGTAGAAATATAACATAGATAGATACAAGTCGCTTCACTCTGATGCAACTTTTTTGTGACCCATCTCAGGCGTAGAGGCTTCGAGATCAGACTGCCAAACAGTATAGTATGGGATTCAAACAGACCAGTGTGTTAAAGTGACGCAGGTCATCATGAGGGGCAGAACGGGATCCAATGTAAAGTAGGGCTTGCGGCGCTTTGCTCGGACAGCGTGATACTTTTTTTTGAAGTTAGCATTGAAATTAGAAGCACCTACGGAATGCTATTGTATATAGAGCCTGCTCCTTTCCCGCTAGTGAGAGCAATGTAAATGACAACTTGACATCGCACACAAACAGGAGAAATTAAGAAGCTACATAAAAAGTGCAGTACAAACTATCTTCTAACTTTGTCCCGCTTATTTGCGTTGCCAAGTTGTCATAACGAATATATACCTGCCAGCCCGCCTATGATTTCTTCTGCACTGTGAACGAAACTGATGATAACAAATGCGACTTCAGAATGACTACGGTAAGGCGCGGTCAATGAGATAATCGTATGAGAAACACACCCCAAGAGAGAAAGTGTATAAATAAGCATAGAGCAATAGAAGTCTGTTAACCTCGATGCTTTCTCTTTTTTCATCCCCCGTTGACTATGACTGCCCAGCCATACATCGATAGGATAGCTGGGGCCACAGTTTGTATCGCAAAGTGCAGAGAAATAATGCAGGATCGGAGCATAATCACTCCACTATTTCAAGGCCCTGAATGTGCAGCTACGTACAAAGTGCGTCAGTAAATGCTACAATGCGTGAAGCATGGCGGCGTCTATTTCTTACCTTTCCTTTAAGGACCATTTCTTCGGTACCGGGATCATCGCACGTTGCCGCAGTGGCATTCCGTGAGTGTTCTGTAAAGCAAAACAGATGGCGATGCTAACAAGTAAACAAATTTGCAATAACTTATACCAGTCGAATACAAACGTGACCACCGCTGTTATTCGGCTCAGCCACAGTGGGAAAATAATTCGGCTTGTTTTGTGTTTGTATTTTAACACGCTATCCAAAATAAAGTAGAACATAAAAGTGCCCCTAAATTGTTACCTTCACAAGGCGCACGTTGTAGCTTTCGTTTTTAGAAAGACTTCAAGGATTAAATCAAGTAGCAAAAAAAAGAAAAAAAAACGTTTTCTTGATAGGTTTTTCTTGAAAGTCTTAGCTATGGTTACTGAATCAAAGGTGTTCGCCAAAGTTATCTCGCCCTGTTTTTCGGCATGTGATAACAAAGCAGTAAGAAAGAATAATGCTTTGATTTCCGTTATAAAGCATGTGCTCTTAATCTTATCTGCAATCAAAGGGCTATCATGCAAAATAAACTGAGCAACTATAAAAAAAATGTCAGCATATCCACAGAGTGAATGATGGAGAGTGGGGCGAAGCATCCGTCCGTCCATGTGTCCGTCAGTGTGACCGTCCGTGCGTGCGTCTGTTCGTGCGTCCGCACGTCCATCTGTGCCGTCCGTCCCTGTGTTCGTCCATGCATCCTCCCCTGCGTCCGTCCATGCGTCCATCCATCAGTGCAGCCATCCGTGCGTCCATCCATGCATCTGTCTGTGTGTCCGTTCGTCATCTATTTAACACTCCAAGTACGACCATCTCACATCTTTTTATAATATATTCCCTTTATAGAAGCACCGACAACCAGCGGACATTCCAAAGACTAAACGAGAGGTGGCACACGCACACTTTCTTACGGCTTGCGCTTCGTGTCTGCTTACCCACCTTATAACCACCTCGAGTTCATGGTATATACCAGTTCACTGTATTTATGGCACTGCGGGCCAACGCTCGCTAAAACCTTTTTAAAACCAAAAAGGTTACGCCCAGCGAGTATAACGTAGCAACCCTTTCTTGTCAGATAGTGCTCAATGTACATGCCAATGGCTGCTAATGGGGAATGAGAGACTGGAGAATTCTGCTTTTAGTTAGCGCGCACGCTGCGAATTTTTGATTATTCAACAACGCACAGAAGAAATCTCCCACCAGCACCACCAGTGAGGTCCAAAATCAAAGACTAGTTACACACTACGACAACGACTACTACGAGGGACGAACGGGTGCCGCTTTAAGGAGCTTTGCCACTAGACATGCATTTCAGCAATGGGCCCACTGTTTCTAACCTCAAACGTAGTCCAACCGCAACGTGAGGTTGTTCATTTCTGCAATGTACAATATCCAAGAGACCAACCCCTCAAAACAAACTGACTACGGGTTTCTTGTCCTGCGGGTTACCTTTTCTTTGATGTGTCAGACACTTTTTCGAGCTGTCAGATTCGATGAAATACGTTGTGAAGCCCAAAGCCGCGAGGTCAGCGGTGAAGACGACTTCGCGGTCAGCCTTGCTAGACCTTTCCCGGAGGGTTGTCACACCCGTTGGTATCTTTGTGACCTATAAATATGGGTAAAAATGAGTACTGTAGAAATGACATGGAGTTACTGTGTGCAGTCGTTTAAAAAATTCAATGAATGTATTCGAACTTTCCGCAGGAGTTCGAAATAATACAGAAAAAAAACTAAAGTATAAAAGGCAACTAATCTGAAATTTGCAAGTAATATGGCTTTAGCTTTTACTCTAACAGACAAAGCCCCAGACAAGAAATGTTTTTTTTTGTTTGTTCGGCAGCGTTCTTTCTTGTTTCTCTGTACACAAAAAAGTGTTTGCATTAGCTTGAATACGGCATTGAGATACCCAAAAATTACAAATAATGATATAAAAGGAAATAATAAATATAAAACAATAGGACTAAGCCATAAAGCAAGACAATTAAATTAAGGATGACCCAGAAAGTATTTTTGCGGGAGGCTAGTTGGCTGAATGCATCAGATTGTACCACAGCGTAAGCAAATATTGACGAGATAGACTCAACGGGACAAACGCTAACTTTCAATTGACCGAAAATTCAGTTGAAACTTATATCGGTCGTACCGTTCCGTTTTTATCGACCTTGTGCGCTAACGCCATGATACCCTTTGATGCAAGAGAGCCTGTCTCTAGGTTATGAATGACATAAGCAAAGATTCGTTCAAGATTTCGTTTAGCCTACACCACTAGGACTCTTGCCTACGCTCTAGTAATAACACCTATTGTTTTACATGCAAGAAAAAAAAACTGCAGGCCTGCGTGGAAGACGCAGCACAGTCACAGCGAAAACTAGAAGACCGGCCTTTCAGAGCTTTTCCGAAACACTCATTGGGTAACTAAAGCAAGCACACTTGCTTGATACCCACAAGGTCTTTATTAATTAACTTATTTGGGTAGCAGTCCGGCAATCGCTGTGCTATTTTTCATCATTCTTCAGAGAAGCGTGGTATCCGCTAAACACATAAAAGGAATTTTCTGCCAATTGTTCATGCAGTGGCTGACGACAATTGAGAAATTATGGCTGAAAGGGGTATGCGCCGCCGTTGATAGGAGAACAAGAACAAGCTTTTGTAATGGGTTGGAGCATTGGACGGCCCACTCGTTACGCTATTCGCATTGTGCGACGACTGGCTGTTCTTGCGATGTTTTAAAACGCTTTATAAGTCGTATCGACGCGATTGCTTTCCCTACATCAAGCCTGCATGCGGCAAGTTTGACTACAAGGACACGAGGATCAGTGTAGCTCAGTGGTGGAATACTTGGCTTGCGCCCAGCGGACCCGGGTTATAGCCCCACTGAGTCAAAAAAATATTAAAAAAATGTCACATGATGGGGTTACGGACATCGGCAGTGGCGGCGACGGACAACTGCGCGTGACCCGAGTTGTGATCTCATAACAGCTTTCGCTGTAAAACACGATGCGATTTTGAAGCGTACCATGTGTTTGGCTCTGCAACTTTTGGCCTTGTTGTTTTCTTTACCATGCGCTGACATCGCACAATACACGGCCTTTAGCGTTTTGCCACAAGCAAAACGCGACCGCCGCGTCCGAGCTCGAACCTGCAACCTTCGTGTCAGCAGCCGAGCATCTTATAACCACTACACCACCGCAGCGGACTTGCTTAGATTTTGGCAACTCAACTCACCGCATGGCACCGAGTGCAGGCTGCTTCGTGTTAGTGAGCATTCACTGAACCGCTGCTGCCACTGGTCACAGCACCGTTACCAGGAGAGACTGCACTCGCTATACAAGGTCACATACTCATGATTACAGTGAAAGTACAAACTACCGTGTCAAAGATTATAAACCTCTTTGTGCGCCGCGAATGCATGCACTGATGTCATCATTGGCGTGCGCATGATTTGGGGGGGAGGGGGGCAAGTGTGATCCTCGCTTTCCCGTTCTACTCACACAGCAGAACACGAGAGCGAGGATCGCGGTAGTGAAAACCTGAAAAAAGAAAAGCTTTTCCGCCATCTTCTGACTCAAAACGTTCAGGAAGGAAGGAAAGAAGGAAGGAAGGAAGGAAGGAAGGAAGGAAGGAAGGAAGGAAGGAAGGAAGGAAGGAAGGAAGGAAGGAAGGAAAAGAACAGCAAGAGAAAGGACAGGGAGGTTAACCAGGCACATGACCAGTTTGCTACCCTAAGCTAGGGGAATGGAAAGAGGCAGTAGAAAGACGAGAGAAAGAGAGAGGAAAGGAAAGAGAAAGAGACAAAAAATTGTGATGCGATGGGCTGACGCGTATGCAGCATTGGCACTCACAAAAGTTAAAGGCGTTCAAATAGAGCCGTATAGTCTTCAAAAAGCGCAAGAGGGCTTTGACTGCCTTTTGAGCATACGAAAGATGAGAATGGTGCTCTAGCAGCATCTGCACAGAGTACTAGCCGATCGTCCAATTGTCGCAATGCGTCACACAGTTTTGGTTTGTCAGAGGCAAATAAGGGCAACGGCATAGCTCATGGTCGATGTCTTTTTTGGTGCCGCAGACGTCGCATTCCGCACGGTCAGTGAATCGGATGAGGGTTATACATATGCTTTTGTAAAGGCAACCCCCAACGAAAACCGACAAAGAAGCGAAGCTTCACGTGAACAAAGTCCGGATGAAGGTCGAAGTTCAGCGTTGTAAATATCGTTCTAAGCAACGAAGGCAATATCCATCTTTGGATATCGTGCCTCGCAAAGGCAACATACGGCGCTGTCAAACGCTATTCTCCTTTTACGTCACGGACAGACGTCACCGGCTCAATTTCATATAGCTAATTTCGGGCATGCTTTTCATCCCGTCTCTCATCTTTCTTCTTTCCTCAAGCGTACAGTAGCCAGCCGGACACTATTTCGGTTAGCCTCCCTTCCTTCTGTCTGCTTTTTCTTCTTTCCTGAGCATCATAGGACTCTGTATTATTATCTATGCGTAATCTGAGCCATGAGAGTTCTCATCGCATGTATTTCAGTCAATACTACTGCCCGAATCCATGAACACTAAGTTTTTAAAAGCTTCTGCAGGACGAACGAATATATTGCTACGTTGATAACATATCAGCGGTCAGAAGACGACAACGAGGAAGTGGTCTGTCGGTTGTGCGTGCTGTCCTCCATCTTAGTTGATGCTATACGCATAAGTGTGAAAATAGATTCATGAAGAGACACGCCTCGTGTCTATTCTAGTATATTATTACTTGTGGCCACAATAGAGTGGCTGCCGGGCATGTAGCCGCACCCACAACGTGAAATCACAACGTGTACAGGATAAAGTGGGGCACAGAAATTGTGCCACAAGATTCCAGCTGTTCAACTTACTTCCGCAGGCACCTCCACGCGATTGCTGTCGAAGGACACGCCAGCCTTCGCCCACAACTGGCACCCTCAGATGGACGTGGAAAGGTGTCGCTTGCGGGTTGTAAGCTAACACAGAAAACTAGAAAACCAGAGAACAAAGAATAAATTACTGGATTTAAAAGTATAGGAAATGAAAATTATCACTTACAACCGAAAGCTGAACCATTGACTACGATTTAAAAGTACGACACCTAAATGATGACCGCAAACAAGACATGGCCTCCACTCACTTTATTGACAGAGTGGAGGTGATTGAGGGGTTATTAAGAAACACTTTATGACCATTGGCACTATCCGAGAATGTTTCATGTATTTTAAGAGGACAGAGAAAAAAATCACAGCATATTCATGGAGTGAATGATGATGAGCGGGACGAAGCGCTGGAGGGTTTCATCGCTAAACCGTGAACCATCCACGAATATCACCCACTACATCATCAAAGATGTTACAAACACAGCATATATATCTATACAAGAAATTTTCTTAATCGTAAGTGGCAACTGTGCATCGCTTCAAATCCCCCTTCATTATAACGGCTTTATGGTCGGTGAAGTGGTGGATAAGTGATGGGGCGTACTGGGATGTTTTCAAGGACGAAGTAGTGGGAAGTTTGCAAAGGTGGAACTATAGGCGGTCACGTACAAACAAGGAGTGAACACAGTTGGACAATCTATGGTTCTTTGCCGCACACCTGGATGCAAGTACACGACCATCTTGCATTATATATTGGCAACTTCTGAACAGTATTTCCTTTATGATCGGTGAAGTGGTGGATCGGTGATTGGTTGTAGTGGTATGTTTGCAAGGACGAAGTAGAGGGCAGTTGGTAAAGGTGAAACTACCGTGCTGGCTTTTAGCCACAGAAGCGTGTGCGAGGCCGTTTGCAATTTCCTTTGGGAAACGAAAAGATTTGAATGCAAAGTTCACCGATAAGAAAAGTTATCAATATCAAGCATATTCATTAAAAATTTATCATTTCGAAATTATGAACACCTCCTTTTAAATAGCAAGGCACCATTCGTTTCATGGCCGATCCCCCATGATGGGTTGCGCCAGGAAAAATGGGACAAACAAACAAACAAACAAACAAACAAACAAACAGGTGAAACCATAGGCGATCACGTACAAAGAAGGAAGGAACAGGCCCATGCCTTTAGGAGCCTCACCCCTAAATGACTCTCCCAAACCACTGTGCAAGAACTATCGTTGATACGAATGACAATGTAACATGCACTAAAATAATAGAAGTGTGGCAAAGATTGCCTGCATCATAGTCTATTGAATACCCAAAAATTCCTCGTAAAGAAGCGACTGTTGCACTTGCTTATTTGACGTAGGAATCAAATATCAGGTATACAAATAGTTTTGAAATTCTTTAAATAATGCTCTTGTAAGCGCCCTTAGATTTGAAGGTGGTGTAAAAAATTCACAAATGAAAGATTTGAAACATTAAGCATGTGTAATGCATCCTACGAAGCACTGTACATCGTTCAGGTAGTGACATCATTCTTCCTAGTCATATTATTTCGCATGCCTTGCACTCCTAACTCCGATTTTAGCACTCTGCTAGTTGGGGGCATCAATAATTTGTTGCGATATGTCACAGTATTTGCGGAGAAGCGAAATGTCACTGGCAAAATGTGAGATATTTACCGCTGACTTCTATTGCCATTTCTTTGAAAAATTCTTGTTTAAGCTTTTCCTATAAGGGCGAAGAGAACGACAGATGATGTGTTGTATATTGTTACTTGGCTGGCTTAGATCACGATCTCCGTCTTTTTTTTTTTCTGGTGAAATAAGGTATAGCTGTGGAGACTTTGCAGATGCTGACAAAGCATCAGATTGCACTGAAGACATTTCCGTGTGCACACTTTCTAACGGTGAGGATTTCTTCTTTCGCGTTTTATACGTGTATCTTAAGTAATTGTTTCATGCAAAAGTCATGAGGGTGTCTCTGAGCGTAGCCACTCACCTTTTTAGACTTTTCGGTAATATCGCAGGCACTGATGTTCAGAGTGTGGCAGCGGACGAATTCCGGCACCTTCGCTTGCGGGTGTAGACTTAGAAGTTTCTCGAAAGCATAGTTTGCATATTTCTGAAAAATATGGTAGTAGCGAATGGGTATGGTTATTCACCTAAACTAATATCCTTGCTAAATCACAGACACGTGTAGAGAAACACCTACTCACATCACTTGAGTGGAGACCGATAGAAATGTGCTTGACGTAGTCATTGGCAACAGCCTGCTTGGCGGTTCCCCTGGAATAATTTTCGAAGACATAGAGATAACGAAAACGTAGGCGAAGAAGGCGAAGAAAGGGCAGTTAACGCTAGCACGTATGCACACCGTTGAATCTATATATGGTGCGTAACCAGAACAAGCTTTCCACCATCTTGAAGCGCAATCAAGATTCTGGGTAGCTTGGGGCCAGTCCTTGTAAGTCTTCACTGATGTGACGGGTTCCTTTTTACATTAATTACTGAGGACAATCAGACGAACTTTGCTATGACACTGATCTAAGTTTGTGGCTTCTGGGTATGCGTGGTGAAGGATGCTATTTGCGTCCTTGTTTTGTTGGGTTCTTCTTTTTCTGCTTTTCGCTTCTTTTTTCCTTCCCTTCACTTCTCTCCCGTGTAGAGTAGCAGATCGAAAGAAACCTGGTTAACCTTCAAGTGTTTCTATTGCCATTTACTTCTCTCTCTCTCTACTATAGGAAATCAAAGGTAAATCGTATGCGTGCACCGGTGCAAAAATATACCTATGCCTAACGGAGTCGCAGCTCTACGGCAAGGCTGCGCGACTGTCAGCGGAAAGGGTCATGCGGAGAGCTACAGAGCACCCATGAATACGGTAACAGCGGTAACTATAGGCTTCTGAGCGACAAGAAGTCGTAATGTGATCACGCGACTTCTCCAATGGTGGCAAAGGCAAAGGCTGACTCACTCGGTTGCACAAAATTTCTACGATCGCGAACACGTGAATGCCTTGTGTAGAGACACACAGGTGAACATTTGTACTCACGTTATTGCGTCGTGGTGCTGACCAACAGCCAATGTTTCACCTGCAACAAAGGATAATGGCACCTTTTACATTGAGGGGTTTTATGTTGGTGTAAACAAATAATTCAGTGAGGTATTTCCACCAGGAAAATGACGACGAAAAAATGCGCATGACCACAACACAAAAAAAAATGTTTCATCAATAGGAATCGAACCCACGAGCTCTGGGTTCGTGAGAACAGATGCTGGGCACGCTTTCTGCTGCGCCACGGTCACATTTGTTTGCATTTGTCGATGCGCTAAGGTTCCATACTTTGCACGCTTTTAAAAATACGCTTTTTATGTGCACAGCCCTTTTACAGCGTTCTTGGTAACTTGCAGTAATGCATCGTGATCGTGACATCCGTGATTACTTCCTTCAAAGCGTCGTTTATAAGCATCCATTCGACAGACTGCTCTGAGCAGATGACGTGCGCATGCGCGGATTTCCGACAACACCGCTGTGGCCATCTTGGATTGAGTACTCAGGGCGCTGCATGGGCGCCTGCTTACTGCGTGTTTCAAGTATTTTGGCGTTTGGGATGAATGAACGGTGCAAAGACAATTAAGATTTCAGATATCGAATTATTTCAGATTTTTTTTTCAGAAGACAAGTCAACCTGGCGACAACTCGAGTCCCAACCTTCAGTGCATGTTACTGTATTTCAGGTTACACTGCACATCCTTGCGTTAAGACAAAGAAAAGAAGCAAGTCGACAGTGCTTACATGTGATCATGTCATGTCGGCGTGTTAATGCGCTTGCTTCGCTTCGCTGAATTCATATAGAAGCTTTTATAGCGAAAGCTGTTATGGCATCACAGCTCAGGTCACGCGCAGTTGTTCGCCGCTGCCGTCGCCGCCGGCGTCCGTAACCACATCGCGCGAAATTAGAAAAAAAACTTAGCACCAATGACACAGTGGGGCTCGAACCCGGGTCCACCAGGTGCCAGCCTAGTCATGGGCTACACGCCTGCCTTCCTCTGTTATGGCCGGGAGCTGAGAACCCCATGGACACAGGCTGAGGCCAAAGACGACGCGGAGCCTCCTGCGACAGCATACCGTGCATTTGCTACTGAGGTCTCCAAGTGTCTGCAGGAGGTGCTTGACTTCTCCAGGACATACCAAAACCACGTGTGGCGCGCTCAGAAGACTCGCTACGACCAGCACAGGCGGCCACGGACAATACAGGAGGGTGATCTTGTTCTGCTCGAAAGCAACTCCCTCAGCGATGCCACCAAGGGCTTCTCCTCGAAGCTTGCACCCCGGCGTTCCGGTCCCTTTCGGGCAGTTAGACGTGTAGGACAGAATGACTTTGTTCTAGTGGAACCCAAAACGGGTCGTCGCCACGGTGTGAGACACGCAGATCAGCTGACACTGTACCATGACGCTGCAGGCGATGTGTAGTGGTGGCTTCACATTTTGAGGGAGGGGAGACCTGTGAGGGTGGCCGAGAGAGGGCGTTACGTGAAGGCGTCATCATCATCGGGACTTGGCCGAGAGAGGGCACTACGGGACGGCGTCATCATCATCATTGGGACTGGAGTGGTGGGGGTGGCGTGTGTGGGGAAGGGGGAGTCGGGCTGGTTGGAGTGGAGTGGCAAGACGTAGCGGTGTGTGGTGTGCGATTTAGGGTTAGCGCGTGACAGCTTTTACAGCGAAAGCTGTTATGGGATCACAGCTCAGGTCACGCGCAGTTGTTCGCCGCCGCCGTCGCCGCCGTTGTCCGTAACCACATCGCGCGAAATTAGAAAAAAACCTAGCACCAATGACACAGTGGGGCTCGAACCCGCGTCCACCAGGTGCCAGCCTAGTATTCTACCAGTGAGTTCCGCCGGTGCTTGTAACGTGTTGTCCGACTTGCCTTAGGCAGGCTAGACCTAGCACTGATCACACAGTGGTGCTCGAACCCGGGTACGCTGTGTGCCAGCCGAGTATTCTACCACTGAGATACACCAGTGCTTGTGACATGTGCGCGAAATTGCCTTAGGCAGGCTTGATATCAGGAAAGCAATCGCGTCAATGCTACCGATAAAGCGTTTCAAAGCAGCCAAAGACCAAACAGTCATCCCATAATGCGAATAGCGTATCGAGTGGGCCGTCCAATGCTCCTACCTATCTCAAAAGCTTGTTTTTGTTCCCCTATTAACTGTGGTGCATACCCACTGCATCCATAATTCCTCGAAGAATGACGAAGAATAGCATATGGCCGCCTACTACCCAAATAAACTTATTATTAATTACGTAATGTGCATCAAGCATGTGCGCTTGCAGTAGTTACCCAATGAGCGTTTAGAAAAGGCTTTGAAAGGCCGCTCTTCTAGCTTTCGCTGTGACTGTGCTGCGCCTTCCGTGCAGGCCGGCGTTTTTCGCACATCTTTTCCGTCCAAGCAACACCTTTTATGTACATTCAGTTGTGAACGCAGGTCTTAGATCAAAGTGAAGGATTATGAAACAGTCTCCGTGAAGCGCCTGCATGTAACGTCGACTGCCACTTGCCATTTTAAAACCTTACCATCACAGAAATCTTGTGAACAGAAATATATTTCCAAGTGCACAATAGATGGGTCAGTCAGTCAGAGGCCATGGTGACACACACATTGCGGAGGATAACTGGTAGTCCAGACCGTGGCTACCGGCGACGGCTTCAGCGGATCGATGGCCCGGTGCCGGTATCGTCGATAGGCCTACCGCTTCGAAACTGTAGTGCGCCAACACTGATATAAGAAGCTAAGCTTTGCTACCACTGTTGCCCCTGTAAGTCGCGTTCATGATATCCCATCTTGAAAGGAATGGGGTGATTCTGGCGGCGTTCTTGGCTGCGATGCTGGCACGGCAGTGTTTTTACTGTGCACTGCCTGGCGTGCAGCTGCGTACACGTGCCACACGCACTTATAAGCACCACTTCTATCACAGGCCTCATTTAGGCAATACACTTCATGGTCACCACCGCCTTTAGTGAGTGGTCCGTTAAGGTGATCTCTGTGTTGCTCTGAAAATACGTTGTATCCAATTTGGCACCTCTGACGGCGAAGTTTCACTGTCGCTGATCGGCCCACCGGTCGCACATAAAGCTTGTTGTGATGCAATAGTGCTGTATTTAGAGCACTGCTGAACTAGCATGCATTATGTTGTACACACTGAACTCGCGAACATTTTCGACTGCACACTGGAAGAGCGCGATGCTTCTCACTCCGTCGAAATTCACCGGTTATCGAGTGTGATATTCCTTGAAAACACGTGAAGTATTCGAGTCCTTTCGTTCCATGCAGACTGCTCGATTAGCATCACAGCACACAGCACGTGAAACCAATCATCCCAATTCATACAAATGTGGTTGCTAAAGATCGTTGTTGCATCTCACCAATGCAGCCGAACGTGCCGTTTACTCCAAGTACCAGTGGCGTAGTGCAACTCGTAGTGAGATTGGTCTATTCGGCGCGTTTTCAATAGTAGAAGTGTAATTTGTTCAACGCCTCAATACACCCCCAAGGGGCGATCTTAGCCCCAGCGTCAGCGTCGCTCATAGCGTCCACCGATAACATGATAGCCCGGCAACCTCTGAAACACATCTGGTTCGCCTGGATTTACAGCCTGGTATACAGCTATGCGTTACCCCCTTACGCTCGCCGCGTGAATAATCGCAGCTGGCCAAAAGCAAGACACAGTGTGCGTTTCGTCTCCCTCAAGTCGGGCAGTAGTCGGGCACTCTCATGACAAGCGAACTTAGCCCAAGTTCAGTGTCCAATAAGTCATGACCTTCTGGATGTCACATCGCCTTCTTTGATTCCACTCTCACCGTTAACTACTACAGATACCACATGCATCCATGACTATGGGTCTGTTTAATCATTCATGGTCGACGTTAGTCGTCGAGAGGTATATGTGTGACTTAACCTCAATGTGGATGCATTCACGTCAAGCGTAGCTGTAGCTGTCAAACACCACTACACATTGCCCAAGTTTTGTTACGTAATTACCCAGTAAACATTAAAATACTTCTGTAAGGACATGTTTACTTTCGCGTTTTACCGATTTTTATGACGGATGGGTCAACCATATTATTTAAACGTGAAGCATTTCTTAACGAACTTCGGCGAGTTTGCATTTATACACCTGTCTATCTATCTAGCCACCGAAGACTTTTAGCTCTCCTGGCCGTTTGGATAATGGGATATATACCGGAATTGGTATGTCATAACATTACTGTACGTAGAGCATAAGTGACTAGTCATGACATGAAATTCATGACATGTATGACATGGATGTCATGTAAACATGTTAGGGTCTTGCGGCTCCTGCGGTGGTTTTGTTCACATAACATAGTGCCAAAGGTATGGTATGACATGACTGCATACATGGTGAACATGAGTGGCAGGCCCTCACGTGGATATCATGACATACGTGTCATCTAATTGATTGAGATGTAAGGTTTAACATACCAAAACTGCCTAAAGGTTATAAGAGATGCCGTAGAAGAGGGCTCCGGATATCTTTACCTCCTGTGGTTCGTTAACGTTCACCGAAATCTGAACACACGGTTCTACAGCATTCTCACCTCCATCGAACAAGCAGCCGCCGCAACCGGGATTCGATCGCGCCACCTGTTCGTCAGCAGCCGAGTACCTTAACCGGCGTCATGCGTGTCATGTAACAACATGACTATATGCCATGCTGACGATTCACCAGCAGTCATTTCTCGATTTTCACATACACCAAATTTGGCATAACGCGGCGTCAATAGATGACGAAGGTGTGTGACTGGTAAAACATGATGCTCATGACATGCGTGTAATGTGAGAACATGACTACATGCCATGCTGTTGATGTGCTCGCATTCATTTCGCAAGAATATACCAAACCTGGTAATAAATGACACGAACGGACGACGAACATAAATAAAACGTTCACACATGATAATCGTGATATGCGTGTCATGTGAAACATAACTACACGCTACGCTCATATTTCGATCAGGGCTATTTCGCTAGTTTCCCATCTACGTACCGAATTTGGCGTTACGTTACGTGAGTGGACGATGAAGCTATATGACTGTTGCAAACATGATAATCTCTCATATGCATGTCATATAAAAAATGACTACATACCACGCTCAATATGCGCTCGCGGCCGTTTAGCTAGCTTCACATATACCAAATTTGGTATTACCTCTCGTGAATAGATGACGAAGAGAAATGACACGTCCAAACATAAAAATCATGACAAACGTGCCGCGTAAAACATGACATGCCATGCTCATAGCGCGCTTCTGGTTGCTTCGCTGTGGCTTCACATGTACTAAATTCGGTATTACGTGACGTGAATAGACTGATCGCAAAATGCCAGGCGCAAACATGATAATCATGTCATGAAAGTCGTGTACGGCATAATTAAAGTCCGCCTCATAATGCTCGCTGATTTTAATTTGACACTTCAACCTTCCTCATTCGTGCTTCGCATATCATGGATTCCCACTGTACGTGGAATCTATCATTTTTTCTTGCCATTTTTCACGGCAAATGATTTTATCCGGTGAAGGCTGAAAAAATGAAGGTTTGCTCATAGGTACGCATTATATAAAATAAAGTACACTTACGTAATACGTCAAGAGAGGCTTCCGTGACTTCCCTGGGGCCAGCCAAGACACCTAATTGTTTAGCCGCCTGGAACAACAAGCCATTAACACAATTCACGCCAGTGTACATATTCCAGCAAAGCGTCTGTCATACTCGGAGAAAGTCTCTAAACGTAAAAAAATATTGAGAAGACTGAGACACACACACAGAGGCGGCCACCAACAGAAGTAGCCCGCTTTATCTAACTGTCTCTGCTTCTGCTGGTGATTCTTGTTTTCTATCTTGGCGTTTTAATGCCTTTCTTCTTTTGTAACCATGTACCCACTTGCCCAAGAAGCAACCCCCTTGAAATGTTCCTAGTACCTGTAGCTGGTTGTTGGCGTATCGGTCGAGGTACTTAAAGGCCGGTCGACTGGTGAAGTATCCCGTCCAATAGGCGTGGGGATCGCTTGCGTAGGGGAAGAAGTCATCCGTCTTGTTGGGCCACGTGACGCCCGACTCGTGCAGGGCCTTCAGGTAGCACGACGGCGTCGAGTAGAGTAGATTCACTTTGGTGTCTTCCGACTGCAACAAGAGTTGTAAACTAATTGTATACTCCCAGAGCATGCAACTACGACTAGGTCGTATCGAGGCATTGTCCCTGCTTTCACTGTGCTGAACGAAACAAACGCACGCAAAGATCTGCCACGATGCATGTTCGTAAGCCACCGTTATGCCGTTTAAGCCACACTTTTTTAAAATAACAGAGCTGTATATGGCTAAGCAAAACGAAAATTTATCTGTCCTACGTAGACAGAGACTCCTCACACCAACGTGTCACACAAATTGGGTAGATTCCACGACACCACTAGTCAGGAAGAAGTGAGCACACGACCGACAAATGCCGATTGAGTTCTTTGCACAGACGTAACCAAGGAAAATTATAGTTCCAATCCACGCTTGGATGGGGGCTAGTTAGCAAAGTTGTAGCAAATACAGCGCCCACTACACGAAGGGGGTATGTTTTACTTTTTAGTAAAGTTACTGATAACCACTTTGCGGTTGCTGTGAACATGGTTGGTTCAGAAAGCATTTTCAGTAAGAGGAACATGTTCCATTCGCCAAGCAGTATGTGCCGTTCTTCTAGTGTCTTTAATTTTTGTGGTCAACCCACAGCAGTCCTAAAATGAACTAAATATGTGGCTATACGAATCTCCTTCTTGTACATGAACGCGGAAAACGCGAGCGGATCAGGAAGGGCCATCGGAGGTCATTCAAAAGCCTCGCGTGAAGTGCAAAACAGCCGCCGGGTGATCCTTGCCGGGAAAACGTCGGAGGATGTTCCCATTGTTCACTGGCACCTCATCATTGAACATGTGGTTTCAGTGCTTGTTTGCTTGTTCTCTTTAATGAAATGAATACGTAGCTTTATGCTGTATGTCTGATTGATGATATGTGGGGTTTAACGTCCCAAAACCACCATATGATTATAAGAGAAGTCGGTGTAGTGGAGGCGACCCCGCACCTCCACCAAAATATCACGGGGTGAGAGTAGGCAGAGGGTAGAAATATAATAACAGATTCTACACGGAGCACACAGTGTCCTTGAACCAAGATGGTGGAGTGCCAACAACAACACGAGCTTCTGTTCAATCGTCATCTTCGTCGCCTTTATGGCCCATTCTATGATGCAATGATGGCTTGTATCAATATTCTGTTCAGGGTGCCTGGGCGGAATTTTTATTGCAATAGCAAATATATCGACACTCTCAGCTGGATTTCTCCGCCGGCGTGAACTTGGGCGTCACCGTCATTCGCCGTATATGTATAGGTATCCATATGTACGAAACGCAAGAAAAAAATAATCCAGAAAAAGAACTCGGTGCACGGAATTGAATCTTCGACCTCTGAATTGTGAGCGTGCGGCGTCAGCCACTGAGCCTCGCTGGAGCATCTTTTGAACGTTCAAACGGCAAGCTATTTATACCTACTACTTACCGCTGGAGATGAGCGTCTCGGGAGGAGAGGGGGGGGGGGAGACTACTATCGTGTTTTCAGCATTACCAGCAAGAATGCGCAATGAGCGCGCGTCATCAGACTGTCACGACGCCGCGGCGTGTACTCTGACTTCCCCCGCGTACTTTGCCCCGCGGAGAGGGGACGCTCTTGCGTGTGCTCGCTTGTCTCGTGGTGGGGACAATCGTACGCCTTGGGTTTTCACCGAAACGATTCTGTTGTATTTACCGGGCGCACAATGGTCACTGCACTCGTTGAAGTCTCCGTTTGCGTAAAGCGCGGACTTTTCAGACAGCGAAATAACATCTGGGACGCTTATTCACGTTCATCTGCACCTGTGAGTACGTTTCATGCGTCATTTAGGCGTGAGCAACGAGGGGCACCTTTAGATTTCTGTGCCACTCTTCGCGTGACCTTCAAATTTGTTGCTATCGCATTCATTGCTTCGCGTTTGCGGCAAAGCGGTGACTTTTTTTCTTAAAACCTTAAAAGTTCCTTTATAACAGCACTGTCAGTGCGCCAAAGAATCATTCTTACCCGCAGGTTCGCATAATGAATCAGCTTGTCCAAGTTGGTGAACCAGTGGCCGGCACTCTGGTAATTGAAGTCATTTCCCATGGTAACTGGGATATTGTTCGACTTGTAGATGGCTGCCTGCAACAGGTAATTTTAAAGAACACAGAGATGCAATTGGTATAGACTAACACAGATAAGTTATTTCACAGCATTTAGTGCACTTAAGCACCTTTCACCGTTTACAAATACAGGCCCTTGATGACACTCGGTTTTGTCTACCGATGGGCCTTATTGCATCGGCGGATAAGAAGGGCTTTAGATAATATCCCGCTGATTTTCTACAGTTTCTTCCTTTATTTTTTAGCTACATATAAATTACATATCACTCCTTTGTTCATTACGCACATTCCTTTTATGTCAAAAACGAAAAAGGGATTCTCCTTACTCTTGAAATTAACTTGCAAACGTGCTTTGAGTTTCAACGTTAGGCGCAAGTAAATGAGGTGACTGCAAAGTTTTAAGGTTACAACGCTTGCCACCGTGAAAACTAGTGTAGAGAAATAAACTATATCTGTTTGACCTAGCGCTCTAAAGCCCATTCCAGAGACCCGTCCAGTGCAGTTTGAGAAGTGTGGAGCCACGATACGCGCATATAGCGCGAGAGCTCAGGGACTTGCGAGAAAGAGCTGTAGAAAAATTAGAATGCTGTAGCTTTGATTCTCAAAACGTCAAAGCATGGTACACGTACCGTTTCGTTCACGTAGATAAGGAAGTCGTCAACTCTACTCTTGATGTTGTACTCGTCGCTATCTGGGTCATCCTGTAAGACAAGAAGTATCAAGCAAAATGAACAAAAATATTCATGCGAATGTACACATTTTACTGAACTCTTCACTCAATAAGTGCTGCGTGAAAGCAGGGGCCCACAACGCAAGCCGTAGTCCGTCACGCGATGATCGTTTTACGTTGAAAGTGACTTGTTGTGGCTGCTTTCGTTTAGCATTCTTTGCCGCATGTTCTGCAGCCAGCTTTCAAAGTACTAAGAGTGCAACAGGAACTTTCGATCGCCTGACACCGGGACAGTCACGTGATTTTGAAGGTTACTTGTGACGTAATACCAAGGTATAATTTTAGTGAAGAAAAAGATTTAGCTTGGCGTTTTGTTGGTATCGTTATGTGCCTTTCTATCGAGCGCAGGTGGTCCGAATCAAACAGTCATCCTTTGCTACCACGTGCTTCATAGCTGTACTGTGGTTGTGATTATTCACTTTTAACGTTTCGTCCCAAGCACTTTTCGCTCGTTTTTCAAAACACCCGGAATGAAATGCAGGGAACACGCCATCACCGTTTTGATGGAAACAGCCTTTCTGGTGAATTGCGCACTTTAAATGGGCATTCATACGGTGAGTGGCGTTACAAGAATTACCGTTATGTTTTTTCACGGCACTCGCTTTATTCGAACCCAACTGAAAACAATATTCATATGGATTCTTTTCTTTCGCGAGATTTTACAGAAACCATAAATATTTACGTGTAGCAATACTCAAGGTCGTTTCCGAAAATATGTTCTATCCTTTATGTAAGGACACCTCTCAGGCGCCAAATCTATTACGGCAATGCAAAAAAAAATATATTTTAAAAGGGGGAGTAATTCCGAAGCGCTCTCACACTAGCAAATAACAGAAAAACAGCGCAAGTACTTGCCACTAAAGCATCGTCCGAGCAGTAGATGTCGAAGCAGAATCCCCTCGGCGGGCTGTATACATTTGGAAGAATGCCCGTGAATATTTGAGCATCCTTTCCTGCACACAATAAATAAGAAGTGTCACGACAGCA
Source organism: Rhipicephalus microplus (assembly GCF_013339725.1). Classification (NCBI taxonomy): domain Eukaryota; kingdom Metazoa; phylum Arthropoda; class Arachnida; order Ixodida; family Ixodidae; genus Rhipicephalus; species Rhipicephalus microplus. The sequence continues at coordinate 72,452,949 of NC_051165.1, forward strand.
CAAATTGGTACTGTAACTAGAAAGTATTCACACCTACTTCATATAGAAACACACTTACGTAAAGAGCGGACACTCCTGTACGGCCCAGTGGCCGAGCTACTGAGCTGCTGTAAGCACCACGAGTGGCTAGTCAGACCGGATAATGTCTTGAGCGCAAATAAAATAACGAAAATTTTTCTTTCGAATGCTGAGATTTCAACCCATATCCTCACGCTCAGTAAGCTAGTGTCTTTACCATTAGGCTTCCACAAGGGAAATACTTGTACAGCACATCTAAACCACATGAATGCGTTCCCTTTGTGCAAAACAAATGCAGAAAGACACCACTTTCTAGACAGACTTTACAACTCTTTGTCATGATTAATTGAACATCCTCAGTGGGACACGATGTAGAGTGGATACTGAATAACGCACAAGTCAATAAAATTTCTTGTTTGCAAAAATTAGATGTCAAACTTGGGTTGTTATTGTCCTCCTGCAGCGGATATTATATGTCTTTACAAATGAGAAGCGAGAACGAGAACGCCATCTATACTCCGTTTCATTTTTCAAGTTTTCTTGGGTTTTAAGGCCACCTGGGCTGCTTTATTCTCTCCCATAGTTTAACTAGTACTTTAAATCATTAACCACTTTTTCTAAATACAACGCTGTGGAAGCTAGCGAGCCCTCTTGCTGTCGATGCATTCGCAACAAAGAGTACTTCGATGTTCTTACCACCCAAAATTCAATTTTTCTTTCGTTCTTGGAGCTAAAATTAATGAATAAATGATGTGCCTTACAAACAAAACGCCATTGAACGTCTGTTAATATGTGGCTTTCTTTCTTAGTTTCCCCGTGACGTCACATACAGGCTCTCTACTGTGGGTACGTCGGGATGGCGGCCACCTGAAATTTCAGTGTCAGTGCAGGACATCGCAGGACACCGCAGGGCACCGCAGGGTCATTCGGTAGCCGCGTACTTTTGTGTTTACCCCTCTTTATTCTGTACGCCAGTCGTGCCAAAGTGGAGCAGAAAGAAACGCGAGGGTGGACCGGCACTAAACGGATCTCACGCGAGCGATGAAGAATCGTGCGGAGTTGTACGTTTTGCTGGCCGAACTACTTGAGTAGCTTTCACAGCGTGGCATCCGATGTATGAAACAGAATATAGTGGTTGATCACACTCTTTCTTTCTGGGCGGCGAAAAGGCTCGAGTGGCCGCTCTTTATATAGTACATTTCTCTATGCCTACTTCGCTTGCGCACATTTTCACATGAGACCGCAGAAGCTCTTTATGTATACATTCACACTGCAGGTGACCTACGCAATTTCTGAGTGGCAAACACATATTGATGAAAAGCATGTCTAAACCCCCCAGCTTCTTTCAATTTATTTCTATTATTAGTCCGCCCATTCGGCAATGATTAATTGGTTCGCTTTTATTTTAGTTTCTTTACAGTAATAAAAACGAAAACACTACAATTGCTATTGTGTTTCATAGCTCATTTATTTAGCTGCATCTCACATTGCATGCCACAATTTCTTACCAAGGTTAGCGCTGCCGCTCCAAATGAATTCTAGCTGCTGTTCCTTCTTGCGCGCTCGGAAATCTTGGTAGTCGACTCGTCCGAAGAAGTATCCGTCCATTCCCATCTGTTCACACATAAAAAAGTGGCGCATGCAGCTCACGAATAAGTTGCTTTTTCCAGAGCAGCACACAGAAATATGTCACATGACTAGATGTTTGTACACTTTACGTCGGAACATGCCGCAGGACAGGCTGTCGCGCGAGGTTACGTTTTTTGTAACATAGACAGACAGACGGACAGATGGACGCTTCGCCCAACTCATCATCATTCACTCCGTGGATATCCTGTGAAAGCCACTAACGCCATCTAGTTGTACTTTTCCAGAGACATATACACACAACGCCGTTTATTAAAAAACTCAAACTAGAGGTGGCTACATACTACTACTACTACTACTACTACTACTACTGCTGCTGCTGCTGCTGCTGCTGCTGCTGCCGCTGCCGCTGCTGCTGCTGCTGCTGCTGCTGCTGCTGCTGCTGCTGCTGCTGCTGCTGCTACTACTACTACTACTACTGCTACTGCTACTGCTAATACTACTGCTACTGCTACTACTACTACTACTACTACTACTACTACTACTACTACTACTACTACTACTACTACTACTACTACTACTACTACTACTACTACTACAGAGGAAGGAACGGTCTATGACCCAAGGAGTTCCTCCCTTAAAAATCCTTCCTACGGAAAGGAGGTGGTTTCAGCGCCAGCTAACAAACATAAAAATGACCATCCGAGCTCTCATATTGAGAGGACTATAAACATGAAGCCGACTTATTTCGTCCTCATCAAGCGGGATGAATCCGTAGCAGCTGCAGCCCAGAAAAGTGGAATTTATAGTTTCCGACATTGTCGGAAGCGGTAACGTGGTAGCTTTAAGAAGATGGTGGGAGTAGTCCCTTCAGCCACGGTGTGTACAAATAAGGACACCAAATTTCATGGCACATCACGCACCACGTGTTCCATCAATTGGCCTGAAACTTAGTGTGCACACTCGTACAAGCCTCCTGAGTGGGCAGCTAGCAATTATCTAACTATACTATGTTGCGTATTGCTGCAGAGGATCATTTTGCTGAATGTGCACTACCATGTTCGACGATTGTTCGACGTGACGCATTTTAAGACCAACGTGAAAAGTATTTTTTTCGTCGCTTGAAACAAAACACAAGCAAACAACAAACTGTGCATGTATATCGGGTCTAATAGCGGATGCTTTTTATGCAAGTGCTAAAGCTGACTGGTGGCAGAATAATTAGATAATGAATGACACACTCGTTAACTTTAACTGCCAAAACTCACACAGAACAACGCTTTCGTTCATTTACTAACTTGGGTTGTAATACTGAGTTGCTGGGAATTGTGCCACACGATATGACACGTTTCTGACAGCACATCATAATTTGTGACTGAAAGGTGTTAGATAGTAGTCCCGCATGGCGTCGGTGTTCGGGGGCCAGCTGAATCGATAAGGCCCACGCACCTTAACGCCAGGGGGGCGAATGTTGACCGCAATGAAATCTTCGTTTACCGCCATGTAAGTGATTTTATTGTACTGGCATTCGCAACGTGTGCTGGACTAGCACATCGAGAGAAAAGGATTTCATAATGGTAGAAATAAGGAACAAAGGTTCCCTATCAATTGAAAACTTCACTGACATTTACGTTACTCTGAAATGCGAATTTGAGCGCAGCGTCTGAATTCTGAGTGAATTCGTCTTGGGGCAACGCGAACTACGTTCAAATGCTTTGAATATTCCCAGTTGCAGCAATGCAACTTTCATTACATACTGCCACAGAAACTGCCACGTGGCACCCGAGTACTGCGCACGCCACTCTGTGCATCTTGCGCGTTGCGAAGCAATCGAAACGTCGACAGCCCCGTTACGACAACCGAAGCTAGCGGCAGTGCACTTGCGAGTGCTGCATGCGAACGAGCTCCGACTGAGGGACCAGCGTGCCTGACGGAAAACAGCGAGGTTAGAGGCCATCGGATCATCACATTGACAAACTTTGTGCTCGCTCTTTTTCTTCCTCGAGCGGACTGTCGGTAACGCTGCCGCGAACGGCGGTGAAAGCCAGGCGCTTAAAAGAAAAAAAAAAAGAGCGGGAGACCAATTGAGAAAGAGAACATCCTGCCACGAAACAAGCACACCTGATATAAATTAGCTATTCGAGCACATGAAATGTCATTTCTGTTGAAAACAATGTTAAACTGAACCTAATTCCACTATAAGAAAAATTCTCGCACTTGGAGTGTCTTGGGAGCCATCGTTTTGACAAGCGGTCCTGTTTTCTCCTTGAACACAACAAAAATGGAGTTTACTTTTCCAACATTTGTGTGTAACAGCACCTCATGTGCAAGAGTTTTTAATCCATTGACAATTCCACCTTCCTGTGCGTTTCTGGTTCTTTCAGAGAATTTCCACCAGTCATACGTACAGGGTGACTAAATCTTGCCGTCTCTCTTACCTGCGCCAGCAGGGAGGCGTATTCCCTGGAGTGGCCGAATGGATCAATCTGCCATCCTATCCTAGGCACGCCGCACTTGCCGAAGATGTCCTTCAGTTTGCGTATACCGTAGGTCATCTGGTCGATTGTGTTGGTGTAGAAGACACAGGCCTCGTCGTTCATTACCCAGCCACCACTGATGAACTCCATTTGACCTGCGTGACGTGAGACATGCGGTACGTTTATGTAGAACTGGGTCACATAGCACTCGAGTTCTGCATTTATTGATTGATTTGTGGGGTTTAACGTCCCAAAACCACCATATGATTATGAGAGACGCCGTAGTGGAGGACTCCAAAAATTTTGACCACCTGGGGTTCATTAACGTGCACCCAAATCTGAGCACACGGGCCTACAACATTTCCGCCTCCATCGGAAATGCAGCCGCCACAGCCGGGATTCGATCACGCGACCTGCGGGTCAGCAGCCAAGTACCTTAGCCACTAGACCACCGTGGTAGGGCTCGAGTTCTGCATGCTCAATAAAGCCGTTCAATTGAGTTTATTCAAGCAGGCCATGTAAATGTGATTACCAAACCAAAGACTTATTTATGCGCCCTGTTCCTGCTGTGACAAATATCCATCCCTGTTCAGCAAATTTTGGAAACAAACGAAAAAAAAAAGGCTATTCAGAACTACGGAAGAGACGATAGTGAGAACTCATGCTCGCTGAGGCCAAGAAAACCTTTCCTGTAAACGAAAAAAAAAAAAAAAACACGCCTTTGACTGCATTGGAAGCATTGGGGAACATTTGTCTATGCAAATACAGCTGCATTTACAGCATCTTTACTGTCTTTTGCAGCTTTCAATTGTTGCACCTAGGTTTTCTGATAAGGAAAAAAAGCAGCCAACTCTCTTAAAGCTTTAGTTAATCTCCCGTTTTTCCTTTTTGTTCTCTAAGCACCTCAAGTTATATTCGCATTGCCAACTAGTGAGTCATTTTTCTTGCCCTTTTAAGAAGCAGCACATTACACAAGAAAATCTAGTCAAACTGTAAGTGTGCTCTTTTCTTCATTAGGGATTAAAAATAAAGTAACTAGCCAGACAACCAAAACTCTCACCCCATCTCTCCCCAATATTCAGCAAAGGTGAAACACTCCAGCGTTAATTTTTTTCTCACACCATCATTCACCTTGGTGGAACGTTTAAGGAAAGTGCACTTAAACTTGTGCCTAAAATAAGCTTTCCTATCAGTTTAAATCTGAGCATGGATCTGAAAGACGGAAATGATATGTGATAAGTTGCTTGAACGGCTTTTAATCTCAGTACTGCTTGGGCGTATGTCTAAAGGTGACATAGCTCTACACAGAAGCTACATAAACACTGCATGAGTTTTCAGAAATTAAAATTCTTGTGAAATTATGCCGCACTGTTAAATATTGTGAGTTGCGTCAATTGTACGGCCATCCCTGTAGCCTCCAATAAAGTCGTGGTTTTCAACTTTCTGTCAGTCACTGAGCGCTTGAAATATATGGCTGAAATTGTCGGTTCATCTTTGTTACAGGGCTTCATCCAGTGTGAGGCTCACGGGACGGCTTTATGCTCTCTCATAGTAGAGTACCTCGTACTCTAAATTATTACCTCCATTTTCTAAACACAAGTCAAGAAATTTAAATGCAGAGCATTTCTTAGTCGCAAGACGTCACGCGCAGTGCGTCGGCGGTGATGTCCTTACCCGCACTGCTATTGCTCGTGCCTCGCGTCTCGTGCCTACTGTTGACTCCCCCTCCCCTCTCTCGCGTCGCAAGGCCGACGCAGGCAGCGTCTGCTAGTAAAAAGCAACTGCTCGAGCTGCACAACCTTTCACTGGCCACCCCGTATACGTGTACGCACTGGATCGCACATCGGCGTCCCCACTACTCGTTGAAGGCAACGCTTCTTCTTCATTGAATAGATAAGAATAATAAAGACGAAATAACAATTGAGCATTACCAAACCACACCCGATTACGCAACATTCACGCGATACCCTCCCTCCCCCCCCCCTTTACAACGCATTTACTTGCGTTCCCCTGAGGAAAGATGCGGACGGCTTTTTTTTCATATATGCGAAGCATTTCTTAGCGAACTTCGGCGAATTAGACCGTATCTATCTATCTATCTATCTATCTATCTATCTATCTATCTATCTATCTATCTATCTATCTATCTATCTATCTATCTATCTATCTATCTATCTATCTATCTATCTGTCTGTCTGTCTGTCTGTCTGTCTGTCTGTCTGTCTATCTATCTATCTATCTATCTATCTATCTATCTATCTATCTATCTATCTATCTATCTATCTATCTATCTATATGTCTGTCTGTTTGTCTGTCAATCTATCTATCTATCTATCTATCTATCTATCTATCTATCTATCTATCTATCTATCTATCTGTCTGTCTGTCTGTCTGTCTGTCTGTCTGTATGTCTGTCTGTCTGTCTGTCTGTCAATCTATCTATCTATCTATCTATCTATCTATCTATCTATCTATCTATCTATCTATCTATCTATCTATCTATCTATCTGTCTATCTGTCTGTCTGTCTGTGTGTCTGTCTGTCTATCTATCTATCTATCTATCTATCTATCTATCTATCTATCTATCTATCTATCTATCTATCTATCTATCTATCTATCTATCTGTCTGTCTGTCTGTCTGTCTGTCTATCTATCTATCTATCTATCTATCTATCTATCTATCTATCTATCTATCTATCTATCTATCTATCTATCTATCTATCTATCTATCTATCTATCTATCTATCTATCTATCCGTCTGTGTGTCTGTCTATCTATCTATCTATCTATCTATCTATCTATCTATCTATCTATCTATCTATCTATCTATCTATCTATCTATCTATCTATCTATCTAGCCACCTATGACTGTTAAATGCGAAGCATTTCTTAGCGAACTTCGGCGACTTAGACCGTATCTATCTATCTATCTATCTATCTATCTATCTATCTATCTATCTATCTATCTATCTATCTATCTATCTATCTATCTATCTATCTATCTATCTATCTATCTATCTATCTATCTAGCCACCTATGACTTTTAAATGGGAAGCATTTATTAGCGAACTTCGGCGACTTTGAGTGTATCTATCTACATATATATCTAGCCGCCTACGTCTTTTAGCTCTCCTGGCCGTTTCGATGACAATGTCAATACCAAGCCTGAAATGGCATAACATGACTGTTTGAAGAACATATTCGATTAGTCGTAACATGAAAATCATGGTATGTATGTCATAAATGTGATGATTTACGTTTCACGGTCCTGCACCTTTTGCGGTGGTTTCGCTCACATGGCCTATTGCAAAACTGGAACGGCATGGCATAATTGCATGTCGAACACAAGCAAAGGACCATAACATGAAAATCATGACATGCGTGTCATGTAACGACATGACTACATGCCGCACTTATGCCGCACATGCCACGCTCATGATGCACTCGCGGCCATTTCGCTAGCGTCACATATACCAAATTCGGTGTTACAGTACGTGAAGGAATGACGAAGGTATGTGACTAGTGCCAACATGGTAATCATGACATGTGTGTCATGTAACAACATGACTACATGCGACGCTCTTGATGCCCTGGCGGCCATTTCGCTAGTTTCTTCTATACCAAATTTGGTATTACCAGACGTGAATGGATGACGAAGCTTTGATACTGGTGTACACATAACAAACATGAGATGCATGCCATGTAACAACATGAATAAATGCTACGCTCATGATGCGCTCGTGGCTGTATCGCTTGCTTCAGGTGTATCAAACTAGGTATTACGTGACGCCAACTAGGTATTACGTGACTACATAGGTAAATCACACATTCGAACAAAATAATCACGACATGCGTGTCATGTAACAGCAAGGATACATGTCACACTGATGGTGCGCTTTCGGCCGTTTCGTTAGCTTCACATATGCCAAATTTGGTATTACGTGATGACAATGGATGACCAAGCTATACATGTGACTGGTGGAAACATAATATTCATGAGATTCGTGTCATGTGAGAACATGGCTACATGCCACATTCAAAGCCGAGAGCGCCTTGATTTCCAAGGCGCTCTCGGCCTTGGAATCAATAAAATTTGGTATAAGTGAAGCTAGCAAAACGACCGCCAGCGCATCATGAGCGTGGCATGTAGTCATGCTGTTACATGACACGCATTTCATGATTATCATGTTTGCACCATTCACATACTTTCATCCCCCATTCACGTATTGTAATACCAAATTTGGTATAAGTGAAGCTAGCGAAATGGCCGCGAGCACATCATGAGCGGTGCATGTAGTCATGTTGTTACATGACACGCATGTCATGATTTTCGTGTTAGGGTCTGTCGCTTGTGTTCACCATGCAATTATACCAGACCATGCAAGTTTTTCAACATTCCATGTGAACGAAACCACCGCAAGAGCTGCAGGACCATAAAAATAAATCATGATATTCATGATATACATGTCATGATTTTCATGTTTGACTAGTCAGGTATGTTTTTCATATAGTCGTGTTATGCCATACCAAGTTTGGTATCGATACCATTTCCGAAACGGCCAGGAGTCCTAAGCGCCTAGATAGATAGATGGATAGATAGATAGATAGATAGATAGATTGATTGATTGATAGATAGTTGTTAGATAGATAGATAGATAGATAGATAGATAGATAGATAGATAGATAAATAGATGGATAGAGTAGATAGATAGATAGATAGATAGATAGATAGATAGATAGATAGATAGATAGATAGATAGATAGATAGATAGATAGATAGATAGATAGATAGATAGATAGATAGATAGATAGATACGCTCAAAGTCGCCGAAGTTTGCTAAGATGTGCTTCGCGTTAAAAAAAAACTGCAATATATCAGCCAAGCTATTCTAGTGCATTTTCGAGCGCTGTTTAGAGCACATATCACCACTGGGGCAAGAGAGGCACTCGTACGATGCTGACTGCCTTAACAACGCTGCACTCTGAGCTGTGAAATTCACAAAAAGCTGATGTTTCTGCACGCTGCATGCGCCCAGCACAGATCGTGCCAATATGCAGCTAAAAGCGAGTGCCCATGGTGCTGTTTGTTATCAAATTTGTATCCACTGATAGGGGTATCATTTGTAACAGTTTACTACAATGAAATTAAGCACTGGCATGCATCTTTATACGTGCCAGTCTGTTTCTGACGTGGTTGACTGTGGATAGTTGGAACTCGCTTTTCTTTTGTGCCGCTTCAATCGGCGCCCTTAAAGCTGTGACCGGCTCGAACATGTACGGATCTACAGCGAACTCGGTCCGACTTTCCATTCCGCCACGGTGGTCTAGTTGCTACTGTACTCGGCTGCTGACCTGCAGGTCGCGAATCGAATGCCAGCTGCGGCAGCTGCATTTTCGATGGAGGCAGAAATGTTGTAGGCCCGTGTGCTCAGATTTGGGTGCACGTTAAAGAACCCCAGGTGGTCGACAATTTCGGAGCCCTCCACTACGGCGTCTCTCATAATCATATTGTTGTGTTGGGACGTTAAACCCCACATATCAATCAATCGAATCGACCTTCACAGTTCGCCGTACTTACAGCAACTACCTGATTTCAACAGATATTGGTGGTGGTGGTGGTGGTGGTGGTGGTGGTGGCGGCGGTTAGAAGAGGTAAAGGGCGCCCAATGTTTGCAGCATGATAGAGAGCACGGTGTAGCGCCTCAAGAGATAAACACGGCATTGACTGCCGGTGAGCGCAGTCTGCTGTCTTCACCTTCCTGACAGTGACGTTATGGAGCTTTGACGCGTCACAGCGGCGGCGAGACTTACGATGGCAGCCGTGGCGCCTGTTGCTTGTTTTCGGCAAAATGAAGTTATTTGTGTTGGTTTACGCAAATTTTCGACTTGATTTTTGAGTTCGCCGCACGAAATTACGTATTGTGACACCATAAACTCGTTTACGTTACAAAAAATTATTTCAGTGTCTCTTTAAGGAGCTTCGCCACTAAAAATGCCGCAGAAGTCTTGAAGCACGATTATCGCGGATGTGTCAGTTGCACAGGCTATGTAAACGCGCAAAATCCTTACCGGACTGAACAAGTGCGTCGAATCGCTTCTTCTTGGCGTCGCTGAGCCTCCTCCACCAGAGGTTGAAGAAACCCGTCTCCACAAAGATGAACCGCCTGCTAGGGTCTTTCTCGAGTTCATCCAGCACGCTCTCGAAAATGTAGCGCACGCCAACGTTTGCGTTGTCATTCTTGGCTGCGAGTGAAAAGAACAACAGTGTTAAAACACTAAATCACCTCTGATAACTGGACACTTTAGGTAGGTGCATGCATCAACTTCAGAAAACCGTAGCGACCAACAATGCCAAACGTGGAAGCGCTATGATCCGTGGGCACACCGCAACTTCTAAGAAACAGTGCCTTCTTCTTTTCGGTTCTTTCGGTGACCTCTAGGGTTAGCTCTCACGTAGCACTTTAACGTGATCTTGGGGTCCTCCCTGCAGGAGCAGAAATGAGCAGATAAACGGAACATGGTGAAGGATCGAAAGAGACGAGCGAGGGCCTCATTTTCATCATGCAACGCGTGTATCTCCGCTATTATGGCAGCATTTTAAGATATTTGGGCGACTAAGGTTTTCCCTCTCACTTTATTCTAAGTGCCAGCTTAAATAATCCGCATGCAAATGAAATAATCTGAGCACCAACCTATCTATTTCACTTGCAAAGCATTTAATCCAAGCGCGAACATATTTATTCCAAGCGCCAACTTCAATTAGGCTGCGTGCCAGTACCCACCTCTGGGTATGTGCCACTGTCTGGTGGGAAGTGATTGAATATGTATGCAACGGGATTGTGACATTATTCATGTCTTTACCAGCATGTCATATACGTCAAACCATCCTACCCTCCTATGGTGATTTTGGTTCACACCAAGTTAAGGGGGTGACCACGAAAGCACCCAAACGTAAGCGGCTAGCTATAGCTAGCTAGCTAGCTAGCTAGCTAGCTAGCTAGATAGATAGATAGATAGATAGATAGATAGATAGATAGATAGATAGATAGATAGATAGATAGATAGATAGATAGATAGATAGATAGATAGATAGATAGATAGATAGATAGATAGATAGATAGATAGATGATATGTAGGTTTTAGTGGCGCAAGGGCCATGTCTTGGCCAAAGAGCACCATGGAAAAGATGGAGGAGTGGCAATGATTAGGAATGTAACAATGATTAAGATGATGCTGCAGGGCTGTATAAGGGCCTAAAATTGCTCGCCTTAAGGCGGATAAAACATAATATATTAAAACAATGTGAGTGAGGTCAAATGATTAGCTATAGACTAATGACAATACTCATAGTAAAAGAATTAAAAAAAACTTTAGGACTGACATGTAATTTAGCACATTTGCCTCATCAGTGCCCTTGAACACAAGAGCCGCAAGGCAGGGTGCTGTCTTTGCGGCTACCGTAACAGCAACCTCCGGACGGGGGCCGTGCTACGGGTCACCTCGAAATATAGTTTTAAAACCATGTATTTCTTTTAAAAATGCCATCAATAATTTTTGTTTAAACATGGCATCCATACCAATAAACATAAAAGGGTGCAGTGGAAGCCGCTGTCGATAGGGCCGTATAAATTGTTTTTTTCCTGATACCATCCAACGCACTGCACTGGACAAGGATGTGGAGAACTGTAAGTGGTTCACCACATTTGTCACAGCTAGGTTGTTCACCACCAGACAGGAGATATGAATAAGTGCTGTGTGTGTGCCCTATTTGTAGCCTGGTAAGTGTTGCTTGTCCGTAGCGTGATTTAGGTAACGGTGGCCAATTTTCAAGTTTGGGTTTGATAATATGTAGTTCATTTTCTTCATTTTCAATCTACCTGTCCCATAGGCGCTGCCAATATGCTCTGAGGCTTTGTTTTAGGAAGTGCTTTATGTCAAGTGCATGGACAGTCAAAGATGGGTTAGTGGCAGCGTTGTCGTGCGCGGATACAGAGAGCTGGTCCGCGGCCACGTTTACAGCAATCTCGCGGTGCCCTGGCACCTATCGCAGCACATCATGACGTTTGAGTGCGTAGATCGCATATAAAAGCAAGTAAAGCGATACAAGCAGAGGATTTTTATGTTTTTTGATTGTTTTCAAAGCTGTGACAACACTCAGAGGGTCCGTGTATATAACCGCGCATTCTAGTTTCAATTCCTTAATATGGTTGGCAGCAACAGATGGCGCATGAGCTTCTGCGGTGAAAATGCTTGTTTGTGGATGCAGAATACCGGAAGCTGAAAAGAATGGCCCTACTGCTGCATAGGACACAGAAGTGAGAGACTTGGAGGCATCTGTAAAAAATTCAGGGCAAGCGCATTTGTGTCCAAGTTCCATGAAGTATGTGTGTATATGTGCAATAGGTGCGCGCTTCGTCACTTCGGCGAAGGATACATCACATTCTATCACCTGCCACTGCAACGGCGGTAGGTGTGCAGCAGGAGCCATGAGACACTGTTCAAAAAGCGGCACACCTGTTATCTCGGCTAGGCTCCTCACGCGAAGTGAGTAAGGCTGCCTCATCGAGGGCCGGTTTCCAAAAAGTGCACAAATAGACAGATCATTATTTATGGAATGCATAGGGTGTTCCTTATCACCGTTCACTTTCAGATAATAGAAAAAAACATGTAGGACTTCTGCAGGGAGAGTGACCACTCATTCGACTCAGTGTAAAGGCTTTCTACAGGGCTCGTTCGATAAGCACCTGTAGAGAGGCGGATGCCCAGTTGATGTACAGGATCCAGAATCTTTAATGTGCTTGGCGAGGCTGAATGATATACTATTGCCCCATACTCAAGACTTCAACGTACCAGGCTTCTGTGCAGATTCATGAGGCACTTTCTGTCGCTGCCCCAGGATGTGTGCGACAGTAACTTAAGGATATTCATTGTTTTCATGCATTTATTTTTAAGGTATTTGATGTGTGATACGATTGTTAGTTTTTCATCCAAGATTATACCTAGAAACTTATGTTCTGTGCTTACAGGCAGAGGTTCACCTTTGATGACAATCTGAGGATCAGGGTGTAAGCCTCTTTTTTGTGTGAACAGGACACATTTGCTTTTTTGTGGGTTGGCTTTGAACCCACTTTCATTAGCCCATTTGGACACTTTGTTTATAGAAAGCTGGACCTGTCGCTAACAGATGCCGAGGGAACACGATTGAAAAGCTATCTGGATGTCATGAACATATGTGGAGTATAATATGTTATGGGGGATGTACTGACGGAGAGAGTTCATTTTTATAATAAAGAGCGTACAGCTTAGTACCCCACCCCGTGGTACTCCGGTTTCCTGTACAAATGTTCGGGACAAGACATTGCCCATTCGAACTCGGAATGTGCGATCAGACAGATAACTTTCGATGATATTGAACATATTACCACGTACACCCATATGCGAGAGGTCTCTCAATATCCCAAACCTCCACGTTGTATCATAGGCCTTTTCCATGTCGAGGAATACAGATATAAAAAGCTGGTTATAGACAAAGGCTTCACGTATGCGTGTCTCAATCCGTACGAGATTATCAGTGGTGGATCGGCCTTCTCTAAATCCGCATTGGTTTGGGTCTAGCAGTTTGTTTGATTCTAGGAAGTGGAGTAGGCGGCAATTATTCATTTTTTTCAAAAACTTTACAGATGCAACTGGTTAATGCTATAGGCCTGTAATTTGATGCAGACGACGGATCCTTACCCTGCTTCAAAATCGGAATTATCACAGCTTCCTTCCAAGTAGAGGGGATCACACCATAAAACCAGATAAGATTGTAAGGGGAAAGGAGAGTTTTTTGTGTTTTGGAAGGTAGTTGCTTCAGCATCTCATACATTATGGTGTCAGGACCTGGACAAGATGTGTTGCAACAGTTCAGTGCTCTTTGCAATTCTGTTGAGCGGAAGGGCTCATTATAAGCCTCGATTTTTTTAGATTATCTTTCTAGATTTTGTTTTTCCTACTGTGCTTTGTATTTTTGGAATGCGTCAGAGTAGTCTGAGGAGCTCGATATATTTTCAAAATGTGCATCAAGAAAGTTGGCTTGGTCTTCCAAGCTTTCTCCGAGGGTATTTACTAATAGGAGAGAATATGTTTGTTGGCCATCAATTTTCGGGACTTTGTTCCACACTTTTTTTTTTCATCTGTGTACGAGTTTATGCTCGTAATGAACCTTGTCCAGCTCTCTCGTCTGGCTTGTGTGCGCGTTCTCCTTGCCTGCGATTTGACCTGCTTAAAATTTTCCAGGTTTTTTACTGTTGGAAAATCATGGAGCAATGCCCACGCTTTGTTCTGATTCGTCCGAGCTTTCCTACAGGCATCATTTCACCAAGGGACATGCCATTTAGTACTCAATCCACTCGTTTGTATAATGTACTTAGATGCGGCATCAAGAATAAAAGCTGTGAAATATGCGACAGCGTCATCTATGGTCAGAGCAGACAACTCAGTCCATGTCATGTGGGTAAGAGTTTGTTACTGTTACCAATCAGCTGAGTCAAGCTTCCACCTCGGAACCTGCGAAGATACTTGGCCTTTGTTTGGGACGCTCAGAATGATCAGGAACTGGTCACCCCCATAAGGGTTCTTAAGAAAATTCCATTTAAAATCAGCTAAAAGTGATGGTGATGAAATGCTAAGATCTATCAAGGAGCATGAATTGTTTGCGAGGCTAAAATACATAGGCTCCTTTGCATTTAAGATACATAGCCTAGAAGAATAAACAAGCTGTTCAATTAGACGTCCTCGAGCGCACAGCGAGAATCGCCCCACAGAGCATTGTGTGCGTTAAAGTCACCTAAAATAAAAAAAAAAGGTTCTGGGAGTTCATCTACTAATGATTCTAAGTCGTGCCTTCTAAGCTGATGGTAAGGTGGTATATACAGAGAACATAAAGTGACGAGTTGGTTAAAAAGTACAGCTCGAATGGCCACTGCCTCAAGAGGTGTCCGGAGCTTCATCTGCTGGCATGCCACAATTCTATCAGCTATAATGGCTACTCCGTCGGATGATACGGCAGAATCTTCACGGTCCTTCCGAAAAGTAATGTATTGGTGGAGAAAGTTGCTGTATTTAGAAGTTTGGTGTGTTTCTTGCACACACAGCACTTTTGGGTTGAAGTTACTGAGAAGTTTTTGAACATCATCTAGATTTCTGAGGAGCCCTCTAACATTCCACTGTATGACTTTATCCATTAGGAATTGAAAAAAAAGTGCTCTGTGTAGACAAGATTGAGATTATATCATTTTACAGGGCCTTTGTGAGGCTCTGTTACTGGTGTTTTGTCTTTTTAGAAGCGGTCGACAAAAGGTCGCCGCTCCCTTGGTGCTACCGGCGCCGTTTCGCTAGAAGTGGTGTCCATAGTCTCCTGTGAGCCACTGGACACTCACTCCAAAGAGCGATCTGTGTGTCGCTTAGACTTCGCCTCAGTCCACGAAGTCTTTGCCCCCACCGGGCCGGAGGTTGTTGGGGCCTCCTTGGTTTTCTCATTTCTCTGGCTGCTGCCAGGGCTTGTAGAGGCCACCGGTGTGGACTGGTTGGCTGTCGGCGGAGCAGCGCTGACTGCTCCCACCAGAGGGACAGGTGGCTTTGACCTGAGCACGCTAGGCGTGGTCCAGATAGTCACCAAGGGCCATTGTGGTGCCGCCCCTCGTTGCACCATTTCAGCGAAGGAATTTCTTAGTGTGAAAGTGGGCGAGACTCACTGCCGTGCTTCACGGAACGTTATATTTTCGCCCACTTTTATAATGATAATTTCTTTTTCTCTTTTCCAGGCTGGGCACACTCTGGCATATGCGGCACGGCTGCCTTTGCAGTTTGCACAGTGAACCTCATCATATTCACACTCATCAGTACCGTGACCAGTTATGTCGCATTTACCACAAGTAAGCTGACCTCGGCAGGCCTGAGATCCGTGTCCAAATCGCTGGCATTTAAAGCAACGTCTCGGGTTAGGCATGTACGGACGCACACGAAGTTTTACATTGCCGGTTTCGAGTGTCTAAGGTAGAATGCTTGAATTGAAAGTAAGTGTTAGGTGCTTTGTTGCGGTTTCAGTGTTGCGTCTGATTTTTATGCGCTGAACATGTGTTATGCCTTGGTCCTTCCATCCGTCAAGGAGTTTTTCTTCGCTTAGTGACGTAAGGTCTTGATCAGATACTGCGCCCTTCACAGTGTTCAAAGTACTATGTGCAGTAACTGATGCAGGGGTATTGCCAAATGCTACGAGGTGTGAAAGTTTGTTGTACTGTTCTTTGTCTTTTATTTCGAGGAGAATATCCCCACATGCCATCTTTGTGGCCTTATAGCCAGTCCAAATGGTGTCTTTTAAGCACTTGGCCACGAGAAAAGGTGATAATAATCTGGCTTTAGTTGATATTTCTTCACAGTGAAGCACGCGGTATCTTGGAAAAGTTTCAATGTTTTGGGTGAAAAACAAAGAGGATTGATTGGTGCGTACCCTTTTCAGGACACGATTGGTTACAGGAGAGTTATGAGGTCCCATGAAACATGTCTTCGTCGGCAGCGGCACCTACCACCCACCATGGAGCCCAACAGGGCGACGTGGCCGATCATGTGATAAAGTCTGCCCTACGCCAGCAGTACGCCATTGCTATAACCGAATATGGTTTACCCTAGGTAGGATAGCAACACAAGGTTAACCCTAGCCGCCAGAAAACAATAAAGTAAACAGAAAAGAGAACAAGACAGGACAGATTAAAAGAGGAGAAAAAGGCGAAGATGTAAGAAGAGAGAGACAGGAAGAGGCGACTGCCAATTTCCCCTGCGTGGGTCAGCCCAGGGGTGAAGCCGGAGCCAAAGGGGTGTGTTTGCTCGGCTGGGGGGCCTTAAAGGTCCAATAACTTGTTGTCGGCTCAACCCCCAGAACCACTTTTCCCCGGGCACGGCAGAGCCATGCATGGCTAGGTGTGGGAGGGTGTCGTAACTACCCCGTTAGCTCGGGTCCGTGGTGTCGCTACGCACTGAATGCCTACTTACGCAGACGCCCCTGCGGGGAGATAAACTGATAGACGGATATATATATATATATATATATATATATATATATATATATATATATATATATATATATATATATATATATATATATATATAGATAGATAGATAGATAGATAGATAGATAGATAGATAGATAGATAGATAGATACGCTCAAAGTAGCCGAAGTTTGCTAAGAAATGCTTCGCATTTTATATCCTGAACTGTAACAACTGCGAAAAATTTTTCAGGTAGTATGTAGCACCTCTATTTCAGGGAAGGGGATGTTGCAAGATGCATTCAGACCAAAAAATGTTTTTCTAGGCAAAGGAATTTTCAATGATTGCTAAGAAATATACCTTGCTATTTGCAGTCGCGAAAATCTGCTTCAAACACCCTGCAAAAGCTTGGCTACACTTCGTCTGCCATTGTGCACGTTGTGTTTTTTTCAGAGGTCACCGCGATTATGTGATACAAGTCGGATTTCTCCGGATGCGCTGTAATCTTCAACCACTTATGGCACGTGAGAGCACCGCGCGAAAAGAACAATGGATCCGCTGCAGGCAAGTGCAGTGTCGTCGTCGCCAGTCCGCCAGAGCCGTGCCACTTTCCCAACTTTCGGGAACGTTACCTGCACTACGCGAACTTGCACAGCTCGCAAACACACCTGTAGGTTGAGCAATAAAACATGTGTTTCTACGGTACTCGTCTGCCAGAGAGGTAAGTTGCCAAGAAAAAAAAAGTACAGGACAACTTCGTATGCTATGGCGTAAGCATACCTTTTCTAACCAGCCTAGCATAGACAAAAGCACTGGTAAATAAATGAATACTATGGCTCACCGACTACACCAGCAGAGTTTATTAAACAATATTGTGGCTACAATAAATAGTATGTGTTTGAGTAATCAATAACCCGTCTTGACAAACACCGTATCAACGGAATGTGACAAAAGTAACGGAGAAGCACAACGACTATAGGTTTCAGTGACTCGAAAACAGATAAATCATTAATGCGTAGTAAGAAAAAAAATGAGAACTATAATAAATAAAACTATCGAAAATGTACACAGCACCTTCGCACAGTTTTGTGCGCGCGTTTGTTGCGTATTATAGCGACGACCCCCTTGAAACAAGATTACTCCATTCCGAGATAAGTGTGAGTCAGCTGCGGTTTTATCGAGTGCTCCGCGGCTGCGTGTGGTCGTTATCAATCAGCTGTGATCCACAAACATTCTTGTCATGGTGGGTTTGAAGTGCATGCTGCAGAATGCTGACGCTGGTTGCCTAAAGGGGTTCTCACCTGTCTTGCTGTGTGTTTGAAGAAGGACCTAAGGAGCAGATTTCACCAGTACCTTCGTTGTAATGAACTAGCAATCACGCATTCCCTACATTATTCGAACGTGCTTTCACCGCATGAGAAAGAAACAGAATAACTTAAGTCTCTGATTCCGCAATTTTTTCGCTTAGCTGGCAGTTACTGCATTACTAAGTCTTTGTTGCGATGCGCAAATAAAGGCAACTTTCAGTTAGCAGCGTACAAATCATGTTACCAATTCTTTATCTCTCGCCTCTGTTTAGCTGAATACGTCCCCAGAAATGGTGGTTTTCTGGGCGCGAAATATGAATTTGTGCTCGCATTGTTAAAGAAAGCATAGCACACTACGTCATTTCTTCGCAAGGAGTACTGCACGACACGCATTTTTGATTATCTCAGTGCATGGCAGTGAAGGTATGCAACTTGTGAAATAGTGTACTGTGGACATAACTTGAATAGAAACGCATTGGTCCAATTAATATTATTACGTTCACAAGCACGCATATTTGTTTAAGCTCCATGTTACATATACACGATAACTAGTCACTTCAAAGATAACTTGATATGACTGCCCAGTGCAAACGCTTGTGGTGATATTTACTCATTTATTTATTTATTTATTTATTTATTTATTTATCAAAGTACCCACAGTGCCCAAAGGCATTACAGTGGGGGGAGGGAAGAATACAAAATGTCAACACTGAATACGGATACTCACATACATACAACACAATAACAACGCAATTCATTGTCAACTATACATAGCGGCACGTGGTAGAAGACAATACAAAGCCGCTTCACAGTACCGTCTCGTCCCTACACATCCTCATGAGTACACTACTCTAGATCCTGAAGTAATCTTGAAAATACTTCATGTGAAGTAACCTTTGCTACATCAGAAGGCAACCCATTCCACCGCACTATCGTCCTGGGAAAAAAAACGACAGTGTAAATGCGTCAGTGCAGCACCTTATTTTCCTTATCTTATGGGTATGATCGAGTCGCTGTGAAACTTATATGTAGTACAGTGCCGCCCAAGTACACGGGCACAAAGTTAAATGTAATTCAACTGCCACGAGGAAGACTATGAAATGTCTGAGATGCAGCCTCCATAGGTTTCCGTGCTAGACCACTCTTGTAAGTGCAGCGTAATTAGTCTGTCTCGTTGACGGCATTTCTCCTGTCATAAGTTTTGGTATCGTATATTTCCCACAAAAATAATTAGATGAAAAGCCGTAAGAAGAACCATTTGTTTCGGTGTATAACGATTGTCTTGGCACGCTCAACTTCCTAGCAGCCTACCACAAATTTTAATGACACATGGAGCACAGCGTAACCGCTCTTTGTGGTGGTTCAAGCCCTTGCTGTTTTAGCTTTCACTTGTAACGATCTATTTCTTGGTTAGTAGCGCTCGTCTCCATCGAAATGCGACCGTCGTGGTTAGGACTGACTCCATGTGTCTCGGTTCAGCAACCGAGCATCGCTGCAGCTGGGAAACACGATGTAAACAACCTCTCTCTCTCTCTTTCTCTCTCTCTCTCTCTCTCTCTCTCTCTCTTTCTCCCTGACACAGACACACACGCATACACAAACAACCCTCAACTTCCAAGACCTTTAAAGTGTTGATGATTCTAGAAAGCGTTCTCAAACATGCGCTGCTTGACAGAAAACCGCATGGCAAGGCTGATGACGAAGGTGCACTCACTTCCGTAGAAATACTGGTCGACTGTCTTAAGCCACCCGAGGTCCATGTGTGTGTGGGCCAGCAAGTGGACGTTCATCATGCCCGGTCTCGCTTTTGGACAGCTCTGTGAAGTGAAATGTATACACGCATAAGTTCTTCGAGATGTGAACCGTGAAAGGCGCATCTTGTTCCGCAAGGTTGACATGAATTAAGTAGGTCGGTACAAATTGGCGTAGTCACTCATGAGAGCACACAATTGTACGACGAAACATCTCGTATATATTTGAGCACGCACACTGTCGCTGTAATGGCGCTTATGAAAGGCTCTGATTTCGAAGCAATTAGGTAAGAAACAGGAAGATTACGTAAATATTCACACAAGTACCCCTCTACACGTGCATAACATTTTACATATACAATGGTTTCATATTGGAATGAAAGCCTCAAACTTCCGGAGTAAACGTTGTGAAGTGCATATCGCACTCCATAACGCCGTAAAAGCCATAATGTAAGTGGGGATCGAGAATCAGCTCGACGATTTGGGCGTCAATATTTCTTACATCATTAGCCAGATTTAGTTGCGCGTCCGCAGCTGCCGTACGGACGCAACCTCCCATCGCGAATGGCTGGCAGGCTGCGTCCGTACGGCTTCTGCGGACGTATCCTAAGCGCCGAATGTTTTGGACGATATTGAATTTCGCAATCATGGGTTCATTACTTCAGAGAGAATCTTGTGTTTCTGGCCGAAATAGCGCGACCTGAACTGCGGCTTCACACCAAGGTTTCACGGTCTTCTTTCGTATTTGCATAAAAAAAATCGTTTCTCAGATTTGAATGGCTATGCATGTCACTCTAGTAGAACTCGATTCAATAAATTTTCACCAGTAAGGAGGAACTATGTAAGAACTAGTAAACATCATCAACGCAGGTGACGTCACAAAGAGTGAAACTTTCGCTGGTTTGTTATACTTCATGATTAAACGTTAGCGCACCAGCACGTGGGCCAACCAAATCGCTGCGTATTCGTAGTCCTTCCTTCCTTTCTCTCTGTGTGTGTGTGTGTGTGTGTGTGCGCGTGTGTGTGCGCGCGTGTGTGCGCGTGTGTGTGCGTGCATGTGTGTATGTGTATGTGAGGAGGAGGAGGAGGATTGAAAGAGGAAGGACAGGGAGGTTAGTATGTGTATGTATGTGTGCGTGCGTGTGTGTGTATGTGTATGTATGTATGTGTGTGTGTGCGTTGTGTGTGTGTATGTATGTATGTGTGTGTGTGCGTTGTGTGTGTGTGTGTTCATGACGAGTTGGTGCGGAAGCCTCAAGGAGCGCGTCGCCTGATTTCCTTTTTGAACGTATTCTGCCTTACCAAACCCTTTATCGCTGCGAAAGTAGCACTTTCGGTATTGCGACTTGATAGTTCAGTGATACAAAATAACTTTCTCGTATTAATAATGTGAAAGAAGGAGGAGGATTGAAAGACGAAGGACAGGGAGGTTAGAGCATGTTTACAACGTAGACCGCTGGTGCACTACTGGCATCTGATACTACCGATGTCTACATTGCCACCACCCGCAGATGTCTTTCAGAGTGAACAGGACTTTCAGCACAAAAACAACGGACGCGGTGAGATGCACATAGCACCACCTGGTGCTCTATGAGTTTGTGTGTTTTTCGCTGTGTGTTTTGTTTTATTGCTGCAAGTAAAGTTTCCTAAGTCACACCAACTTGCCCAAGAAGTCTCACTGCGCCTTTCCAAGTCGCTGCGCAAAAAGCATTGCGTAATTCTGCTTCAAGGCTTCGCTGTTCAGAAACACTCTGACACGAATACATGCTGGAAACCAACCGAAATACACATCGCCAGCCTATTGCAATGTCACTCATAAATTGGCAGCCAATAGCAAGCAGCAAGTGAGAACGAAAAGTTTGTAGTAGGACTACTCTTCAGCACCAGCGAGAGCATGCCGACAGGCTTTGTTTTTGAACTTGCTCCTTGGTGTTCGAGGCGCGTGACCTGACATAGAGAGGGGGAAAGAAAGCGATCAGAAAAAGCGGAAGGTCTAGGTAACAACGTTTAATTTGCTACCCCGCAAAAAGAGAGGGGAATAGAGGGGAAGAGAAGGCATGGAGACAGACAATGCATGGTACATCAGTGCATAGCTAGGGGGAGGGGTGAGGCGTTGGAGTGCGTGCTGGGGAACATACTTGTCCGAATGCTCTGTGTGTGTTTGTGTGTGTGTGTGTGTGCGCACATACAAGCTGAAAAATGCACGGTGAAAGGTTTTTGAACGTCCCCGACACTTTTGCGTAAACTATGCGGCACGTCATTTGTAATCACCCTAAGTATTTGCGTTCAATCCTAAGGATATTTATTTTGCATATAGACTTCACTTCCACACACCCGCAGCCTACCCCTTCGACCCCATCCCCCTTTCACCATTTTCCATCTGTCCACTTTCTTTCCTTTCATAACAGTGGTTAAAGGTCAATGTTAGAGTTGTTTGTTTTTGATGGCAAGTATGCTTGCTGTGTTTGTAAAGTAGTTTTACACCATCGTCGCGATAGCTACTCTACATTAACTTCAATCTCAAGAAGCTGCAAAGAAAATTTCCTAAAATTACAACAGATTATTATAATATTAAAATGTGACCTGTGGCAACGGAAGAAAAAAAAGAACTCTTTCATATAGTGCCGGACCTGAACTGCACACGAAAGCTGCGGAAGCCATCGACTGGCTCCACACTGTCACAGCTTTTCCCTGTACTTCTCTAAAATAATAATAATAATAATAATAATAATAATAATAATAATAATAATAATAATAATAATAATAATAATAATAATAATAATAATAATAATAATAATAATAATAATAATAATAATAATAATAATAATAATAATAACATTAATCATAATAATTAAATAATATTATAATAATGTAGTAATATTATAAGTATTAAAAATTCAAGACTTCCGTTTTCTCCCACTTATTTGTGGTGGGTGCCAGTTTCATATGAAGGAGCCAGCGACTAGCTCTCCATGCTTTATTTTCATTCTCTTTTTACCTTTTAGCCAAGCCATACGACGTGGAAAAACATCGATACGGAGGGCACGTCATTGGTTTACTATGCACGCGAACTTGAAGAGTAGCTTAATAGTCCAAGGTTACGCTTTGGCACAGACATCAGTTTTTTTTAATTTTTAACGAAGTGTCTGCTCCCCGGCGAGTTACGGGGATGTCAGTTATGCGTAGCGTTATCGTATTCCTCCGGAGTACAACGATGCTTAGTTTTAGCTTGGTTAGTCATAATCGCAGACATGTAATGTCGATTGCATGGCTAGAAATGCGGGTACCTAACATTGATACCACTTCTACCAAAATCTATGTGGGTGACACATGGAGCCTGCATAGTGTCATTCTTCATAGCCGTTCCAAGATCTGGCATCACTCTATGGCAGAATACATGACTGACACAGAATGTCTGGGTTCAATTTCGACTGAAATCTTGGAGTTTATGGTATGTACCCTTTGAGATTTTTCACCCGCTGACAACGACACCAACACCAGATTTCGTGCAGCGCAGGCTTTTTAACATTCTTGCGCGAAAATTACTATTGTGTTCAAGCTATTTCACCCATGACACCAACTGTGAATCACCTATGTCCCATACCAGCTTATAGCCGACCTTGGTATGGCAGTAGCACTACGCGTGAAACAAGGAAAGGGTTTCATGATATGACAGGCTTGTGACGTTATTCACATTGGGACGTGTCGCGCATGTTAAACGTACAGTCATGCCCTCTTGTGTGAAACCTGGTATACACTGAGTTGCGTAGGCGACCACAAGAACAACTAGACGCAGACGATAATATATATTATTATAAATGATCAATGTGCCTTTGGATGATTAAGCAATGCTTCGTATTTATTATTAAAGTGCCTCATCAGCAGTCCCTACAACCTTCAACCCAAACAGCTGCTTCCGTATGGAGATGCACAAAAATTACATGTACTCACTTCGTATCCACATTTCTCATGCCCTTGTCTCACGGAAGGTGCCGAAGACACGAATGTGACAAAAAAGGTCACTGCCAGCGTGATGGAGTGCATGCCAATCTTCATGGTAGACCCTTTGTTCTCGGCGTCGTCAAACGAAACGAGCACACATCAGGAACTTGAACGTCTTTCCGCGCTTTCTGTGGTCGCCAGCAGTGAAATGCGAGGGCCTGCAGAGGTCCTCGTTGGAGAACGAGGAAGAAAGAGACAGACTCAAGAAGCAGCAGATCCTGCAAAGCACCACGTGCTGTCAAGCAGCGAGCGTATTCGAGCACAGCAGCAACTAAGCAGCAACGGGAGAATAGCGCAAGACCACCAGCGTGTGATCACGTTACTAGCTCATTTATCTAATCCTGGCGATAAGGAATGGGCGTCTGGACAGCTACACGTGCTCTGTCGTAGAGAGCGGTGAGAGATTGGGAGCGAGCAGAGAGGGAGGCTGTGATTTCATCGATGTCTCTGGGCTCGATGATATGCCGCTGTTATCAGACACCGTTTGCGTCAGGTTGCCTGATACATACAGAGTACCACACGGACCACTTACGAAGCGTGGAAAGCACGCACTGTTCTTTAAGGGGCCGGGTGAAAATAAAATTGAGATGTCTCGCGCGGCGATCAAATAAGCGCCGGCGACTGACAGACAACTCCGAGGATAGAGATGGGAAAGGAGGGGGCGTTCTGCGGGCATTCACCGTAATACCGGATGTGTCTTCATTGTTTTCCTGTACGGTAAACCTAGAACTAAGGCGCATGCTCCACTCGAGATATACACATGTGACGTCAGTCGACGCTGCCTTCGAGGCCAGACAGGGGAAGGCCAGTCACTGCGGTCGTGTACGTGCTTTACTATGCATTGGAGAAGTGACAGGAACGCTACCGTACACCAGCGAGAAGGAGGCGGTTGAAGAGGAATCCATGGTGGAGTAATTCTAGTCTATTCTTGTTCATTCATGCTATATTAGCATTAGCTTCTTTAGGGGCTTTACAGAGTAAACAAGCCAGTAAAAGGAGACGATATCAGATCTCATAAACGTAATAGTTATAATTATAGAGATGATCGTATCAGTTAAATTTGGGTGTTAATATAATAATTATAAGTGTTGGAAAATCACGATACGATTATGAGCGACATTGTGGTAGAATTGTCCAGAAGTATTGACAATTCGATGTTCTTTAAGGTACGCCTAAATACAGGTACACGGGCCCCCAGCAATTCTCCACCGTCAAAAGGTGGCCGCCACAGCAGGGATTCCATCCCGTGACCTGAGCAACCGCGCTGGTGATTCATCTAAAGAGGTGACAAAATTAACAAATTAACTGGCAATCGCTCCTCCACAAAGATGTGAGCGCTCAAAACTTAGCCTAGTCGAATATGGGAGCATTGAATTTTATGTTTTCGTCATTAGACAAAGCGTAACGAAAGCTCTTAACGCATACGCTCTTTCATTATAACAAATAGTTAGTTATGCGCGCATTTCGCGGCGGCGTGCATGTAACGTACACACGAAATATGAGCAAATGTGTGCATGCAGGAAGTAGCGTGTGAAGAATTAACCGTCTAGATGCGCTCGCTTATCCTCCGTTGCAAATAAGCATTCAAACAACACTGCGGACAATATGCGATCCTGTAAGAAATAGCCACAGGAGTCAAAGAAAACAGCAAAGACACTTTTTGCTTTATGAGTGCTGTTTCGTGGAGAAACTGGGAAAATTGTCTTAGTGTAAGCATATTTGACTGAGCCATGCTACAAATGCTTCAAGTTTCCCAAACAAATGCAGCATATTTTAAAAAACGTTCGCATAATTTTCAGTGTTATAAATCCACACAGACTGCGTTGTTTATTCAGAAATACTTTATATTAAAAAAAGCAAAAAGCAAAATAACAAGCTGCATGTTTTAAGTGGCCATGGCAAAGCCTGTGATACCCTATGATACTCTAATTTATCGCATTTCATTCGGGAAGCTAGGCGCCTATATATGATGTGAACTTGCTAATTAACATTATGTTCATATTTAGCTGAGAGGTAACCTGTCTGAGAGGGGCGTAAACAGAAGTGTGTTTGAGACACTAAATGTCTGTGTCTCTTCAAAAATAATTCATGAGGCGTGCCTCAAGAAAACAGCTTAGGGCCAATGCTCTTGAACATCTGCATGAATAATAGTGTTAACATAAACAACGCTTTCTCATTTTTACTCCTCGTGGATGGCATCTGGCTTTTTGTTTCTGGACAAAATTTATATGACATTATTGCTAAAGCTCCAAGCACATGGTCAGCTGTGCTGAAATTGTCCTTTGCTAATTGCCTGCGCTAAATGCGAAAAGCAAAAGCTATCTTTCCTGTATCCAGGGGTTGGAAATTAATCTTATAATTTCATTGACTTGTCATGCTAATACCTGTGGAAATATTGGGGTTTTTTTGTTATTCGTTTAGCCTTTGGTTCGCTAAGTAATGCTTCGCAATTGGTGACCACTAATAAACGTTATTATTATGGCTTGCCTAGCAGCACACGTTACGCTGCACGCGTAAAAAAAATTCAAACAAACCCACAAGAAATTTTTCCCACATTATGACTATATGGGGGCCACCATCTTGTGTGGGACCAAACCACTTTGAGAACAACGAGTCATATCTCGGCTTTTACACATTCCAGGACGACAAATCAGGTCTCAATTGAATCGTTAAAATCCGAAGATAGCCGTAGAAAAAACCGCGAGCGCCCAATTCAACTGAGAGCGTCAAAAGAGACTTATTCAGAAGACACGCTCAGTGTTGCCGGACTGCTGTCACTGCTTGAGCTGGGTTTGGCGAAACAGCTTCCACAGCGAATTAAGCCCACCGGAACTGCTCCTCCACCTCTTAGCCAATAAGCACAAATTATTCCAACTGCGGGAGCGGGAGCGGCCGCGTCAACAGCACGGGTAAGTGAGCTCTGCACATATCTACCCATAACTTTAGCAATTTTGGTCCTAGGAGGGTCAGAGTGGTGTCTATTTGGTCGTGAAGATACAAGGAGTTCAACCGCTACAAATACTGCTATAACAAACAAAAATTTTAAGTTTTACGAGCGGAAAACAGTGTGAATTTGTGAAAACAAGAACAGTCGGACAAAAAAAAAAGAAAAAAAAAACACCGCGAGTTGATGGAACTGCATTAAGAGGCCTGAGGTGCGGCCTCACCGGTAACCACCGCCGGGAACGCACACCCTCACCAGAGGAGGATCGGCCACCCTGCTGCAGTATCTGGCCACTACCTCCCACATGGATACGCCAAATAACTCACGGCCCTCAGTCCTCAATAGCTGCGAAGCAACAGACTACGGTGGCGGTCAGACCTGCAACGCAGCAGAGGGTGCTAAGAATCTCTGGACTACAGGCCGCCATTGGAACCTGAACTTGGCAACGTTTAACGCTAGAACCTTATCTAGTGAGGGAAGTCTAGCTGTACTATTCGAGGAACTAGAGGGTGTTAAATGGGATATAATAGGGCTCAGTGAGGTTAGGAGGACAGATGAGGCCTATACGGTGCTACAGAATGGGCACGTCCTTTGCTATCGGGGCTTGGCAGACAAAAGAGAACTGAGAGTGGGGTTCCTAATTCACAGAAACATAGCTGGCGACATAGAGGAATATTATAGCATCAATGAAAGGGTGGTAGGTATTGTAATTAAACTGCATAAAAGATACAAGATGGAGGTAGTACAGGCTTACGCGCCTACATCCAGCCATGATGACACTTCAGTTGAAAGCTTCTATGAAGACGTGGAATCGGCAATGAGTAAGGTAAAAACACAGTATACTATAGTGATGGGCGACTTTAATGCAAAGGTAGGGAAGAAGCAGGCTGGAGACCAGGCAGTAGGAGATTATGGCATCGGCACTAGAAACGCCAGGGGAGAGCTACTAGTAGAATTCGCAGAACGCAATAATTTACGGATTTTGAATACCTTCTACCGAAAACGAGAAAACCGCAAGTGGACATGAAGGAGCCCTAATGGCGAAAATAAGAACGAAATAGACTTTATAATGACTGCACACCTAGGAATCGTGCAGGATGTGGAAGTGGTTGGCAAGGTACGATGCAGTGACCATAGAATGGTACGGTCACGAATTCGCCTAGACTTGAAGAAGGAACGACAGAAACTGATACGCAAAAAGCCAATCAATGAGCTAGCACTGAGAGGGAAAGTACAGGAATTCAGAGTGTCACTGCAGAACAGGTACTCGGCCCTTAGTGAGGAAACCAACCTTAGCGTAGATACAATGAATGATAATCTGACGAATATCATTACGGAGTGTGCAGTGGAACTTGGAGGCAGAGTAGTTAGGCAGGACACTGGCAAGCTTTCCCAGGAAACGAAGAACATAATTAAGAAGCGTCAAATCATGAAAGTGTCAAGTACAACAGACGAAATAGAACTGGCAGAGCTTTGGAAGCTTATTTATAGACGTAAAGTATGCGATGTAAGAAGGTATAACATGGAGAGAATTGAACACACTCTAAAAAACGGAGGAAGCTTCAAAGCAGTGAAGAGGAAACTTGGGATAGGCAAAAGTCGGATGTATGCACTAAGGGACAAAGAAGGCAGAATAACTACCAATATGGAAAGGATAGTCCAAATAGCGGAGGAGTTTTACAGAAATCTGTACAGTAGCCGAGACAACCACGACCTTAACACGATAAGAACTAGCAGTAACCCAGATGACACCCCACCAGTAATGATAGAAGAAGTCAGAAAAGCTTTGGAGAGCATGCAAAGAGGCAAAGCTGCTGGTGAGGATCAGGTAACATCAGATCTGCTGAAAGATGGAGGACAGATTGTGTTAGAAAAACTAGTCACCCTGTTTACGAGGTGTCTCCTGACGGGAAGGGTACCAGAGTCTTGGAAGAACGCTAACATCATCTTAATACATAAGAAAGGAGATGACAAGGACTTGAAGAATTACAGGCCGATCAGCTTGCTCTCTGTAGTGTACAAGGCATTTACAAAGGTAATTGCTAACAGAGTAAAGAAAACATTAGAATTCAATCAACCGAAGGAACAAGCAGGATTTTGAACAGGCTACTCAACAATTGACCACATTCATACTATCAATCAGGTAATAGAGAAATGCTCAGAGTATAACCAAACACTATACATAGCCTTCATAGATTACGGGAAGGCGTTTGATTCAGTAGAAATATCAGCCGTCATGCAGACACTGCGGAATCAGGGTGTAGATGAAGTATATATAAACATTCTGGAAGAAATCTACAGGGGATCGACTGCTACCATAGTGCTTCATAAAGAAAGCAACAGAATACCAATCAAGAAGGGTGTAAGGCAAGAGGACACAATCTCCCCAATGCTATTTACGGCGTGCTTACAGGAGGTTTTCAGAAGCCTAGAAGGGGAACTGTTAGGGATAAGAGTTAATGGAGAATACCTTAGTAACCTGCGCTTCACGATGACATTGCATTGCTGAGTAACTCAGGGGACGAATTGTAACTCATGATTACAGAGTTACACAAGGAGATCAGAAAGGTGGGTCTTAAAATTAATCTGCAGAAAACGAAAGTAATGTACAACATCCTCGGAAAGGAACAGCGCTTCGAGATAGGTAATAGTGCACTTGAAGTTGTAAAAGACTATGTCTACTTAGGGCAGGTAATAACCGCAGAGCCTAACCACAAGATTGAAGTAACTAGAAGAATAAGAATGGGGTGGAGCACATTCGGCAAGCACTCTCAAATTATGACAGGTAGATTGCCATTATCACTTAAGATGAAGGTATATAACAGCTGTATCTTGCCCGTACTTAGCTACGGAGCAGAAACCTGGAGACTCACAAAGAGGGTTCAGCTTAAATTGAGGACGACGCAGCGAGCAATGGAAAGAAAAATGGTAGGTGTAACCTTGAGAGACAAGAAGAGAGCGGAGTGGGTTATGGGACAAACGAGGGTTAAGGATATCATAGCTGAAATAAAGAAGAGGAAATGGACATGGGCCGGGAATGTAGCGCGTAGACAGGATAACCGCTGGTCATTAAGAGTAACTAACTGGATTCCTAGAAAAGGAAAGCGGGTTAGGGGGAGACAGAAGGTTAGGTGGGCAGATGAAATTAAGAAGTTTGCGGGTATAAATTGGCAGCAGCAAGCACAGGACCGGGTTAACTGGCGGAGCATGGGAGAGGCCTTTGTCCTGCAGTGGACGTAGCCAGGCTGATGATGATGATTAAACGTATATTTTCAAAGCAGTATACTGGGAAGCAGGGGCGTAGCCACATGTATTTTTTTCGGAAGGCAAGGGGGGGTTTCAGTTTTATTTTACATATTTCATTGCATGTGTTTGTGCGTGTTCAGGTATATACACGCAAGCAAAATTAAAAAAATAGAAAGAAAGTAATCGCCCCCCCCCCCAACGCTACAATCCTGCTGGAGAAGCTCCAGTACGAATTCCATTGACAGCTTTGCAAGTATTCGAAACCATGACACTGAGACAGTGCGTATTGGGCAGCCGAGTGTCTTAATCTGTGAGCGATAGCTCAGTCGCTAGCGCATATAAGGGGCGTATTTACTAACCATAAGGTCAAACGCCGCATTGATTGCCTAAAGAAAGATGATGACAAGGAACCCTGTGAACCGATGCACCGATGCACACAGATTGCAATGTAGAAGGAAAACACCATGGTGCCCATGTAGAAAGATACAGGAGGCGCAAAAGACTGCAAGACTGCTCACCCTCCTTGTTGTACTGCCACCGAAAATAATATCGCATACTCCACTTGTAAAATATGAAGTGTTGTAGTTTTCCGGCGGCACTAATTGCTCGCCAGGCATGTTGCCTATGCGTTTTTTTTTTTCAGGTATTCAATGGGTATAGAAGGCTCGCTTGTTGCAATAAACTTCATTTGTCAGCATCTATTGCTCTGTGTGTCATGTGTTTTTTTCTTTTTTTCTGTGGTGTCGTATAGGCTGTAAATATGCAACCTATCCTGCTATTTATGCCAGGCACCTTGGGGCTACTGTGGGAGTCTTCTAAGGTTGGCTTTGCAATGACAAGCTTTCATTTGTCATGACTCTCTGCTTGAAAAACAAAAACAATGACAAATGCCCACATGTAAAGTAACTACACACGTACACGACAATATAAATAAGATCTATCTGGAAAGCAGGCATAGAAACAAAGCTGTGTAGCTACTAAATACCCACCGCAGAATCAGGTTACATTGTTCCTTGTTGAAATATAACAGCATCTATCACATCAGCCCAGGGGACGGTAGGTTGTTCCATTTTTAGCGTTTGTGGTGGAAAGTGTCATATACAATCGTTGGTTAACTGTCGGCTAGCAATGTAACTTAGAAGCGTGGCGGTTTCGGCTAGTTGGTGTGACAAGACGATTGTTATAGCACGAGATCAGAACGACGACAAAGGGGAAAGAAGGCGAGCACTGTCTTCTTCTTGTCCCTTAGTAGTCATTCTGATCTCGCGCTATAAGAATCGTCCCATTGGCTAGCGTTGTGTCATTATACCGAAATCAGCGTGCATGAGAAATGTACAGTAATGATTATAATGAATGGCATGTATGATACGCAGGACGTGGAATTTCGTGAATAGTATGACATGTGGTGTAGCATGACGTAAATGGCGACTTTTCCTTCCCCTAGCGAAAGGCCTATGCCGGTATTGTAATAACGACTCGAACAAACTGACAATGACACTTATACCATTTGTGCTCACTAAGAGACAGACAAGCATACTTACAAACACCGTACTGTATATTGGGCAAATTGGGGTATTATAATGCGTTACTGCTAAAGCGCAGCTCATTTCGATCAGGAAGAGACATCAGTGAAGAAGACAACATGCAACAGTATCAGAGCACTAAGCTTCAAACTTTTGTTTATTCTATGACCTTATATGGCTTGCCTAGAACCACACGCTACGCTGCACGCGTAAAAAAAAATTCAACTAAATGATTGGCGTTGCACACGCTGCCAGAAAACCCAGTTTAGGGTAAATTGTAATTGCTTAATTAATGTTGGCTTAAAGTGCGTTTTCTTGAAGCGTGTGCTGCACCCCTCGTTTAGTTCATGTTCTTTTGGTTACGTGTGCCTCGTCACGTGTGTCCTAAGGCGAGCCATGCCATGTGCTGCAATGTCTTCGAATAAACAAGAGTAGGACAGTAATAATATTATCTGGGGTTTCGCGTCCGAAAATCACTATATGAATATGAGGGATGCTGTAGTGAATGGCTTCGGGAATTTGACCATTTGGGGTTCTTAATCTTGCTCTGACCTCGCACAGTACACGGTACTATACCTCATCACCTCTGGCGAAATGCAGACGCCACAGCCAGGGCCAAACCCACGACCTTCGGATCAGTAGCCGAGCACGCTATCCACTGTTCCACCGAGGCGGACTAAACAACAGCTGCAAGTTTGTCACGTCCATCCTGTTGCCTGTCCTTAGTCCTTCTTCGTTGCTGCTTTTTTTTCTTCCTGCTCGAACCAAGCTGTGCTATAGAAATATGACGTTATACCAATCTTAGACTAACTATAGAGCCCCCTCGAGCACACGTGTTGATGCACTGCGGCTCCGTCGAGCTTACCTGAATTCAAAAGATCACGGTCACGAAGACACAATATGAGATCGGCGCACTTTACAGAGTGCGTTTGCAAAGTGCCAGTGACGTGAACAAGCAGTGTGCCGTTTTCGTTTTTATTTCCACGTTTAAAAAACGAAGAGCGATGCACTGTCAGCCAGGTCACCACTATTGTGCACACCATAGAACGTCGTTGCTCCTGATTCACAGCGCCGGGAGATGTCAAACTGCAGAAAGGGATTGTGATGGAGATTCTCCGAAAACGCATCGCAGTAGCACAGTCACCGCTACTTCTGTCATATTATTTCATAAAAAGCCAAGCGGCCGTTGTAGCCATGAACATGTTCTTTAGGAGTCAGCAACAACAGGCCTTGTAACACCTTCTAACTTCATAGCGCGCTAAAAGACCGATGAATTGAAGAGAAGACGCGGAGACGGCACTGATTTGGAACGTTTATTTTACGATTGGTGAGACCGGCACAAACGTATGCTTGCTCACCTAAATTGCTAACGGGAACATAAAAGAAATTAATCACCGCATATCTATAGAGTGAATGATGATGAGTGGGTAAAACCGTTGATTCGCCCGTACGTCCATCCGTCCATCCCCATGTCTGTGTGTCTATCAGTCTGTACGTCTGTCCGTCTACTATACAAAATCGTCCACGGTATACAAAAACCACTAACGCCCTCTAGTGTTTTATTTCCAAACACATATACACACCGTCATCTATTGAGGAATTTCGAAACTAGAACTGCCTACATACTCATTAGAAAGGAGGGAACGACCCACACCTTAAGGGACTTCACCCCTAAAACAACTTTTCGTTGTTGTTCTGTGTCCTTCACTAGTAAGACAACTGGTAATGAATGCTTTTTATTATGAAGTATAAACATTTGAAAGAGTCTTTACCGATTACGTAGTCACAGTATGTTTGTCCTTGGTCAAGAGTACAGGTTACTAATAAGTGTACGCGCCTCATTTTTTCACTCAGGATTTGGGGACACGTAAACATAGCGCCATCTTTCGTCGGTGATAGAGGTGCACTGCCGAAGCTAAGTAAAAAGAGGCGACAAAAATCTTATCCTATGAAAAGACCAGGTTAGGAAAAATTACTCCCGGTTATAAGCAGCAGAGACGCAGTGGAATATCCTAATAAAATTAGAGAGCTGCACTTCAAACCAGGTGGCTTTTTGAAAATTTTGCAGTGCGGTGCGACGTGTTTTAAAAGAGCGGTGTTCAATTGTCCTGGAAAGCCACACGCTTTTCAGTGTGACACTGCATTTTCACCAGAACGTTTCAATGGGTCTGTGCAACGTATAACCGGGAGACGTTTCGTCTAACAAACTTTTTTTCTTCAGATATGCTTTTTTTCGCCAGCTTTCCATTCAATTATGGCAAGACGCATTTGCTGCCACTGAGAGATCACGCCATGGAAAGATGTTCCCAAATCATTGGAATTATTGCAGTTATTGAATTTAGCAGTGATTGTCCCAATTCATCAGAAGCATTGTGCTTTCGCAGTGCCTCAGCAATTGACCAAGCGACAAAATCATGTGATGACACCTGCGTGGCATCACGAAAAACTTTATGACAACACAGGGTGGCCGCTTCATAGTGACGTCATTGGGTGGCCTCATCATTGGTAGATTCTTGCATGACTTTTGTTGGCGCCGCTGGCGTTGATGGTCTTTTTCACGTTTGATTAGGTATCTAATTCTTTCGTCTTTAAGTACGTAAAACGCCAGACACTGGTATAGAAGCACAAGCATTTTTTGGCGTTTGACATGTTCATAAATGTATTGGCTACGAAGGCTTCCATTGGAGAGGCTGGCGCTGTGATCGTTTTGACGTCACTGATTGGATGCTCCTGCTCACCTTACGGTGCAGTTTGTTGTGGAACGTGGCATTCGGGTGTAATCGCGGTGCGCGGCATTCAATTCTCAGAGTTTGAAGATTAATTTCGTCGCATGCAAATAGCTTATAGTAGTAACAATATACCATCTGTGATTTTTAGTCCCAAACCACGATATGATTATGAGACCTTGTAATGGAGGAATCAAAAATTTTTTACCGTGCCCTGACATTGCCTATAGTATACGGGATTCTGGCCCTTCATTCAGCTACACTTATATGAAACCACCGCGGCTTCAATAAAACCCACAACCTTCAGGTCGGCAGTCGATTACTGTAACCGCTACACCACCTTGGTGGGATGGAAGCATTTTCAGTTTGTTAGTGTACTTCTTCATGCCTCAGTGACAGACGTATGCGACAGATCTTGCTGTAAGTGTTCATCGTAATACAAAATGCGTAGAAACGCGTGAATCTTGGCTGCTAAACCTTAAAATGGAAAAAGACACCAACGGGAACCCGTGAGTAAGCGGACAGCACTACTAACGTGACGAGGATTTCGTGTACGCAGCCACAAGCTTGGATGTTTGGTAACAGTTGACACGTGCTCACGATCGCTACCGACAGCTCCAATAAATCTTCGTTAAACTTCTTGCCGGCAGCTCATCGCGTGCGTTTGTATAGATGAATTCGCTGAAAATGGGAAACTACAGGCTCACTGCAAATTAATAAAGCAAATGAAAAAATCCGGAAGACCCCCGGAATCGATACGGAATGGATGTTATGCGAAGCATGAAGATGAAAAGTGTCTGTTTTGTAATTTTTTATTGTGCAAATGGTTAAAAAGTAGTGCCATAGTTGTGCACAATTGCAGGCACAGATATACGTTAAACAGCTGTATATGGTTTGATGACAAGTTGTTTACCATAGCGTAACAATGTTAATAGCAACATTCATATATTCAACACAAGAATCAGTACGTTGATATGAAGCTCTGGTGCCCGCAAGAATGGTAGCCGTGGACACTGCTACAGAAATCAAATTCAGTGGATGGCGCCTAACTAAAATTAACGTCAAACCGACATGTCGGCTGTGTCACAGGAGCACATGCGAAAAGTTTAGAAAATTTCATATATCCAGCATTGCAGCTAAATGGAAGTTTCACGAATATTAAGGTTAACTTGAAAAGTATTTCTGAAACCTGGCTTGACTGCCACGAAGAATGCCGGGGTTTGATTTCTACTGAGACCCTGACATTTATTCTTAGCATTCCTCGGCACAACACTGTTGGTGTCGTCTTTTTCTTAGTGCTCACGCGTTAAAATTACTCATGTCTGTTCTCGTCGTTTCTCAGTAGATACAAACTGCCAATCACCTGTGGCACATACCCACATACCCGTGGCACATACTAGCACCCGGGTATGTGTCACGCGTCTGGCAGAAAGAGATTGACGACGTACGCCACAGGATTGTGATGCTAGTTATGCCAAGATCAGTAAGTAACATTTTTCAAAACATCTTAACCTTCCATACTAATTTTGGTGTACTCCGAATCAAGCGGGGGATCACCAAAACACCCAGACGTAGATGGCTGGATAGATAGATAGATAGATAGATAGATAGATAGATAGATAGATAGATAGATAGATAGATAGATAGATAGATAGATAGATAGATAGATAGATAGGTAAGTAGATAGAAAATAGACAGATAGATAAGACAGACAGACAGACAGACAGACTGACATATAGATAGATAGATAGATAGATAGATAGATAGATAGATAGATAGATAGATAGATAGATAGATAGATAGACAGACAGACAGACAGACAGACAGACAGACAAGTACTTCGCATTTAAATTGAGCCCTTGATTCTCAAATATCTCTCATGACAAGAGGTCTACGAAACAGTCAATTTGTCACGTTTACGATTTCATCGAAGGTGCTGATAACAACCATCGATGTGTGGCCGACAAGAGTAAGCCAAGGCAACATGCATGGTAATCAGCAGTAAAAAAAGTGAAATGGGAATGGTCGTCGATCACATTAGAGCCAGTCTAACGAAAATGAGCAGTGGATGATGAATGGGGCCTTTGTTTAGCGAATTCCCCTAGCACTTCTAATCGTTTGTAGCGAATCACTGCGCTTACCATAGAGTTCCCCAAAAAACTATAGGCAACTCTGGCGCTGCGATCGTTCAGCAAACCTGCAAATATTGGGTATGACATGAATTCGCCTAGTCTTCATGCTTCCAAGCGGTGAATCGCGCTTGTGGCTTCAGTTATTGCTGTTGAAACGGGGTTTATTGGCGTAAGTAGTACTTGCACAGCAGGTATATTGATGCAGAAAGCGGGCGGCAGCAACGAACCCAGGAATCACAGCTCTCGGGGCCACAGCTCGCGCTCGGCTCCTCTCGCTAAAGGCGTCACGCACTGCGGCACATAATCTTCTTCCTCTCTACAATACCCCGGCGACGAAGACGAGCCATCCTGGCAAGTAAAGGTGACAAGAGTAGGAGTGGGTCGTGATAGGGCTTGAGACGACTCACGTGGACAGTCTCACGACCAAGGCGTCGCCTGTCTGTAGATGGCGTGACCAGCTCAATCACGTATGTGACATGATATCGACGTTCGACGACGCATTAAGGACCGTGAAACTTGGGGCCAAACTTAGAGGACATACCTGGGGATTGGAAGTGCAGTCGGAGCCAGACGAGCGAGCCCACGGCAAAAGTGTAGATTGCTGGTCGCGGTCATGGCGTCTTTTTCGAGTGCTTGCTTGTCCGAGGTGAATGATCGGGCCAACTGATGACACTCTTCAGCGTGGGGCATAATTTCAGAAAGAGGGTTGAACTCTGAGACGTCGGGACGATACGGCAAAATGGTGTCAAGGGTGGAGCATCGCTCACGCCCATATAGTAGGAAGAAAGGCGAGAAGCCTGTGGTGACTGCGTCGCGGTGTCGTACGCATAAGTCACAAATGGTAGAATGACATCCCTGTTCGATTGGTCGGAATTGACATACATGGTGAGCATGTCTCCTAGCGTTCGGTTGAAGCGCTCATTTAGACCGTTGGTCTGCGGGTGGTAGGCTGTAGAGGTGCGGTGCACCGTGCGGCATGCCCGAGGGAGTTGTTGTACAACTTCCGATAAAAAGACACGCCCTCGATCACTCAGTAGTTCACGTGGTGCCCTGTGACGCATTCCGAAGTGTCGCAAGACGAAATTGGCTACGTCACGTGCACCAGCCGTAGGTAGTGGAGCTGTTTCAGTATACCTTGTCTGATGGTCGACGTCGACAAGGATTCATCGATTTCCAGTGGCAGTGTATGGAAGGGGACCATATAGATCGATTCCAACGCGGTCGAAAGGGCGCGCCGGACATGGTAGAGGCTGTAATAATCCTGGTGAATGGGCCGCTGCCTTTCGTTGTTGGCATAATGAACAGGACCGAATGTATTTTTGTAGAAAGGTGTACATACCACGCCAGTAGTAACGCTGGCGGATCCGGTGATATGTTTTAACACACCAGCGTGAGCATGTTGTGGGTTGGCGTGAAAATACGCACAGACATCAGATCGCATGTGGAGTGGTATCACCAAGGGCCATTTACGACCATCCACGTTGTAGTTTCTGCGGTGTAGTTGCGCATTCAGTATCTCGAAATGTGTGGCTTGGCGGTGAAGAGCGCGTGGGTATGCAGACGTTGAGGAGTCGGAAAGAATGTTAAGAAGAGATTTCATTCATGGGTCTTTCCGCTGCCCAGACGACATGCTTGAGACGGAAATGGGAGTGATGGGGAAGTTGGCGTCTGAATGCAGGTCTGCGATGGATCTCACTGGTGATCGTGAGAGGGTGTCCGCATCAGAGTGTTTTTGTCCTGAGCGGTAGACGACACGAATGTCGAATTCTTGTAGGCGAAGAGCCCCCCAAAAAACGTTCAAGGTGACCTGAACGATCTTTTAGTGACGCCAACCAACAAAGCGCGTGGTGGTCTGTGACAACGTCGAAACTCTGTCCGTACAAGTAAGGACGAAACTTGCTTAACGCCCAAACGATTGCAAGGCATAATTTTTACGTTACTGAGTAGTTCATTTCCGCTTTCGTGAGTGCGCGGCTTGCATGTGCGATGACGTACTCTGGAATACCGGGCTTTTGTTGCGCGAGTACTGCTCCCAGACCAACGCCACTAGCGTCTGTGTGCACTTCAGTGGGGGTAGTTGGGTCGTAATGGCGTAGAATGGGTGGCGACGTAAGCAGGCAGCGCAGTGTAAGGAAGACTTCGTCACATGCCGGGGTCCAGTTAGAAAGATTAGCTGGACCATTCAGTGGTTGCTTAAGGGGGGCTAATATTGATGCAAAGTTTTGGACGAAACAGCAAAAATACGAGCACAAGCCGATGAAGCTCTTAAATTTTTTGAGTGAAGTCGGCCTAGGAATATCGGCTATGGCTCGAAGTTTGTCCGGGTCGGGGCAAATTCTATCCTTTGACACAACGTGACCAAGTATAGTAAGTTGGCGAGCCCCGAAGAGGCACTTCTTTAGGTTAAGCTGGAGGTTTGACATAGGTTCGCCAAGCATATTGTCCACGTGCTCTGCAATTACACTTTGTTTCTTGGGTGATACGTGGTAGGCGCGTTGCCGCACAGGAGTGTGCCTTCAAGTGTAGATTGTGTGAGCGACGCTGTTAGTTTGACTCAGTGGCTTTTGAGCAAAGTCAAATGAATCTCTAAATTCATGCAGAAGGGTTATTAGCTGGTTGCGTTGATCCGGAGGAAGCTTGCTGTTGATAGAACGATCAAAGATATTCGTGGAGCAGTCGTGCCGTGTAAAATGAGGAGTAAAGCGTTCAGTTGAAGTTGCTGACCAGGGTCATAAGACTCAATAGGCTTAATAACGTTGTCAATAATGGGAAGAACATAGCCCAGTGTTTCGTGAGCTCTTAAGGTGAGAGAGTATGAGCTAGGATTGCAAACAACAATTCCGGAAATATCTTGGTGAGGTGGCAGAACGGCGTATGGCACAGACGTACCATGGCGGTGACTGAAAACGTCAGACGGGGAGAACACAACGGTAGAGCCGGACAATTCAGTGCGATGGATGGGGACAATGATGGCACTAAGAGGGGGAACATCTATGTCGGAAGCAACAAGGAGCTTGCCAAGGTGACTGCGCTCATTGTCGGTAGATGGCGCATCAGAAAACAAGGAAAGTTCCACCTCCGCGCGAGCGCACTCAATTACGGTGTGGTGGCGCGACGAAAAATCCCATTCAAGTATCACGTCGTGGGAACAAGTGGTCAACACGAGAAACTCGATGTGGTACAGAATGATTACTGAATGATTACTCTCGCCGTACATGCTCCGACTGGTCGAATTGGTTGCGCGCACGTGGTATTCAGCAACACGCCGGAAGGCGTCGTCGTTACTTTTCTTATCGAACGGAAGAGTTTTGACTCAGATACGGTGGCACCCGTGTCAACAAGCGCAAGATTTCGTAGACCTTCAGAATTCAGAAGTTCCAGAACGTTTGCGGGGGTCGGGCAAAGACTTCTACAATGCGACGTTTTCGCAGCTCGTGCCTCTGGAGCTGCGGCATTTTACCGTCTCTACGGGGTTCGGTCGGCGACGCAGAGGGGACGGAAAACGGTAGCGGCGTGGTGAGGATGAGCGACGGGGACCGAATAGTCGGTAGTTGGCAGTAGGGTGGTGGTCTAGTTCGGAAGGTGACGGGTCGCGTTGCACTGATAGTCGGTCGCATTGAAGAAGCACTTCTCAATGCGCGCTGTACGGGGCCGGGAAAGAGTTGTCAGAGTACCTCGGAGCTGCAGCCGGACCCGTTGCGAAGCGCCGGCGACAGAAGTGCGCCACGTGGCCTAGATATCCGCATTCGTAACAGATCGGGTGATTGTCAACTGTGCGCCAAAGGTTTGCGTTATAGTGCTGTTGTGTTGCTGAGAATGGCGTCGTTGGTACTCGTACAGGCTGAGGAGTCAGCCCAAGTGGAGGTTGTGGCGGAGTAGCAGGAACAGCATCGTAAGTCAATGGCGCAGTGGCAGGTGTTGTCTGAGAGACGGACGGCAGTGCCTCATAGACCTGCTCCTGTATTACCTGCCTGATGGCGGGCGCGAGACGCTCAGAAGAGGGTTCCGTTGCCAGTTGATACGACAGACACGAAAGTTGTCGGGCTACCTCCTCGTGCACATATCGTTTGATTTCCGACATAATTGTGTTGTGGTCTCCACCTGGGGTGAATGCCGCGAGAGTTTCATCTGTAGCCGCTAGCCGCACGTTCTTTGCGCAACTCCTCAAAGCTCTGGCAAAGAGTGGCGAGTTCGGACACGGTACGTGGGCCCTTGGCCAGCAGCATCTGGAAGGCGTCGTCGTCTATCCCCTCCAAGATGTGTTTAATCTTGTCTGCTTCAATCATTGAAGGGTCAAGGCGCTTGCACAAGTCGAGCACATCCTCGATGTAGTTTGTGAAGCCTTCCCCCTGAAGCTGTGTGTGTCCCCGTAGATGCTGTTTGGCACGGAGCTTGCATACCTCGGGGCGACCGAACACATTGGTGATGCGTAGCTTGAAAGCACCCCAAGTGGTGAATCCTAAGTGGTGGTAGTTAAACCAAAGACTCGCTACCTATTTCAGGTAGAAGGGTACATATTGCAGCTTCGATGGGTCGTGCCACTTGTTGCCTGGACTTATTTTTATTTCGACAGCCAATCTTCTACGTCTTGCTCATCGGTACCGTCGAAAAAAGGTGGATCGCGCACGCGTAGCGCAGTGGGCACGATGACCATCGGAGGCTGGGTCGTACCTTGCTGGATGTTTTCTTCAGCCATTTTTGCGATGGCAGGACGTTTCCTGTTGCGGAGTTCCACGTTGAGTTACCATGCACCTCCACCACTCTGAAACGGGGTTTATTGGCGTAAGTAGTACTTGCAGAGCAGGCCTATTGATGCGGAAAGCGGGTGGCAGCAATGGACCCAGGAATCACAGCCCTCGGATCCAGGAATGACTGAGAGGCCATCACGGCACTTTGGGCCAATAAGATAAGACTAGTGGCTCACTTTGATGATGCCCCGAATATCACTCTATTTCTTTTGTTTTTCTTCATCTCCTTCGCTTATATTTTCTGCGCGTTGCAAATTACTAAAGAATTGTTTGAATGATCGTTAAGCCATGATAGCACAGTCTT
The DNA here is from genome assembly GCF_013339725.1 of Rhipicephalus microplus. Classification (NCBI taxonomy): domain Eukaryota; kingdom Metazoa; phylum Arthropoda; class Arachnida; order Ixodida; family Ixodidae; genus Rhipicephalus; species Rhipicephalus microplus. The sequence continues at coordinate 72,494,741 of NC_051165.1, forward strand.
TTTTTCTTTCAGAAGCACTGGAATCACGAATGTGCTCATGGGACATCAATTTTCGTCCTTTCTATCGTTTTACAGCACGCCTGTTAAGGTAGAGGTTTACCTTGTGTTGTTGAGCGATAATTATAATCACGAGCCAACCCGTGTCAACAAGCATAAGAGTATGTAGACCTTCAACAAACAGTTCAAGAACGTTTGTGGGGGGCGGGCGAGGACTTCTACAATGCGACGATTTCGCAGCTCGTGCCTCCGGAGCTGCGGCAGTCATTTTTCCGTCTCTATGGGGTTCGGTCGGCGACGCAGAGGGGACGGAAAACGGTGGCGGCGTGGTGAGTATGTGCGACGGGGACTGAATGGTCGGTAGTCGGCAGTAGGGTGGTGGTCTAGTTCGGAAGGTGACCGGTCGCGTTGCACTGATAGTCAGCCGCATTGACGGAGCACTTCTCGTTGCGCGCTGTACGGGGCCGGGAAAGAGTCGTCAGAGTACCTCGGAGCTGCAGCCGGACCCGTTGCGAAGCGCCGGCGACAGAAGTGCGCCACGTGACCTGGATATGCGCATTCGTAACAGATTGGGTGATTGTCAACTGTGCGCCAAGGGTTTCCGTTATAGCGCTGTCGTGTTGCTGGGAATGGCGTCGTTGGTACTCGTACAGGCTGGGGAGTCGGCCCAAGTGAAGGTCGTGGCGGAGTAGCAGCAACAGCATCGTAAGTCAATGGCGCGGTGACAGGTGTTGTCTGAGAGACAGACGGCAGTGCCTTAGAGACTTGCGTCTGTATACCTGCCTGATGGCGGGTGCGAGACGCTCAGAAGAGGGTTCCGTTGCCAGTTGATACGACAGACACGAAAGTTGTCGGGCCACCTTCTGGCGCACATATCGTTTGATTTCCGACATGATTGTGTTGTGGTCCCCACCTAGGGTCAATGCCGCGAGAGTTTCGTCAGTAGCGGCTGGCCGCACGTTGTTTGCGCAACTCCTCGAAGCTCTGGCAAAGAGTGGCGAGTTCGGACACGGTACGTGGGCCCTTGGCCAGCAGCATCTGAAAGGCGTCGTCGTCTATCCCCTTCAAGATATGTTTGATCTTGTCTGCTTCAATTATTGAAGGGTCAAGGCACTTGCACAAGTCTAGCACATCCTCGATGTAGCTTGTAAAGCCTTCTCTCGGAAGCTGTGTGCGTCCCCGTAGATGCTGTTTGGCATGGAGCTTGCGTACCTCGAGGCGACCAAACAGATCGGTGATGCGTAGCTTAAAAGCACCCCAAGTGGCGAATTCCGAGAGGTGGTTGTTAAACCAGAAACTCGCTACGTCTTTCAGGTAGAAGTGTTCATATTGCAGCTTCGATGTGTCGTCTCACTTGTTGCTTGCGCCTATTTTTTCAAATGTGGACAGCCAATCTTCTACGTCTTGCTCATCGGTAGCGTCGAAAAAAGGTGGATCGCGCACGCGTAGCGCAGTGGGCAGGATGACCATCGGAGGCTGCGTCGTACCTTGCTAAATGTTTTCTTTAGCCATTTCTGGAATGGCAGGTAGTTTCTTGTTGCGGAGTTCCACGTTGAGTTACCCAGCAGCTTTACCACTCTGAAACGGGGTTTATTGGCGTAAGTAGTACTTGCGCAGCAGGCCTATTGATGCGGAAAGCGGGTGGCAGCAATGGACCCAGGAATCACAGCACTCGGATCCAGGAATCACAGAGAGGCCATCACGGCGCTTTGGGCCAATAAGATTAGACTAGTGGCTCATTTTGATGATGCCCCGAATATCACCACAATTTGTTTGTTTTTCTTCATTTCCTTTGCTCATATTTTCTGTGCGTTGCAAATGACTAAAGAAAGGATTCAATGATCGTTAATCCATAATAGCGCAGTCTTTTTTTCTTTCAGAAGCACTAGAATAACGAATGTGCTCATGGGACATCAATTCTCGTCCTTTCTATCGTTTTACAGAACACCTGTTAAGAATAGAGCTTTACCTTGTGTTGTTGAGCGATAATTATATTCACAAGCCAACCCACACAATCTTTGCTCTCTCCGACATCGCCTTACCTATCTTCCACTTCTGCTTTGCTACAAAAGGACATGTGTAGACTTGTCCGGCGAGGTGTGAAATAATTTGTTGGGCGGAAGAAAGTGTGCAGAGAGAGAGAGAGAAAGAAATTGTCTGGATGCTCTCGTGATCACCCCCTCCACTTGGAGCTAACCACAAAAAGTATGGCAAGATGGTTTGGCCATATTGACTCGCTGATGATGACATGAATAATGATAATCTGGTCGCATGCTTTGTGAAAACCTTTCCGCCAGACACGTTTGGCACATACCCTTATGCCACGGGCAAATGTGTGCCACAGGTAGGGGGGTATGTATGAAGTCATAAGACAGTTTATATTTGCTCAGAAATGGGCAAATATAAAATGTGCCAGAACAGACATTGGTAACGTTGTCAATACCTATTTCGTTGTTCAAACAGAACCTTAAAAACAGGTGCTCAGCTCTTAGTGAGGAAGCCAACCTTAGCGTAGATATAATGCATGATAATCTGACGAGTATCATTACGGAGTGTGCTGTGGAAGTTGGAGGCAGGGTAGTTGGACAGGACACTGGCAAACTTTCCCAGAAAACGAAGAATCTTATTAAGAAGCGTCAAATCATGAAAGTCTCAAGTACAACAGACAAAATAGAACTGTCAGAGCTTTCAAAATTGATTAATAGGCGCAAGGTATGCGATGTAAGAAAGTATAACATGGACAAAATTGAACACGCTCAGAAAAATGGAGGAAGCGTCAAAGCAGTGAAGAGGAAACTTAGGATAGGCAAAAATTGAATGTATGCCCTAAGGGACAAAGAAGGCAAAATAACTACCAATATGGGTAGGATAGTTAAAATAGCGGAGGATTTTACATAGATCTGTACAGTAGCCGGGACAACCACAACCTTAATACTATAAGAACTAGCAGTAACCCAGATGACACCCCTCTAGTAATGGTAGAAGAAGTCAGAAAAGTTTTGGGAAGCATGAAAAGAGGCAAAGCTGCTGGTGAGGATCAGGTAACATCAGATCTGCTGAAAGATGGAGGACAGATTGTGCCGGAAAAACTAGCCATCTTGTTTACAAGGTGTCCCCTGATGAGAAGAATACCAGAGTCTTGGAAGAAAGCTAACACTATCTTAATACATAAGAATGGAAATGACAAGGACTTGAAGATTTACAGGCCGATTTGCTTGCTCTCTGTAGTATGCAAGCTATTTACAAAGATAATTGCTAACAGAGTAAAGAAAACGTTAGAATTCATTCAACCAAAGGAACAAGCAGGATTCCAAACAGTCTGCTCAACAATCGACCACATTCACACTATCAATCAGGTAATAGAGAAATGGTCAGAATATAGCCAACCACTATAGATAGCCTTCATTAATTACGAGAAGACATTTTGCTTAGTAGAAATATCAGCAGTCATGCAGACACTGCGAAATCGGGGCGTCGATGAAGCATATCTGGAAGAAATATACAGGGGATCAACTGCTACCATAGTGCTTCATAAAGAAAGCAACAGAATACCAATCAAGAAGGGTGTAAGGCAGGGGACGCAATCTCCCCAATGCTATTTACCGCGTGCTCACAGGAGGCTTTCAGAAGCCTAGAATGGGAACAGTTAGAGATAAGAGTTAATGGAGAGTACCTTAGTAACCTGGGCTTCGCCGATGACATTGCAATACTGAGTAACTCAGGGGATGAATCGCAACTCATGATAACGGAGTTAGACAAGGAGAGCAGAAAGGTGGGTCTCAAAATTAATCTGCAGAAAATGAAAGTAATGTACAACAACCTCGGAAGAGAGCAGCGCTTCGAGATAGGTAATAGTACACTTGAAGTTGTAAAAGAGTATGTCAACTTAGGGCAGGTAATAATCGCGGAGCCGAACCACGAGATTGAAGTAACCAGAAGAATAAGAATGGGGAGGATCCGATTTGGTAAGCACTCTCCAATGACGACAGGTAGGTTGCCACTATCCCTCAAGAGGAAGGTGTATAACAGCTGTATCTGGCCGGTACTTAGCTACGGAGCAGAAACCTGGAGACTTACAAAGAGGGTTCAGCCTAAATTGAGGATGACGCAGCGAGCAAGGGAAATAAAAATGGTAGGTGTAACCTTAAAAGACAAAAAGAGAGCAGAGTGGATTAGGGAACAAACGGGGATTAAGAATATCATAGTTGAAATCAAGAAGAGAAAATGGGCATGGGCCGGGCATGCAGTGCGTAGACAGGTTAACCGCTGGTCAATTAGGGTAACTAACTGGATTCCCAGAGAAGACAAGCGGGTTAGGTGGAAACAGAAGGTTAGGTGGGCAGATGAGATTAAGAAGTTTGCGGGTATAAATTGGCAGCAGCAAGCACGGGATCGAGTTAACTGGCGGAACATGGGAGAGGCCTTTGTCCTGCAGTGAACGCAGTCACGCTGAAGAAGATGATGATGATAGTGATGACGTTGATTTTGTTGTTGGCATCGTTGTGCCACTGTTAACTGGTTATATTGAAGAGAGGACGGCCACCTTTTGAGCCAGAGGGCTAAGTTGCATGCAGCTGACACGGCCTGGTGCCGCATGACCAAACAGGGAAGGGGGAGGGGCATTGCAGGCAAAGAAATCAAATTAGGCCAAGTTGCAATAATAGGTGAAGCTGCCAAAGTATGTCTGAAGACGAGCCTGAAGATGGGGCACAATGAAAAATGGAAGCGTTGTTTCTTTGGAATTGGTGTTTTTAACTACACTGAAGGTCCAAAACATTATGTACGTAATACTACCTCCTGGGCCGCATGCGCCCCGTGGGCATAAGGTTGCCGACGCCTGATGCGACACTTCGACATGTCTGGCCATAGAACATCCTTGATGTCCTTTGAGTCATTTCGTAACATTTTGCTCAACAAAAAAGTTACAACACAGTCACCTTCCGTCCCATGCTTCGCATCGATTCTCAAAGTCTGCGGATTTTTTTTTCTAACCTGCCAGAATACGGATATATTTCCGACCACCCAGTTCCCTGTTACATTGCCGGACTACACAAACATTGCGTCGACTGCATTAGCACCTACCTACATTCGTGTAGTGCGGCCACGCATTCTATCGTTCTGCTGATTAAATGTACCACTATACCTTGACGTCTTACAATTCATGGCAATTTTCTAAAGCTCCCTACGGACTTCCTCAAACAAAAAAAATTCCAGAACGTTGCAATGCGTGTTAACAATCATTTCACCCCTAATTACGCAAACCAATAAGTAAAGTTATCAGCGCGATACTACTCGTAAATGCTGAAAATATCACTCTCGTGTGCTATTAAATATTATAAAAAATTAGCGTTCGTTTCGCGGAGTCTTCAAGTCCCGCCATCAGTGGTTCTTGGCGGGCGTCCCTCTTATCTCGATCAGCTTGCCGTCTTGCCTGGAGAGCAGCGAGTCAGTGACGTCTCAGTGGCCACAGTGATCTTTGTCCTTGGGCTCCTTTCCTACTTTTTCTTTCTCATCCTTACCGCTTGCCTCGTGATGTTCTTTTGGCGACGACTTTTCGTGTAGTTGCCTGCCCACCACTTCTTCCGGCGGCGTCCTCTTGGGCGTCTCGTGCTCCAGCTTGTATGGCTCAAAGCCTTCGTGCTTCTTGGAAGCGCCGATCCGGTGGCCGGAGCCGATCTTCGAGAGCGCCCGGGCCTTTCTGGAGACCGACGTCGAACCGCTCGTCCTCCTATGGCTGGCGGTGGTGACGTCGGCCATGTGGAAGCTTGACGACATCGCCTACTCATCCGCGGCGCTCGCTATTGAGCCGCGTTTGGCGCCCTCGGCGGCCGCCTTGTCGAACACGTCCTTGACTATCGCCAACATGCACTGAAGAACAGAAACGGTTGAAGGAGACATATAGGAAGCGCAGTAGACGCAGGACACCAGCTTTTTTCGAATCACTTACCACCGTTCGTGAGTGACATCCAGCAGCAGCTCACAGCAATGAAAACGCTATTATTGATATGCGTGCTATATGCATACAGAGAAATACATGTAGATATTGAAATTAATACTGAGAACACTGGCCGGTTTTGAGTATACTTCGGAAACGCACGCGGATCACTCATCGCTGGGCATTCAAACCAACCGTGGAAGAAAGAAAAGCATGCACTAGGGGTAAAAACATAAAGTGACATTTTCATCGAGACAATGCTACATATCAGCCAAGTGAATATCGATTCTTGAAGCTGAATGTCAGTCTTTTTTCGGGGAAAATTCATCTAAAAAGAACTATACTAAAACAATGATCTCATTATTGCGCGGCCCTAAGTGTGACCTGCTTTTCTGAGCATTGATGTGTATAGAATAGTCACTACCTTTATATTATCTAAGATGTGGCGCTAAGTCCACCCCATACATTAAATAACAGGGAAGGGGGGGGGGGAGAGAAGTACTTTGCGCCCAACTATGCTGGGCAACTCTGCCCACCGAAAGTCTTCCACGGACTTCGGCCGACGTCAGTATAGCAAGCGGCACAGTTAGCGTGGCCACTGTGGGATGATGCCACATGCCCATTCGCAGGCGTGATCACGCTGAGGAGCCATGCCTCATCAGCCTGGCTACGTCCACTGCAGGACCAAGGCCTCTCCCATGTTCCGCCAGTTAACCCGGTCCTGTGCTTGCTGCTGCCAATTTAAACCCGCAAACTTCTTAATCTCATCTGCCCACCTAACCTTCTGTCTCCCCCTAACCCGCTTCCCTTCTCTGGGAATCCAGTCAGTTACCCTTAATGACGAGCGGTTATCCTGTCTACGCGCTACATGCCCTGCCCATGTCCATTTCTTCTTCTTGATTTCAGCTATGATATCCTTAACCCCCGTTTGTTCCCTAACCCACTCTGCTCTCTTCTTGTCTCTTAAGGTTACACCTACCATTTTTCTTTCCATTGCTCGCTGCGTCGTCCTCAATTTAAGCTGAACCCTCTTTTTAAGTCTCCAGGTTTCTGCTCCGTAGCTAAGTACCGGCAAGATACAGCTGTTATATACCTTCCTCTTGAGGGATAGTGGCAATCTACCTGTCATAATTTGAGAGTGCTTGCCGAATGTGCTCCACCCCATTCTTATTCTTCTAGTTACTTCAATCTCGTGGTTCGGCTCTGCGGTTATTACCTGCCCTAAGTAGACATAGTCTTTTACAACTTCAAGTGCACTATTACCTATCTCGAAGCGCTGCTCCTTGCCCAGTTTGTTGTACATTACTTTCGTTTTCTGCAGATTAATTTGAAGACCCATCTTTCTGCTCTCCTTGTCAAACTCCGTAATCATGAGTTGCAATTCGTCCCCCGAGTTACTCAGCAATGCAATGTCATCGGCGAAGCGCAGGTTGCTAAGGTATTCTCCATTGACTCTTATCCCTAACTGTTCCCATTCTAGGCTTCTGAAAACCTCCTGTAAGCACGCGGTAAATAGCATTGGGGAAATTGTGTCCCCCGCCTTACACCCTTCTTGATTGGTATTCTGTTGCTTTCTTTATGAAGCACTATGGTAGCAGTTGATCCCCTGTAGATTTCTTCCAGAATGTTTATATATACTTCATCTACGCCCTGATTCCGCAGTGTTTGCATGACGGCTGATATTTCTACTGAATCAAACGCCTTCTCGTATTCTATGAAGGCTATGTATAGTGGTTGTTTATACTCTGAGCATTTCTCTATTACCTGATTGATAGTATGAATGTGGTCAATTGTTGAGTAGCCTGTTCAAAATCCTGCTTGTTCTTTTGGTTGATTGAATTCTAATGTTTTCTTTACTCTGTTAGCAATTACCTTTGTAAATAGCTTGTATACTACAGAGAGCAAGCTGATCGGCCTGTAGTTCTTCAAGTCCTTGTCATCTCCTTTCTTATGTATTAAGATGATGTTAGCGTTCTCCCAAGACTCTGGTACTCTTCTCGTCAGGAGACACCTCGTAAACAGTGTGGCTAGTTTTTCTAACACAATCTGTCCTCCATCTTTCAGCAGATCTGATGTTACCTGATCCTCACCAGCAGCTTTGCCCCTTTGCATGCTCTCCAAAGCTTTTCTGACTTCTTCAATCATTACTGGTGGGGTGTAATCTGGGTTACTGCTAGTTCTTATAGTATTAAGGTCGTGGTTGTCTCGGCTACTGTACAGATCTCTGTAAAACTCCTCCGCTATTTTAACTATCCTATCCATATTGGTAGTTATTTTGCCTTCTTTGTCCCTTAGTGCATACATCCGACTTTTGCCTATCCCAAGTTTCCTCTTCAATGCTTTGACACTTCCTCCGTTTTTCAGAGCGTGTTCGATTCTCTCCATGTTATACCTTCTTACATTGCATACCTTACGTCTATTAATCAACTTCGAAAGCTCTGCCAGTTCTATTTTGTCTGTTGTACTTGATACTTTCATGATTTGACGCTTCTTAATTAGGTTCTTCGTTTCCTGGGAAAGCTTGCTAGTGTCCTGTCTAACTACCCTGCCTCCAACCTCCACTGCACACTCCGTAATGATACTCGTCAGATTATCATTCATTGTATCTACGCTAAGGTTGGTTTCCTCACTAAGAGCCGAGTACCTGTTCTGCAGCGACACTCTGAATTCCTGTACTTTCCCTCTCAGTGCTAGCTGATTGATTGGCTTCTTGCGTATCAGTTTCTGTCGTTCCTTCTTGAAGCTGCGGCGATGGCGTAGTGGTTAGAGCATCCGCCTCGCATGCTAGAGGTCCGTGGTTCAAATCCCGGTACCGCGCAGTCCCCAACCGGATTAAAAAAAAATCCGCGTGTTGATGGAACTGCATTAAGAGGCCTGGGGTGCGGCCTTACCGGCAAACACCGCCGAGAACGCACTCCCTCACCAGAGAAGGATTGGCCACCCTGGTGCAGTATCTGGCCACTACCTCCCACATGCTTACGTCAAAGGAGCCATGCACTCGAAAGCAAAAAAAAAACGAAAATGAAGTGATTAAGGTTATGAAGTGCCCTCAAACTGCGTAGTTGACGGGAATTTCGAGCTCAAAAAAACACATTCAGAGGATGAGAGGACATGACGAACGCTTTCTGTGCTTTCTTTATGTGAATGGTTTTCTCGCTTCCGTCAACTACGCACCACCAGCTCACCCGCTGGTTGGAAAAGAGACAAGGTGCTTGAAGCGCACGAAACATCTTTGTGACACCACTCCGTTCGTATTCGACGAATCCTAAGCAAATTTTCGGTAGACTATTCGTGAGGCAGGAGCTCTTTTAATGAAGCCATTAGATGAATACTTCGAAAACTTTAGCAGGGTCTGTTTAAATATATGAATTTCCCCCTCCTTTTACGCTAAATTACCATCACACTTAGTGCTTTATCTGCCATTCTTATAGCCACAAAGGAGGGGTTGGAACATTTGTGCATCACTCTTTAGATAATCTGAACGTGTGGTGCTTGAATAGATGTGGAGCTCGATTTATCAAAATGATGTCCGCGGTTTAAATCTGTCCGAAAGTTTGAAAAAATGCGGAGGATTTTCTCATCTCATGAGAACTGTTTTGTAACACACCGACGCCCGAAAATTACCACCGCATTTTATATGCCACAAAATGATGCCTGTGTATGTGTTAAGAGTCCGTGAGGGCAGAGAAGGCGTGAAGTCTTCTACTTTTCCCAAGCATGAAACATACCAGGTCGGGTTGATACAGGCGAGGTAGACCATCGCGGAAAGCATTGACAAACTGCCGATGTGCTGGCAGTTTGGTGACTGCCGAAACGGGGAGGACTAATGCAGTATTTGTGCGGAAAGCCAGATCACTAAAATTTCAGACGAGCAATGCCATCTGTCACATCAAACATTGCGTAAGCGATTGACTATTGTGGTCCTGCTAAAGATCTATCTATCTATCTATCTATCTATCTATCTATCTATCTATCTATCTATCTATCTATCTATCTATCTATCTATCTATCTATCTATCTATCTATCTATCTATCTATCTATCTATCTATCTATCTATCTGTCTGTCTGTCGGTCTGTCTGTCTGTCGGTCTGTCTGTCTGTCTGTCTGTCTGTCTGTCTGTCTGTCTGCCTGTCTGTCTGTCTGTCTGTCTGTCTGTCTGTCTGTCTGTCTGTCTGTCTGTCTGTCTTGGCTGGCTCATCTCCTGGCCGGCAGCCTTCTTAATTGCATGCCGAAATTGGCGCAGGAAGACACGAGGGCAGGACGAACGGGACCAACCAGTCATCGCATGAATATAGTGACACGCCTATTACATAGGCCATATAAGTATCACCACCTTTGCAGGCTTTCACAGACAGAGCACGGGAATAGTTTATTAATTCCCATACTTCGTTATCACTTCGTACTTGTTGGGGCAATTAATTACAGTACGGATACACACACTCGCCTAACGTAGCTCAGTTTTGTCCGTATGTCGCCTGCTTAGCGCTGGTCCGGCGGAGATTTGCTCGAAGAGGTCCTCTTGCCCTTGTGCCCACCGGCATTGGATGGTGGTGAGGCGACGCGGGAAGGGGCGGTCGAGACGGTCGTCCCTGCAGTAGTCACACTGCCCTTCCTGGCAGCGCTGCTTCTCGACGGACTCTCCTCGAACACCTTCACTGTCACGGCGAGTAGGAACTGCATCACCAAGTCGTAGGGAAAAAATTACGCAAAATTGCGCGCTTGAGGGCTTTGGTGTAAACGTAAGTTTCAGGAGTGATTAAAATATGAGCCATCAGGTCCCTTTAGCTGGCGTCAAGACCATGCCAAGTGAAAACCGATGCCCTATGGGGCGCTCCTCAGTTATTTAGATTACTTCTGATTCACTTTCCTGTGCATTGCTTCACTCTGGCATTACTTCAAGGTACATTGAGACATTCGTAAACAGGGGACGTTCGTTGAAGCCAGCGTTTGGACAAGTTCACTAATCGTTTGTAAGGCTGCATCTGATTGCCTTAGCACTTATATGTATATACTACGTGCCCTCTCCTTCAATTCAAACAAAAGAGGAGAGCACCACCATGGAAGTGGGAGAGAGCGTAGGTAAAATGAGGGGCCGACGTGGTGAATAGGGTTAGAAGGTAAGAAAGAGGTATTCCACGAGAAAAAATGGGTGAGTGTGCTGGAGGGGGAGGGGTGGGGTTGTACACGTTTCGCTGAGTTAAGGTTATGTGAAGAAAGCACACCTTCACAGTGGTTGATTACAATTTTATATAAAGACATTCCCTCTCGTTCTTCTCTTTTTGCAATGTAGGAGAGGGTTTGAAGCATTCACACACGATATCTAAGGAAATCAGCTACAGCCTTTGAAAAGACAAGTCCAATTTCCGAACAGTTGGCTCCTACACAAAACCAAAATTCATCGAACAATAACACCGTTCGGATGATACCGGTGGAGTTCTTCAGCAACACAGCGCTGGATTTGTGGCACGACTGAACATTTATACAACAAAGCAGAAAACTGGGCGAGCTGCTTTGTGGAATCATCGTAACCGGAGAGCGCTTCTGTCAGGTTGGTCTTTGTTTTCGTCGTCAGTGCGATCTCTCCAGCAAAATGGACATCTCGACACTTGCTTCCAATCTTTCAGCCTGTTGGAAGCATGCTGCACTCCATAAAAAAAGTTGATCTAAACGCATCACATCAGAAAAAATAAAGCGTTTATCTGTACTGCCATGCTAGTGTTCATCAAATGCGCTCAAAGCGACTTACAAGAAAAAAAAACTTGAGGCATGAGGGAACGTAAAGTGCAGCTCGTTCCTTGCGATTTAGCAGACTAACCTTCGTCATCGCTACCGCTGTGGGTGCTTTCATGTGCTTCAGGGACAGGCAAGTAATTGTCGTCTCTCGAAATGTGCGCTTCTAAGGGCACTGTTAAAAGCAATCTAAGAATTTTCTTCTTTGAGTGCCCTCAACTTCACCGTGTCACTGTGTTTGAAATTAGGAAAGCATTACTAGGCTTGGAGGGCACTTGCCTTTGAAAACTGTAGACAGATACCTTCTTCTGGTGTCGACAAAACTTCCTCCCCCCCCCCCCCCCCCCGTAAAAAACACTTGCAGGGTGTTGCCACCAACCAGTAATGTACAAAATCAAGTGAATTCAAGGTGGCTCACACTGCGCTGCACATCGGTGCAGCACACAGGTAATAAAAATGAACGGAGAAATAGAGAACAGAAATCTGAATGGAGAGCTGGGGTCTATTAACGTCGATAAAAAAGATTTCGTTGGTCAGACACGTTTACCTTCTATCAGAATGCGGCAGCTTGGGACACAATCGATGCCGCCACGATATCTGTACTTGGTCGTCGTAGTCGACGAGACAATCTAGAGCAGCGCACGCAGCCCCGAACGACTGCACAATGTTTGCCCACACGATTGACAGTAGCACAGTCATAAAATGTCGCCTATTCATTGGGAAGGCCCTGTTGCTGTTCATTTATAAAAGGGGACAACACCAGCTCACGCGTTACGATCTCTTGCACTACAAAAATACCGATGGAGGCTATGTACAAGCAAGAACAACATGACTTTCAACAAAACAAAACTGAAAGGAGCGATAATAACGCTTCTTTAAAGGGATATTGAACAAAATGTTTGCCGCCAATATTTTCAGCCAAATAAATAGATTGGATCCTGAAATCTGTAGAGACAACCTTTATTCCAAGCAGAAACTAGGGGAAAATAATGAATTGAATGCGTTTTTCACAAACTGTCGCATCTAGTGGCATTCAGTGCCGTGAAATAGAGGATGTGACGTTGATTGACCTCAAACTCACCGGAAACTGGCAAGCTAACAATGCGAGCCATCGCTCGCTTCTCTCGACTCCTCTATCTTCCACTTGGGTTCCCAGAAGCGTATGAGCAGCATCCGAACACTGATTCCGACAGGGACAAAGCGCCAGCGCTTTTGTGGAAGGGAAAGAGTGGATGAAAGGACATCTCAGAGAAGGAAGAGGTGGACGAGAACACGTGCATCCTGAGTGCGCCTCGGTCAGTTTGACGTCATTTCTCCTGCTCGCGAGCAGCCGCCGTGCTCTCACGATCCATAAAAAATACAACCAACTGTTCAAAAATGCGGGAAATAAACTGCGTCTATCCGAACAGTGGCGTCTTTCGAGTGGAATTTGGAAGTTTTGTCATTTTCTCGAATCTTTGTTGAGTATTCCTTTAACTGCATGGCTACAGAGAACTGCGCTGAGTTGAAATGCATGTGCTGTGGGCCGTCATGAGCAGCGTCGCTGGCCAAGTGTTCCCACCACGTATTTTCACGAAAACTTCGTGTCTCGCAAGAAAGAATTGCATATATTTTGGACATGTACCCACATTCGTTCATTGATACGGGACACACGAAAACCAGCAACCCCATCTTTCCAGCGCATTAGCATTCACGCTATCACACCCGAGGAAGGCGGAGGCTGCAGTTCATCACCCAGGAGACTTCCCCGGTGAGTAAAAGTACGAAAAAGAGTGCAGCCGAAAAAGAGATAGTACTTGAGAATTTCGGCTGTAACTACAGGCCGAAGATAGAATTCTTACGCGCACTACTCCAGGGTTAGATGGTGTTACCATCAGCTTCCCTGTTACCATAGCATCGCCAGCTATACAGCTTGGCGATGCAAGCAGTAAAATTAAAAATAGAAACTTTGGGAGAGCAAAACCATACTCGGGAAAAACTTCAGTATTGATACCAAATAGACAGGTGGTTGGACGATTACCTGTTTGCTCTTACTGAGGGTATAAGAAAATCTGAAACAGAGGACGGGCCCTCACACGTAGCTTATCTGGGCATCACTGAGGCATATCACAACGTTAATCAGCGCATTTGGTGGAATATATTGAAAAAAACGGGACATTGCTTTTGAGAGAAATATACCGATAAACGACAGTTTGTATACAATGGGAAGGAACAAGGGGAAATGACAGCGTTGAAATTAAAAAGGGGCTAAGACAGGAATCTGCTTTGTCCCGGCTGTTATTCGTGCGGCAAATGGTGAGGTATGAAAAGTGCTAGAAGGTAGCAAGATTGGTTTTATTCAGTCACACAAAGATACCGGCATGATGGTTGTGCAGAAGCTTCCAGGTCTATTTTATGCTGCCGATATTGTCCTGTTTCTGAACGGTCAAGACGATGTATAGCGGCTGGTCGATGTATATGCGGAAGGGAAAGATAGGCTCTTGGACTAAAATTTGAAGGGGTAAATGAGGATTGATGGTAATATATGATGGTAATGTATGATTACGAAGACCAGGTGATCTGACTACAGAGTAAAGATATACCGAGGGTAAACAAATACTAGTACTTCGGAATATGAATAAACGTGGGACTTAAATATATGAAGGAAAAACAAAACAAAGGCAGCAAAGAAAAAGAGGACGGCTTCAATAATGAAACAGATGGTGTTGTGGGGATACAAAAGATACGATGTGCTTCGAGGTCTGTGGAAAGGCGTAGTGGTTTCAAGGCTTCCATTTTGGAACTCATTGATGTGCATGAAGTCAGAGGTGCAGTTAGGAATGTATGTAAATAAAATGACTCTAAGATACCTTGCGTTTGGCGCTGACGAAAAGACGACAAATGACACTGTAAAGGGGGATATGGGATCGACTGGCTTTGAAGTAAGAGAAACTGTGAGCAATATAAGATTAGAAGAGAGGCTTAAAAAATGAAGTAGAGTAGATGGGCAGAGAACGTGTTCAGGTATTTGTGTAGGAAGAGCGTGGACAGAAAGTGGAGTAAAATAACTAGGAGGCTCACCAGTAAATAAACGGCTGGCAGTGTGGGCGATATGGCAACAAGGAGCATTAAGTGAAAAGTCAGAGACGCGGAGAGGATTTGTTGAATGACAGTGATGGAAAAAAAGCGAGCTTTCATGAACTCTCGAAAGGGCAGGAATGAAGTAAGTGGGGAGAGGTTTTCTTATAATTCAAGGGGAAGCGCCTTACTGTTCGAAGCCAGGCTGGGTTGCTTTGAAACGCGTAGTTTCAAAGCGCAGATTCACTAGAGAAGAATAACGTAAATGCTGTGACAGAGCTAAGAAAGCGATGGAACATCTCTTTATTGATTTTGACTATATGCATCCAGGTATACATGTTGGTACGTGCATACATGAGGTCTTGGGCTTGTGGACAACCATGGAAAGCTGAACACGTCCGAAATAGAAGCGAGTTAGAAACGGCAGAGTATTGATGGCAGAAAAAAAGCAGTTCCAAGCACTGAAGTGGGTCTATTGTAGAATACATGAATGGAATGAAGAATTAGCGGGATTCGATTCCATCCGTTTTTTCCGTCGAGATTTTTTGGTCATGGGCAATGCCGATGACACCGACAGTAACGTTTTCTGCGAAATAATTTCTTGAACGCTATGGCATTAATAGGTCGTGAATACACTCAGTAAAATTCACTAAAGATAAAGTTTAATATTTATTGAGCTAGCCTTAGCATAAGTGAGCTAGTCTTACTCATTAAGCTGAAACTGAGTTAGAATGAGTCAGGGTAAGCCAAGTCACGTGAAATTAAGTCAGAGGTAGTCAAGCTTAGTGGACCTTTGTCGTGCCTGAGGTAAATTTAACCTTGAGCGACAAATAACGTCAGTGCGTAAGTCTGATTGCCCTTCGTATTGACGAGATATGCGTTAAGGTGTATTTACTCACCGCGAAAAACTTCTCCCAGGCCCCGACCGCCGCGTAGTTCATGCTCCTTTCTTCATGCGTTCTGATAATCTCGATGGTCGCCAAGCCCAGTGACTGCGAACGTGTGTGTCAAGATGGGCGTTAGTGAATGCACACAACAATATAGTGTGCATCGTCTAGCACAAATCAAATGAGACTGCGAATGAAACTGGTTGCAGCGTGACTAAAAATGACTGCTAGGTTTGATAGTCGATAGCTTGCAGGTGATGCCAAGGACACACCATCTGGCTCTAGGACCGTGGTTCAGATAACGTGAAAGCAATATATTAACGTGGTGATTAAACTGCCCTGCCACGGTCGGCTAATCGCTAAGGTACTCGGCTGCTGACCCGCAAGTCGGGGGTTGGAATCCTGGCTGCGGCGGCTGCATTTACGATGGCGGCGGAAATGTTGTAGGCCCGTGTGCTCAGATTTGGGTTCACGTTAAAGAACCCCAGGTGGTCGAAATTGCCGGAGCCCTCCAATACGGCGTCGCTCATAATCATATGGTGGTTTTGGGACGTTAAACCTCACAGATAAATCAATCAACGTGGTGAATAAACTACTTCGGAGTGATAAAAACGCGACTAAAAGGTTGTCGAGCCTCTGGGCATGAACAGCCATAGAATCACCATGCGATGTACTGACAAACTAGTGCGACATAGCAAAGTTAACGTCCCCCCTCGTTGTGTTCAAACGAGGTTGTTTTAGTGATGTCAGGGCAAGCCATCTATAGCCATTATTGTTTAACCGGTTGTTACCGCGCGCGCGCACGTGTGTGTGTGTGTGTGTGCGTGTGCATGTGGGTGCGCGTGTGTGTGTGTGCGCGCAACCTGAAATCAAGCAAATAAAGTAAAAGACAACCCTAATTCATCGCGCTGGTCTCTGGTAGTGGTACTTCACATCGGCGTTTACGTCCGCTAGTGTATTCTTTGGTTATTCTTAGGCTTAATCTTGTTCCCAAATTTGATCTCACAGGCCACGTAGAAACAAAAAGGCTTAGTTGAGATCAGCTGCGACGCAGCGATACTAGCTGCTCAAAAGAAAGCAGCTGCTTTTTCTGTGACATCAATCATCACTGCTTATCCCGACTGTTTATCAGCCTTTATCTTAAGTAAGCTTGCGTTCGGACATCATCGATTATGTACACAACACAACTCTTAACAAGAACCAGAACTATGCATTTCAAACCAGTTTCGTTTGAGAGAGAAGCCCTTAGATGACTGAAAAAAGGCAAAATTGGACCGATGGCACCATGGACGAGCTACGGAGAAAATTATCCTTACATCGGGACGTCACCTTATCACACATCACGATGACGTCAGATATCGCTGATACGATGACGCCAGAGCGACGCCACGTGGCTTACCGTGATACGATGGCGTCATCAAACGGCACGGTATAGCTTAGTGAAAGGTGAACTGATCACGGAAGCTATGCAAAACTACGTGAGGTGGCTCCGATTTTGGAAAAAGTGCAAAATCAGGCTTATGTGCAGAAATGGTGTTGAAGGGGTACGGGGGCAGAATTAATAACTCGATTGATCAAAATATAAAGAAGATTGTTTTCGCTTTCCAGCCATCAAAAATAAGTACACAAGCTACTACGTAAATTTTCTTAATACCCTTTTCTGCGGATACCCACAACGTCGCGGAAGGGTTCGTAAATGGTGAATAGACAACCACCCGTTTGCATCACGAGGCACGGGCGCTTGTTTATTTTCCTTTTCTTAACTTTTTAAAGGGTCAGTCAACATGCTGGCTCCAGAGTTTTTTGTTTTTTTTTTACACCCCCGAAAAACTTTGTGCATCTTTCCTGCGCGTGGCCAACCTTCTTCCAGGCCCAGTGACGTCAACTCGGCGATCAGTGACGTTGACTTCCTTACTGTTTGTTTAGACCTGGTTTAGACCAATCAAGGAGCTGCGTACTGCGTCACGTCGCCGATCGCTGAATTGACGTCACTTCGCCTGGAAGGAGGTTGGTCACGCGTAGGAAAGATGCGCGAGCTTGTTTGGGGGCGTGAAGAAGAATCTAGAGCCTGCTGACTCGCCCTTTAAAGACAATAGTTTTCATTGGGAAACTTCAACGCAACTTGAACGCAACGGAGCTATTATGCTGTATCAGTGCTGCCTACCTGCGAAGCCACTATTTCCCTCTGTGAAGTGAGAGAATTCCCTAGATTTTCCTAGATTTGCGTGCAGAGCGGCTTTCGGAAGACTAATGTGTTTGTGCTGTGGAAAACGATTTCAAAGTTTACTTTTATAATATATAGCTGCATTCGTTTGTGAATTTTTTTTGAAAATATTCACCAAAATCACCGTGCTCAAGGTGAAAAAAATGTCGCAATAGAAATTGCAAAGCTCTTAACACCATTTACCTTTATGAAAAACAAAGGTAAAGCGGTCATCACATTGGGGGAGCGGACATGTACCTTCGCAGTATTTTATACAAATCACCAAAAAAGGAGTCATCCCGTCTATACACATCATACAACATTTCAAGTAAGAGTACATATATTACAAAGCATTGCATTGCATATAGGCCGAATAAGGGATAAATTATAAAATAATATTCATGAAGAATGCTAGTTGTGCAACGCAAAACGCAGAAGTTTTACTCGACGACATAGTGCTACTCATGTATGTTATTATTTTGTCACATGCAATCTCATGCATGTGAAATAATAATAATAATAATAATAATAATAATAATAATAATAATAATAATAATAATAATAATAATAATAATAATAATAATAATAATAATAATAATAATAATACATATTATTATTATTATTATTATTATTATTATTATTATTATTATTATTATTATTATTATTATTATTATTATTATTATTATTATTATTAACAATAACGAGCATACGAAATGCAGTGCATGTTATATTTCGGCCAGCAGGCTTTAAAACTTCACGAATTCTGTTGTTTTGCAACTCTCCTGAAGGAAAGGCTTGTTGGTGTCATACAATATGAAGTAAAGCACGCTTACATAACTTCTGAACAATGTCTTGAAAAACGTACTCTCAAGCTTTCTGATATGATATCTCATACAAGATATGTGTGTCGAAAGATAGTTTATCCATGAAAGCATATAATGCCAGTGGGCAGTTCATCCATCGCAACCTGCTCTTTGGGTGCGAAAAGATATGTTTATTAAAAATGTTGACTGCCATATATTCGTTTGAAATATATCCTTGCATTTTCCACCAGTGACTTTTTTTTAAAAGTCGAAGCATTTTTTAAAGAACTTCGGCGACATTGAGCACATCTATCTATCTATCTATCTATCTATCTATCTATCTATCTATCTATCTATCTATCTATCTATCTATCTATCTATCTATCTATCTATCTATCTATCTATCTATCTATCTATCTATGTAGCCGCCTATGACTTTTGGCTCTCCTGGCTGTTTCAATAATGGCATCAATACCAAAATTGGTATGGCTTAACATGACTGTGTGACGAACATAAGTGACTAGTCATAACACGAAAATCATGATATGTATGTTTTGAATATGAGGATTTACTTTTGATGGTGTTGCTTCTCGTGTGGTGGTTTCGTTCACATGACATGTTGCAAAACTGGTATGGTATGACATGACTGCATGAACAACACAAGCGAGAGACCCTAACACGAAAATCCCGACACGATTGTCATGTCAACACAACACTATACTGCCACACTCATGATGCACTCGCGGACGTTTTGCTAGCTTCACATATATCAAAGTTGGTATTACATGACACGAATGGACGATGAAGGTTAATGACACGTTCAAACGTAATAAACATGACATGTGTATCATATAACAACATAACTACATGCCACGCTCACGATGCGCTGGAGGCCGTTTCGCTAGCTTCACTTATAACAAGTTTGGTATTACGGGACGTGAATGGATGACGAAGGTATGAGACTGGTGCAAACATGATACAGATTAGATGCGTGTCATGTAAACACATCAGTATACTTGCTACGTTCATGATGTGCTCGCGGCCGTTTCGCTAGTTTCACATGTACCAAATTCGGTATTACGTAAAGCGAACGGACGACATGGGTAAATGGCACATCCAAACATTATAATCATGACATGCGTGTCATGTAACAACGTGACTACATGCCAGACTCGTGATGTGCTCGTGGCATTTTCGCTAGCTTCACATACGTCAAACTCGGTGTTACGTGACGTCATTGGATGACGAAGGTATGTGACTGGTACAAGCATGATAATCATAAGATGCGCGTCATGTGAGAACATGACTATGTGCCACGGTAAAGGCGCCAATACACTTCAACGTGACCCGGTACGCGTGCGCGGCGGCGTTAGTTTCGACGCGTCACGCCAGCGTTGCAACGTCAGGCGCCGTACTTGCCTTATGCTCGCAGGCGCTCGCCATGCTGCATTGCTTTGACGCACGCACGTTTTAGCCCGTCCGGCATTCCACCGTCACGAAAATGGGCAGAAGCAGTGCAACGCATCGGCGCGAAATGCAGCATGTCGCATTTCGTGCCGGTTGCCGTCGGGCCGCGCCGACGGACGCCAGTCGCGCCTAACAACGGTCTATAGAGTGCTTGCGTTTCTCTAAAATAGCGTCGCTGTGCCCGGCGTGTGTGCGCGTCAACGTTACGTTGGAGTATATTGGGCCTTTTATGATCCGCTCGTGGAAGTTTCGCTAGCTCCACATATACCGAATTTGGCATCACGTGACGTGAATAGATGACAAAGGTAAACGACACATTCAAACAGGATAATAGGAACATGAAAGTCATTCACAGCATAATTTACCTTCACCTCGTAACGTTGTGGTGATTTTAATGTGGCATATCATTGATATCTCACTCTAAATTCACCACAACGTTACCTTCCTCATTCGCGCTTCGCATATTATGGATTCTAACTGTATGTGAGATCTGGCAATTTTTTTCGACTTTTTTCAGCTGTGCAAATAACTGCATACATGCAGCCAGCTGCT
The DNA here is from genome assembly GCF_013339725.1 of Rhipicephalus microplus. Taxonomy (NCBI): domain Eukaryota; kingdom Metazoa; phylum Arthropoda; class Arachnida; order Ixodida; family Ixodidae; genus Rhipicephalus; species Rhipicephalus microplus. Next base: position 72,515,374 of record NC_051165.1, read on the forward strand.
CTGACTACGCTTTTCCTAGAAACTTTGGTGACCGCGGCAGAGCCGGATGGCCCCACAAGGTGGCTCACTAGCAACGTGACAATGTTGGCAAAGAAGGGTAACCGAAAAAATAAGACAGCAACAGACCAAAGAAATAACGCCGTGGGTGAAGAGCGAGAAAATGGGAGGTTGGTGTAATGAAAACCGACAACTGGCGGGCTCGGGAGAGACAACTTTTTTTGTTATTTGGTTCGAATCGGGATTCAGGCAATAGACGTCGAACATAACAAAGAAGGAACCACAGTAAAGTGGAGGAGAGGAAAGCGCTGAGACATCGTTGGGGGCGCAGACCGGCCCTGTCGCCCCCTTGCACGGCGCCATTGGGTGAGTGCAGAAAGGGGGCAAAAGAGAAAAGGTTGAAAGAGGAAAGGAAAAGAGGTTGGGGGTGGTAGGTCCCTGCGTCAAGCTGCTTGTTTAGCGAGTAAGTGAAAAATATTTCTAGATAATCACAAATTTCCCTTTTCCACTAAGTACGTCCTCATTTTCCTTCGATCTGTGTGCTTAGAATAAGTTGTTAACAATTTAGATGACTTGGTACTTTACTATGGGACAGCTGAAAGCCGTCGCGAGACATTGACCTCCTTACTCGAGAAAGGTGATACCACACTTAGGGAAATTTCGCTGGAGTTGGCAGCTCTGTGCTGTATGCATTTAATTTTAAAATGCAACCACATACACAGCACCCACAAATATTGCTCTGGTTTTTACGTTGATACTTGTGCGTAGTATTGATTGAAGAACAAACGCTGTACAATATCTGAGGCAGAATATCAATACGTAGATATACCATGGCGTGCTTCTTTGTACTAAAAAAGTCATAATAAAGTACTTCTGAGGAACGTTGAGTTTATTACGCTTCACTGACAATGAAATGCTATTTACGAAAAGGCGGATGTTTCCTGCGCTTTGCTAAGATGATACAGCGGTGGCACCTACCCGCTGCGCACATAGGGACACTTAAACGCAGCACCTCTAGAATCCAATTCACCGACTTTATCGCGCAGAATATCAAATAAATGTTTCATTCACTCACTTTAGACAGAAGACTATCGTCATTTGATGGCATTTGCTGTGAAACATGCATATACTGAGCCAATTTTTTCCCCAATGTTCGAAAAAAAAAAAAAACTGGAAGTGCTCAATTGGAAGGGCTTGGAAGAGAAACAAGAAGGTCACCCAGTCCTCGTGACACGCAACTGGCATGCCACAATCTCACACAATAACGTTCGTAATTAACTAGCCGGCGTACGCTAACAACGTGGTAGCTATGCGCCAATGACCTTTTGCTCAGAAAAAAAAAAACGGAAATTTCTTGTAGGCTGAGTTATTTGCACTCTAATTTGTGTGCGTGCGCCCCGCCGTGGTGGTCTAGTGGCTAAGGCACTCGGCTGCTGACCTGCAGGTCGCGGGATCGAATCCGGGATGTGGCGGCTGCATACCCCAAGGAGGCGGAAATACTGTAGGCCCGGTTGCTCAGATTTGGGTCACGTTAAAGAACTCCAGGTGGTCAAAATTTCTAGCGTCCTCCACTATGGCGTCTCTCATAATCATATGGCGCTTTCGGGACGTTAAGTCCTACATATCGATCAATCAATTTGTGTGCATGTAGTTCAGCGCTCTTGGGAGTGCGCATCCCCATTTGTATATCTCCTTATTGGCTGGTACTGGCCGTTCATTTAGACACTTCACTTTGTAGCTGCTTACCGACGCTCGCTTATTCCCCCCTCCCCCAATGCGAGGGAAAGAGCGTCTTCATTGAGAGCGTTGTCAAAGTTAACGACAGATGAGCTGTTTGGGGCGTCGATTTCGAATTCGCCAGCTAAATTGCACTCTAAGCCAAAAATGGCCAAAATGGGAGCAACGGCTGTTTTTACTCCTTCAGACCGACTGTTACTCTCCGAAAAGACCAAGCGGAACAAGATGGCCGACTTGTTCGAGAATGGGGGAGCAACTGTATTCATCTTAAGTTTGTAAGGGAGCAACGGAAGGAGGAACCGCTGTAAATGCTCTCGTCACGCAACGGTTACTCCCCGGCAGGACACCGCACACAAATATGCATGCCGCCTACATTGATATTCATGGGCCAGATTATTGTATGTTCTGTGTGCCAAACTTCACCAAACCAAAACAGTGATTTATTTTAGCATCCGTAGATAATAAGATAGCAGCGCTGGCTGAACACAGAAGGCCTGAGAATACAGTACGGCAAATACCTAACACACGCAGCAGCAGAATGGAGAGTTGGCACGTCAAAGCGGACCGAACGCCGAAACACGTGCAAAACAACGATAAAAAAAAGCCTAGACACGCCGTTCGTCCGCGAAGTAAGGGCGTCAAAGTCGATCAAGCACCGAAACACGTGCATAAGGACCCCCCCCCCCCGCCCAAATATATCGGAGAAGAAAAAAAAAAAAAGCGGACCCAGACGCGCTTCTCATCAGCCATTCACTTAGTAGCACGCTTCACCGTGTAGTTTGAGGGCAGAATGACAAATCTGCGCCATCTGCGCCCGCACGACAAGTGTGGCGCTAGTGTAGCAAACGATGTAAGTTACAAAGTAATTTTTATTCAGTGTTTATGTTGACTAGCACTAAATGAAAATTACACTCAACTTTTTATATTTATTTATGAGTTGTAGTGTACCTCAGGTTTTTTTTTATAATTGTATTAGGAGAACACACTGAAATTATTGCGCTGACGCCTGTGCTGCCACTGCTCGACGTTTTTTTTTTTTCGGCGCAACTAGGTTCGCGTTCGCACTACTTACTCATTTTCATATGGTCTGTGGTTGGCGAGCACATGGACGTGCGAGCTTGTCAGCTATGTTTTGATCGTGTGTGTGTGTCGCAGATTTGCGTTTCTACTTATTCGTGATGAAGGTTAGTGTATATTTATCTTTATGGAGCGCGAGGTAGTTGTGGATTTTGCTGCTGGGTGGAACAAACACATCGTAACCACGTCTTCAGCTATCTGCAAGCCTGTTCGCTCGTCGGACAAAGGACGGTGCATGCATCAGCGTGCAGGTGAGTGGCATTTCCAGCAACATTTAATGCTCTTACAATACATTGTTGAGTGGTTGCGCTATTGAAAGAGAAATGATTTGCTCTTATTCACCGTATCCATTGCTAGCCGTATCGGACTAAATTACCTCTATTACCGCCTGCATACCCTCTTGCTTCCCCTGTCACCACTGCAGTGCCAGTGTACTTTTGCAGTTAAAAGTTCATTTCCGCAACACTACCTCGCTTGAAAAAACATTGGGGCGGGGTTGTAGCTGCATTCATACTGGCACTTTTCTACCATTGGCTTTATGTAATGTTAACGGCTGAGTGTTGGGGCCTTGGGCCGCATTTTTTAGAGATGTAAAGTGTATGTAAATCAGTAAGTGAACAAATCATTGTCGCATCACTTCACTGGCATAGCCAGGCGGTTGCGCACAGAATTTTTTTAGGCCGGGCGTAGGGAGCCCAAAGTGACGACCATATTCGCTTGCCCGGCCTATTCAGATAAGCGGACCCCCCCCCCCTCCCCGCACGCCTAAAAAAAAAAAAAAAATCTGCCCACATCACTGCGTCACTTGCTTCATCTCTGCGCTGAACGTACTATTTTATAAGCGCACCATCAAGCGAGCAGTTTACATGTTCTGTTTACATATTGACAGAACAATTGGAGAAGGAATGACCCAAATCTTTCAGATTTCTTTAGTGATGCAAAACCTTAGCAAAACTGAATATTGTAAAAGACAATCATAAATGCTGTATGTTCTCGTTAGCGCTGTCATTATTCTGCATCATGAAATCTTTATGCGCTGTGAAAACTTGGCATGCCGTTGAAGTCACATATCGACGTTAATACCAATCGACGAAAATTTCGACAACCTCAATAACGCTGTTTGGGATTTGCCGCATGCACATAATTAGGCTGATTCCCACTTGGCTGAAGCAATACTTTTTTGCAGACTAGTTGGTTCATACTTGAAAAATTGAATTGCTGCACAAACTTGAAGAAAAAACAAGAGAGACAGGAAAGAGTGCAGACTACCAACTGTTTATTGTCGTTTTTTGAAGCCAATATATACATGCTACGCTGCGCTTCCACAATGCGCACAAAACCAAAGACGCTGCAAACAAAGCCGACCAAATCAAATCAAAATTGACTGCCACCACCATGACAAACGTAAAAAATGGCAAAATACAAAAGTGATACCCACCACGATCTAAACTGCTTACTCCCAAGGTGTGCGCTCATCTTTTATCTTTTATTATTCATTGCACCAAGCATCAACTACAGCATGAAAAAAATGAAAACATGTTCAAGAGATTTTCGTTTTAAAACCCTAAAAATAGCGCTTAGCACCAAATAAAACAATAAATTTACATTTTCATATTCACTCCAAGCAGCCCCAAATGAGAAACCAGAAGAAGCAGTACGCCGAGAGAGTCAAAAACTATACTAACATAAAATCTAACAAAACATTCCGTAGCGTCACATGGGAAAGAAAACAAGAACACTAATAAATAACACAAAGAAAGATGAATGGAAGAGAACACAATGCAAGGCGTTAGCCACAACATTACACATGACCTTGCAGAAAGACCATTTCCCTGTCCGAAAGTGAAATGGAAGGCATGCTTATGCACCTACGTCCAAAAAGCTGGAATTTGTATTGGATCTGCAGTCGCACCTGTTCTTAGTGACATTTTCTTGGCAGCCTTCGACCAACGCCTGAAGGATGTTCTGTCCCATTTGGATGTCGTTCGCACCTTCAGGTATGTGGACGACTACCTTATCGTGCTTGGGAAGGTCCCATGTGAACGGGTACAAGGTGTTGTGAAAGGTGTCCTTGAGGTTTTCAACAGACACTCCAGTGGCCTGAAGTTCACGCACGAAATGCCGGTTGATAATGAGATCCAGTTTCTGGACCTACGGCTGAAGTTTGCCAAGGAGCACATCTGCTTCAAGTACAATCCGCGATCGAAGAAAGGCTTGTTGCCTTTTGATAGTGCGCACTCGAAGTTGATTAAGAGGGGCATTGTGTTGTCAGCTTGTGCGGAAGCCCTCGACAAGTCTTGCCCTCATCTGATCTCTGAAAGCTTCGAGGATCAGGTAGCTCGTCTGGGTGCGGCTGGGTACCCAGCACAGTTTTTAGCTAGCGCTTGTGAAAGCCTTCTTAAGAAATACAAGGGCGGGGGTCCAACTGTCGAAGGAAGGGAGAAGCGGCCTATTCATGTTATGCCTTACTTACATAGTGTTTCCCATAATGTAAAAAAGGTGGCTAATAGGTACGGTGTTGATGTACTGTTTTCTGCGCCTACAAAGTTACGTCAGATATGCTCGTTAATGACTAAACAGAAGAAGGCAAAATGCACAAAAAAGCATGCGAACGTGTTCATTAGGTGTGTATTTGCGGTTGTGTATCTGATTCCTTTGTCGTGTGGGAGGGTGTACATAGGGCAGACGGGGCGTTGCCTCAACGAACGCTTGCGTGAGCACAGTCTGGCCGTAAAAGGAAAAAATGGCGGTCATTTAGATTTCCACTGTAGGACATGCGGTTGCTCCCCCCGTTTCGAGAGTGCGTCAGTCATGGCTAAAGCGCGTGAAAAGACCGAAAGAGAGATAATTGAAGCGTACTTTATCAGGCAATATGATGACAAGTGCATAAGCATGCCTTCCATTTCACTTTCGGACAGGGAAATGGTCTTTCTGCAAGGTCATGTGTAATGTTGTGGCTAACGCCTTGCATTGTGTTCTCTTCCATTCATCTTTCTTTGTGTTATTTATTAGTGTTCTTGTTTTCTTTCCCATGTGACGCTACGGAATGTTTTGTTAGATTTTATGTTAGTATAGTTTTTGACTCTCTCGGCGTACTGCTTCTTCTGGTTTCTCATTTGGGGCTGCTTGGAGTGAATATGAAAATGTAAATTTATTGTTTTATTTGGTGCTAAGCGCTATTTTTAGGGTTTTAAAACGAAAATCTCTTGAACATGTTTTCATTTTTTTCATGCTGTAGTTGATGCTTGGTGCAATGAATAATAAAAGATAAAAGATGAGCGCACACCTTGGGAGTAAGCAGTTTAGATCGTGGTGGGTATCACTTTTGTATTTTGCCATTTTTTACGTTTGTCATGGTGGTGGCAGTCAATTTTGATTTGATTTGGTCGGCTTTGTTTGCAGCGTCTTTGGTTTTGTGCGCATTGTGGAAGCGCAGCGTAGCATGTATATATTGGCTTCAAAAAACGACAATAAACAGTTGGTAGTCTGCACTCTTTCCTGTCTCTCTTGTTTTTTCTTCAAGTTTGTGCAGCAATTCAATTTTTCAAGTCCCACTTGGCTGTTCTTAACCTGACTTCACTGCTACCAAATGAAACAATATTTGATGCATGTCTTTTACTTTTTTTTCAGGGATATGACACAAATTTGGTTATACTGCAGATAAAGATGCTCCCAACGATGCTAAAGTACAGAAAGCAAGTGAATTTTGGTAAGTGCAGATTTTTTGTACTACGTATATGAAAGCATCGCTTTTTAGGGGCGAACTGTGCATGTGTTGGCCAGAGAATAGTTCATTATGCCACATGGTTACACTGGCACTGACATTTCGACATGGCTCCGCTCTCCCGTGTGTGTGCTCACACTGTTACCGTTAAGATAAAATGTTTATGTTTTCATTGCAGGGATTGCTGTTTGTACTAAAAAGCCAACTGCCAAGATTTGTTTACGCTGGCACTCCTAAAAGTATGCTTTCCCTATTTACATGGATTTTGGCTTGCACAAAGCATAACACGTGGGCCTAGATTCACAAAGCTGTCCATGTGCAGGCCTTCATAACAGCGTTTCTTGACTTGCCTTTACCCTGTTTTCTGCAGATGTTTCGTGGGTTAAAAAGTGCCACAGCATGTTGACCTCCCCCACTCTGAAATATTCACGTTCAAAGTTCCGTAAGAGTGGGCTTAACTTTCTTGTGCACCTCTTTGCTAGTCCAAGATACTGAAGTGTTATGCTCTTACTATAGAGGTGGCAGTGTTTCTAATGTTTGTATTTCCATCACATTGACCAAGTATGCGATCTTGGCTTGACTGGTAGCACATCCTCAACAAATGTCTTTGTGGCACATGTAGAAGGCAGTACAAAATAAATAGGCAGACATTCACACCGGGAGCTAACTTCTAATAATGCTTTTTTTTTTGGAAACCGTGGTGTGCTTATTCCAATTCGTCTAACAAGCAGTAACCTGTTTGGCTGTGAACCAACAAGACGTTGAGCTAATAAAAGCTTCACATCTTGTTGCCCTCAAATATATATGTATTGGCAAGCTATCTGTGACACTGTCAAACAAAGAATCAGAATATCTGTGCATGCCTTAAGATATATTGCTTCGTTTACATATCTCGTGGCTGTGACTCGTCAACCGAGTGAACAAATGCACCCTAGTTTTCTAAATTTAAAGCATTTTTTGAAGGTAGCACGGTCTACATTTATTTGTCTATAGTTTTGTCCAGCCGTTTGCGTCAGGTACAAAGAAATATACTGAAGATTATCATGTAGCCTCTGCAAATGGTTGCTTTCAAGCAGGCTTTGCATGCTTGGCTTGTGCCTACAGGTATTGCACAATTCAAGGCGCAGCAGCGTATGATAGAACAGTGGAATTGAGAGCAACTATGTGCACGAGCTAAATAAGTATTTTAACATGAGCGGACGGTACGTGTTATTTGCCACACACATGACCTCATTTAGAATGCCCATTGGTGAATGGGCTCATAGAAATGTCACTCAGCTGTGTATAGGAAACAAGTTAACTGAACCTAAGGGTATCTTTAACTGCTACAAATATGCCTTGTTGAGGTGCTGCACATTTTCTTCCAGAATATTGCTGTCTGAGACATCATGTGAAGAGCGTCTACCACATCAGCATTTATATGGCTTGCCAAGTAACGTTTGGCCGAACCTTCCTTTTTTTCACATTTCGTTTTGCAGTAGACATCCTAGAATGTAAGCGCTGCTGCAGTGTGTGTGACTCATTGTTATGAATTGATTCTGGCATGTTTAACCTCACACTTCTATTTTTTTTCTTGCAGCAATGAGATGCTTCACATATGCCTGCGGTGACGTTCTGCTGTGCTAGCCTGATGGAAACACCAGCTGCGAAACTTGAGTTCTTCAGAATTGGAGAAGTTGCCCTTCTCTCACCAATGATGACACAGACTGCCCTATGCTAGAAATTCAAGATTGTTTTTCCACGGATGACGCAGAAAACCTTTGATGTATTATGGTGTTTGTTTAGTGCTGGCTGTGGTGTGGCGAAGTCTACTTTTACGTGTGGTCACACGTCGCCTCATAAAAAGAACAATAAAGCATTTATTTTCCTTTCAATATTGTCCACGTTTTGTGTTAGAAGCACCCAAGCAGTGCTCTTCCAAGGAGCTCTCGCCATGTGTTAAGCGTGTGACAAGCATACTCGAGATACTCATTTCCCCAAGGAGTAACTGGAAGCATGTGCAGTTGGTTTTCAGAGAGTAACTGCGAACACGTGGGAGGAACGGTAAAGAGTAACTGTTGCTCTTAGAAGAGCAACTGGTGGGAGTAATGGTTGGTCGGCAGGGAGCAACTGGTGGGAGTAACCGTTGGTCTGCAGGGAGGAACTGGAGGGAGTAACTGTTCATCCCCCGAAGGAGGAACTGAAAGGAGAGCAACGGTTCCTCCCTCTGCAGTTACTCCTTTTAGGAGAGTAATGGGAGTGGCAATGCAATTGCTCCCTGAAAGGAGCAACCCCTATACCCCTGTTGCTCCGTTTTGGCTTAGAGTGTGGCCAGAACTCGCCGCTCCGCGGTGATTACCAGTGAACGCTTTTACGAAATTTCAAAGCGGCTGTAGACAATTGTAGGAAGTGTTTTTATTCGCCCATTGAACTAGATTAGCTACTTCCACTTTTGAAAAGTTAAGTGTCTTAATTTGTGTTCCACTGCCGTAAATAATGTTTGTACACATCAGAAGATGCCTTCTGACAGAGTAAAGGGAACACCACAAGTAGGCTGCAGGTACCCCCTTTCTGTGATTTTGAAGTAACGTTGGACACATTTCTTGAAACACCCTGTATAACGCTAGCAGTGTATCGTTGCTGTTGCGGCAGTGCCACCTGGCAAACCTATTCTTACTGTGTGCAAGAGCGCCTACAGCTCAATACAATGATACTAACGTATTACGACTTTCTAGAAATCACATGCAACAAACCAAGACAACAAAATACTAGACATCTTGCACTTTCCATTTTGAGTGCATGCTAATGCACTCCAGGCGGTCTAAATTAGCAGAAGCCCTTCACTGTGGCATCTTACGTATACATAGATCGCTTCGGCGTCTGAAACCCTACAAAAAAAAACAGCGAAGTTCCGCAATTATATCTTTATACAGGATGTTTCAAGAAATGGGTTCGATATCATTTAAAAATTACAGAAAGAGGGCATCGGCGTCCTACCGGCAGCGTTCCCTTTACTTTGGCATAAGGCATCTTCAGATGTCAGGAAATAGAATTACGGCCGTAGTTATAAAGTATAAAACAATTAACTTTTTACCCAGCGGGAATGGCCGGGCGAGTCAAATGAAAGAGTCAGAGTTCTTTCTGTAAATTTTCTTAGCCACTTATAAATTTAGGAAAAGCGGCTACTGGTTCTCACCATGGTGTGATGAGTTCTGGCTAATTTAGCCTGGCTAACTTAGAAACTGAAAATGACGCAACAAAAAGCACAACTGCAGTTAGTTCCCTTCGAAAACGCCCTGAACGAAAAGTCATTTGTTTTGAATTGCGTAAGAGGTTAATTGTTTTACTTTACTGTTTGTAAACATATAAAAATGCATTTTCCCTAAGTAAAGGTAACGCCGAAGGTATACCACGCAGATGCCTCTTTTCTGTAATCTTAAAATATTATAGAACGTATTTCTTGAAACAATCTGTGCCAACCCATATCAAGTGCACCCGGTCACTTTTCCACTATTTCCAACCACACTAAAAAAATGTGCCGATATACGTAAAAATGAGAAGTACTTATTGAGACATTGTGTTTTGCAAAAAGAAAAATGTGTTTCCTAAAAGGCACTTCAAACCTTTGGTACCCAAGGGAAACTGTGTCATGCTAAGTAATTTATATACATTACTGATGTGATTACTCAGAACAAAACAATTTTTTTATTACTCCGAAAACGCAATTTTTTTATAACTACGATACTCTATTCATTTTTGTTTTATTTTATTTTCATTTCACTTTTGCAGAAAATTTCAATTGTCTTGATGTGCAACTTTTTTTTATAAAAAGCACATTTTCTTCTACCAGTGATACATTCTCATTTCCTTCTTAATATATTCCCATCTTAAGTCATTAAAATACTTCGAGAGCTTCTTAAACAAAAAATCGCCAAAATATTGTAGCAAAGTTGGGAAAAACACAATTTGCCCTCACTTTGTGGCCTATTTTCTTCGCACGACAGCGCTCCAAGTAAAATAATGGCTTTTATACTTTGGCATGAAATTTTTTAGTAAGGCAAGCAGAAAGTTTCAAAAGAGTTGTTTTTACTGTAAGGGAGAACAAAAATTCTACCTGAGTAATCACGAGATTGTGGGAAACCTGTCTTTGCCTCACCTTCATTGCATAGCACGTCCGTGCGAAGTTCCAGTGAATGTTTTAAAGACGATAGTCTTTTTTGGGGACCTTCGACGCAAAAGTTTGGTCTGTCTGACCGTCTGTATATTCGTCTGCTTCTCCGCCCTTAACGGTACCCTAAAAGGCACCAGACGATACCCCAAACGACCTACCTCATCCCATCCGCAGCACCCACAAATATTGCTCAAAAGTAAGCGTTCATACTTGGGCGATTATAAGCTAAAAAGCATTTATTGCGCATATCTGAGGCACTATGACAACACGTCAATAATATGTGTGTCTTTTACTAGAAAAGGCATACATAAGTAATTCTAAGGACCATACCGTTTATCACGCTGCGCTGATCAAGCAACGCTTGCACGAAAACGCAAGTGTTTCCAACGCTTTGCTAAAACGACAAGGTAGTGGCACCTACCCGTCACCTTGTGTTCTACATCTTATCACCTCCGAGACAGGCACGCACGCCACGCGCTTCGTTTTTAAAGATAACTGCCAGATAGCGCCCATGTCTCACGTGTGACGTGACTTGATGCGCTCGTTCGCCTCCACTGCACGATCGAGGCACTCTAATGCCTAGTTCACACTGAAACGTCTGCTTTCTACAGCGACCTAAATTCCCCTGCCGCCGAAACGCAGCGTCGTTCGCACTGGACGCGCCCCGCGCCGGGACTGTGTCGGGGGGGGCGCTGCGAGCGCTCGATGGTGACGGACGCACTCCACATCGCCTCCGTAGATTTTATGCTATTTCTGCGGACATCCACCTTGGTACCCCTGAAACTTGGATTTATCGTCAACGCCAAGTTCTCCGCTTCGTCTAGACAACACCTTCGTCCAGGTGGGTCCAGTTTTGACAACTTGAGGGACGTCCTTCACTCCCGGCTACAACGCCGCCTCACCAAGGGCTCTCAGCCCGGTGATGTCGGCCGCTAACGTGGTTACGGGCTATGATCCTACCTCAAGCCAAATGCTGTCCATGGAGATTTCATCCTCCGTAAACACTATGCCATCAGAAGACGAATACCTCGACGACATGGTGAGACTGTGGCAACGGAAGCAAGCGAAATCGAAGTCTGCGTCTCAACCACAACGAGACGCCACGGCGGGCCACCATTCCCCAGCCTTGCAAGGAACGCCGGCGCGCCATCCCTCCGGTGGTGTGCCTACCTCTGCTCCGTCCTCGCAGCCAGCGAAGCAACGCAAGTGGCGTCCGCGTCAAACTCCTCGCCTCTCTCGCGACGACTACATCGTAGTAGTGAAACCTCGCGTTCCCTGCGAGCTACGCACATTTGTCCCGGCCGATCGCGCGGGCGACGCCGTCCGCAGCTACCTCGGCGACCGGACTACCACGCAAATTCAAGTGTGGCCAATCTGGGAACAGAACATCTTGGTCTGTAGCACCACCATTTTGCCTATGGCACAGCGACTCCTCGGGGACTTCCAGCTGCAAGTGGGGGATCAGCACCTGCCCGTTCGAGGCCACGCCAAGGCACCAGGGGATACATGCAAGGGCGTCATCAACGTAAACCCTGCTGAAAGCCCAGAGAAGATAAAGTCTGAACTGTATTGGCCTCGAGGTACTATCCTTGCGGTCCGCAAACTCGGAGATTCCGCGGCGGCGGTGGTGACTTTCGAGGGCACGAAGTTACCCCGCTTCCTCTTCTACCACTGCGTGGCGACGTATATCCGCGCCTACAAGAAAACGGTCCCTGTATGCACCAAGTGCGGTACCATCGGTCATCGACCACCTCAGTGTCCTCACGCCGCTCCAACCCAGTGTGCCAAATGTGGAACCCCCGCACCTGCAGGTCTCAATGCCCACGACTGCCACCCCAAGTGCCTCCTCTGCCACGGCGCCCATGAGACTGGGACCAGTGGCTGCACGGCAAAATATCGAAAATATCGGAAACGCAAGCAGCCCTCAACATCTCCTCGAGGGACCACCTCATGTTCCTCACAGCCAGACAGCAGCACCAACCTGCATCATTCAGCTCCACCACTCCACGCCGACACTCAAGCATTCCCACCGCTCGAAGCACCAGCGGCGGTACCTCAGGTGAGCAGTTGGGCAGGGAAAGCTGCTTCTAAGCCTCTCTCAACCCCTTCTGTCGATCCTCCTTCTCCCGAACTTGCGGCCCTTCGCCAGCAAGTTGCGGCACTTCAAAAGCAAAATTCTCTTTCCGCCAAAAATAAAAAATAAAACGAAGGTGAAAAAAATGTTGGAGTCATAAAAGAGTAGCGCCTTGAGAGTAATGAAAAAAATATTTCTTATTATTTACTCAAACTAGATGTAACATATAAATTATTTAGGGTGACTCTGTTTCACAGAACAGGTGCCCAAAGTTTGAAACGCCATCTAGGCAACACTTTTCTTGCGAATATAACGCCTCAAGGCCTACTTCCGCATTCACATATATGTGCAAATTTTTTTTGAACATGATCGGAATCGAATGAAAAAGCGTTTATTACAGAAAAAAAGGGAAATAAGGGTTAGATGTAAGTGGGTGTGCCTCTAGGTGAGGGCTCGGTGATGGTCAAAAAATTACAGGGTGCACTTGATATGAATTGACCCACCCTGGACAAGAGACGCGGGCCTAATATGGGCTTGACTTAGGCCCTAGCCCGACCCGGGCCCAATCCAACGATGCCTTTACAGGCCCAGCCTTGCCTACGGGACGGCCCGTGCCCATGCAAAGCTCTAGCTTTGACTGCCGTCATGATTACGTTATCTTTGCCCAACTTAACACGACGTCAGCGATATTGGTCATCCGCGTGATGTAAATGACCTAGTAAGCGTTTCTACGCATGCCCACACTAGTTACTGTTCTCCCTTGTTCGTGAGTGTTCCCTGGTGGGGCGGTGAAGAAACGCGGTGCGAGGTAATGAAGATGTGATAGATTGCGCGATACGAACGTCATATACACGGCCAAAGCTGCATTACTGCTGGTCCAGCGCACAATTTCGCAATATGAGGGACCGATCGATATGCTCAGTGAAACGTAATGTTGCCCATGGCCAGCATTACCTACGTCACTTTGGCTGAGGTCGACTGCATTGGCGGGGAAAAGAGGTGCGCTATGACATTCGCAAAATGTCATCGCTGTGGCCTAGTGTAGCACATAGCAAGCATGTTTAGGAGGGATAAAAGAAAGTCGTAGTCTCTTCAATGTCTTTTTAAGGGTGCACATAAAGGCATAACAAATCTAGTGGATAATGGAACAACCCCTGCTGTATAGCAAAGTTCGTAGCGCAACGCAACTAGAAGTGCAAATGTTGTGGGTCAAGTTGCAACCAGGGCAGCTAGCCATCTTCCCTCCCCTTTCAGTTTTATTTCCTTTCCATACCTACTTCACGCGACTAACAGCAGACTCTCTGCGCTCATCCGTGGCTCTATTATCTCTTCGTTTCACAAGATTCTTTATAACAAAAGTGTACCTTTTGGTCCCTTGCACCCTACCCCCTTTCGATAATTATATTCCGTATGTTGACGATATCGTCTTCCTGGGTCCTTTCGACTCACATTCTATAACGTGCCGCGGTAATACACCATGTGTGGCTGAAAATAACGATCACGTGAACCAGAAAGAACCATGAGTTGGCTCACAATACTTAAGAAAAAAAAACGTTGTAATACGTGCGCAAAATATAAAAGATAATCAAATCAGAAAAACATAACCTTCAGTACCTAAAAATGCTATGACACGACCATAAATACATTTTTTGAGTCTTGTTACAAGACTAGAGTTACTCCAGAATGCTTCAGATTCCCCTAATCACTGGGATAATCTTGTATTCTTAAACGCTCGGCATACGGAAAAGACTAGAGGGTGTTGTAATGCTGGTGTACCTGGAAGTGAAAGGGGTGGACACCCTGCCTCTCGAGGTGCGAGATGGCGTTCTTGCGGATGAGCGCCTCGAGGAGTACCGAGTCGTGCACGCTGTCCACCATAGAACTGAGCTGGTAGCCGACGGCGCACGCGTGCGCGCGGAACTGGGCGTCTGTGGCCAGGTCATCGAGGCTCTTGTCTTTGAAATGGCGGAACAGCTGAAGGTAGTCCGGGTGGCGTGTTAACATCGACAGGAAGATGAGCTCGCCGTAGTCCTTGCGCGCGCCGTGGAAGCGCTTCCACGTCTGCGTCACGACGGCCCGCTCGCGTTCTGTCATATGCGTCCGCGGATCCGGAACCTCTTTCCTGAAGGCACTGCCCATGGCTGTATCTCGGCACCGAGTCTTCTTTTGAAGGTCGTTGCCGACTGGCACCCACCCACTACGAAGGTAAGTGCTTATGGGAGCTCATAGTGATGGTGGCGTGAAAATACTTCAAAACAAGGTAGATCAGAATAAATGTTTCTTCTGCTAGTTGGAGTAGAATGTTGTACTTTTGGATGCGTGTAATGAAGAGAAGGATACATTGAGGCAAACATAATGCTCTTCTGTTGTGATATTTTGTGTGCGTCACTAATTTGATTTGATTAATTTGTGGGGTTTAAAGTCCCAAAATTACCATATGATTATGAGAGACGCCGTAGTGGAGGGCTCCGGAAACTTTGACCACCTGGGGTTCTCTAACGTGCGCCCAAATCTGAGAACACGGGCCTACAACATTTCCGCCTCCATCGGCAATGCAGCCGCCACAGCCGGGATTCGATCCCGCGACCTGCGGGTCAGCAGCCAAGTACCTTAGCCACTAGACCACCGTGGCGGGGCATTGTGTGCTTCACTATGTTTTTGTCTTCATTCGTTACGTTCAATGACACGCTATAGTTGTTACATGCTTAAAGTGAATAATGGGTAAGTAGTCATAACTTCATTGAATAAAAGGTTTCTGGTAAATGTGTTTTCTCTTTTTTTTTGGGGGGGGGGGGGGGATGTCCCAGTGGTGGGCTCTTCTGGGCTTTGCGGCTTGTCGAGCAAGGTCGCGCACAGCCAATAGGCTATAACGATTCTTGCTAGCAAGCCAGGTCTATCACAACCTTGTTCGACTTATTGTCCTCTAAAGATGGGCATTCATGTTCTGGTGCCTTCATTCGTATTCCCACATGATGTGAGTACACCGTGGGGTTTGAAGACGAATAGTAAAACTGAAACAGGGGAGTGTTAAAGCGAGTGTTTATTATTTGTAAAAAAAAAAACGCTGAACAGTATTGCCCCATTCCATTTCCCAAGTTTTGTCATCTTCCGAAAACACTACACAATTCTCAGCGCAAACCGCGTACAGTTTTAGAGAAGCTTCCGGACTGTATTAGATCATTTCGATAAGATCACGCCTACTCTGCGAACTGTATAGATTATTCTGGAACCTACGCCACCGCCAGCGATAACGCTAGAACATTCGACGGCAAGAGTATAAATGCCGACGCGCTTTGCCGCTTGTCAGTAGTTGATCGACGGCTTTCGCTCCGTTCACCGCTATCAGTCCAAGACTGCTACTGTAATCGGACTTTCCGTTTACCGGGCACAGGTTCGCTCAAATAAACTGTTAAATTTCAACGTAAAGTCTCCTGTCTTCGGCCACGTCACGACCCCGTGACATCTGGTGGAAGTGCTGGGTAGGCTCCAGAATAATCTGTACAGTTCGCAGAGTAGGCGTCATCTTATCGAAATAATCTACTACAGTCCGGAAGCTTCTCGAAAACTGCAGGCATGGTTCCCTCTGAGAATTGTGTAGTGTTTTTGGACAAAGAAAAAACTTGTGAAATGGAACGTGGCATTGCCCCCTCTGTCTTTCAGAAGCATTCACGACGATGATAAGAATGAACACACAGAATACGAGTCAGTCACTATCACAGCTGTCGAATGAGTCAAAGGAAGTTTACGAATAGCTAGTATAACGGCCGTTAATTCCGCTTCAAATATTGGTGTATAATCTGGGAGGCGTAATGAAAATGACCAGAATAATGAGAGAGAAAAAATACCCACACCTGCCTTCTCGCCACTCATAGATGCATCCGTTGCAATTAATGTATTAGTACCTAATTGAGACAGGTGTTGTTCTAATGAACCAATCAAATATTTAGAGGGCAAGTGTTTAGCGTTCATGGGAAAGATATCGTCAAATTCTACTTGCACTTGGCCGATTGGTTTGACAGATGGTGTGATCTCGAATATATTAACATTTAAAGCATCTAGAAGTGTTTGAACAAATATCACTTGGGGTTTATATAAACGGGACCAATGCTCATTGAAAAAGACACCAGGCTCGGCAAAGAATACAAATTGTCGCCTTCTTAAAGTGGATTCAGAAAATTTTAAATAGGTGTTTACTGTTAAAATACGAAATCTGCAAGCAAGGGTGGGTATCCGAGCTTCTTGATACAAAACATTGTTAGCTGTGAACTTTGGCACACCTAAACAACTACGTAGGGCTTCCCGCTCTAAGAGAATGAGGGGGTTTATTTTGTATGCTGGTCCACCAGAGAATAGTACACATCCAAATTCAAGAATCGGACGAACGTACATGCGATAAATCATGATCATCGTATCTCTGCGAAGACCGGAACGGAGGCGGCCAAGCCTACTTACCATTCCAACAGCGCGTGTAGCCTTAATTTTAATATATTCAATGTGGTCACGCCAGCTCAGTTTTTGATCGTACAGTACTCCCAGATATTTAATACAATTACCTGGGGTATTATTTCTTGATGGTACTGTAGAGAAATAGTAACTGGTGCGTCCAACGGAAAAACTATTATAGCACTTTTAGTTACGTTCAGGTTCATATGAATTTTCTGAAACCAGGTTTCTAATGTTGCCAAATAACACTGTAAAGTCGAATGTAGTGAATAAATATCGTTGTCAGATGCAAAGAACGCGATATCATCTGCATATATATATACGTGTACCTTATCACTCTGTGGTATTGAACTTAACAAAATGTTAAATAGCACAGGCGATAGAACAGAGCCTTGAGGAACACCTCTCGTTTGGCTATACTTCGGCGTGGAAATACCTCGTTGGAAGCAATAAAATTTTCTGTCTTTTAAAAATTCGTATATCCAATTTGTTATGTACTGCGGGAACGTAAGATCTTTTAGGACATTGATAAGAATAGCATGTTCAACACTGTCATATGCCTTGGCTAAATCAAGGGTTACTAGGGCTGCATATTGTCGTCTGTGCCGAGCAAGCTTTATACGAGCCTCTAAATCAACATGCGCCCACCATATAGAGTAACCTGGTCTAAATCCAATCTGGCACGCACTGAGTATCGCATTATCTGTTATGAACTTCGTAACTCTAATGTAAAGTATTCTTTCTATTAACTTAACTACGTGTGATGTTAAAGCGATTGGCCTAATGTTATCTATCTGCATTCCTAGTCCCTGTTTTTTAAGAAGCGGTATTATTTTTGCAAGTCTCCAGTCAGGAGGTATCCAACTATTTTCAAGTGAATAGTTGACAACGTTAAGGAGGTCTTCAGGAGAGATGTCGAATAATATTTTTAACATTTCCGAAGTGACGCCATCTGGTCCAGGACCTGTGTTTGGCAGAATACGAACGACCTGCGCAAGTTCATCCCTACTTACTTCAATAAAATCATTTTCGAATGACGGTTTTGCACACTTTATTTTGATTTGTGATGTAAATCTCTTCTCCAATTCTATTGCAATTCCCGTTAATGTATTTTCCAAATCAGTTGGAGAAAAAATAACTGAGTCAATATTTACGTGTGCTGTAATAGCTTTACGATTACGGAGAAATCTGAATAGAGCTTTCTTGTTGCCACTCTTGGATAAGTAGCTGTACCGTTTTTCTTCATAATCGTCTTTCGCTATTGAAACTGTTCTCCTAAAGGTAGCTTTAGCAAATAAATAATTTCTCCAATTAGTCGGACATTGGTTGGTGAGGAGTTTTTTCCATGCAGCGTTGCGGCGTCTATAATCTCTGGCGCAATGCGCATTCCACCAGGCAGATATGAATTTTCCCTTTGTTGAAGATATAGTGAACTGTGATTTTTTAATTGTACACTTTAAGGTGGAACAAAGGCTCATAGCTTTCATATTTGTTTCCATATTGGACAAGGAAGACAGCGTTGACTGTAAGTTCTTTTTAAATTTAGAGTAGTTTACAAAACTTTGCACCTGGCGATCCACCGTCACTAAAGGAATGCTGACTTCAAATACCAGGGGGCAGTGATCACTACTTGTAGCAGTATCAACAACAGTCCAAGACAATATTGTCACACTTGAGCTAGCAAATGTCAAGTCTAAGACGGACCTCGAATTACATCGAACGAATGTCGGAACTCTGGAGTTCCAACAAATAAGGTTATTCCGGTTAGTCCAGTCCCACAACCGTTTTCCAGATGAATCAGTGCGGAATCCCCATGAAACGTGATGGGAATTGAAGTCTCCCACAAATAGCATACTGTTTCTGCAAAAACTCGCAGTCACGTCAAGGGCTCTTTCATCTTGTATTCCAGCCGGAAAGTAGTTGTTGACTATAGATAGTGGCGCGCATCCGGGAAAGTGAATTTCCAGCACCAATACTTCATAATCGTGTGATATTTGTTGGTAAACTAAGTGTGCTTTATGGCAAATTTTGGATGAAATGAAAAACATTAATCCTCCACCACGTGAGTCTCGGTCCAGTCAAAAGCACTGATAGTCTTTTAGATAGAAGTTTTGATCAGAAGACAGCCAAGTTTCTTGTAAAATTATGACGTCTGGAGATTGTTGAGAAATTAGATATAATAAGTCTGTAGTTGCAGAGAGAATTGAACGGCAGTTCCACTGAAGTACTCTAAGGTACCCTATGATGATAAGCAAGCAGTAGCAACTGCTTAATCTAAGATACTATCTTTTAAGAAGTCCGCTTTAGTCCTAGGTTCCTTCACACTCTTTTTTGTTTTCGGATGAGAAGAATTATTAAGTTTGCTAGTGGGTGATCTGGTGCGTTTCAAAAGGCGAGCATCCATATCTACATCTCGATTAATTATTGATTCTGAATCAGATATACCTTCCTGCTCAGTTGTGTTAGGACTGGAAAGCATTGCCTCATTATCGATAGAGACATCTGACTGATGTTCGGCAGGTTTACTAATTGAGGCACTAGGAGGTTGGATACGCTTAGTTATTCGATCAGATGTACCCGACATCTGTGAATCCATAATACTATTGAGTGAGTCGGACAGATTGAGTAAAAATTTTTCTAATACTTTTTCTACGGCCTTTTCTACCATAGCAGAAATGGACTGAGAAAGTGATGCATCCATAGAAAGAGGTGAACGAGCTGCTATACCGGCATAACCCTGACTCCTGCTTTGAATTTCTGCAATTGCTTCTCTACGAGAGCATCGTCTCCTTTCAATGATTTCAATCACCTGAAGTTCCTTTGATCTTGCGGGGCAGTTAGGATCGTCTGCAGCGTGATTTGCCTTGCACAAACAGCATGTCTTATTGTCTGATTGACACTCAGCAGTACTATGACCAGCCCCGTATATGGCTCCGCATATGCGGCATCGAGTCTCCGATCGGCAACCTTTAGTACTGTGTCCAAAGCGCCAACATTTAGCACATTGCAGCGGACGGGGAGCCAAAGCTTCGACCTTATAAATAAGCGGCCATGCCTTGATCTCCGAAGGGCGATCTGTTCCAGCGAATGTGGCAATTACAGTTTCAGTGGGAACTTTCTGTTGGTTTTCCTGTTTGGTACAGCGGTAAACAGAAATAACACCTGCTGGGGAAAAGATGTCCAAGACTTCTGCTGGGCTTAGACTTGCGTCTACCCCCCGAACCAATCCTTTGCAGCAAGCTAGATGAGGTGGGATAAAAGAGCTCACCGGATGAGATGCAAAAGTAGTGCACTTCAGAAGGTCTTGGATGCAGGCCTTGTCTGGTGAGCAGCATAGTATCCCCCCGCGTCCAAACTGACGAACCTCTGTTATCAGTAGAGAGTGGGGAGTGATCGCACGAAGTTCCGTTTGGATTGTCTTGGGGTTTTTCATGCGGATGAACCCACCGGTGGTCGGCAGCAAAGCGACAGGAACGCTACGGGTTCCATTGCGGAGAAACAACTCCAGAGGAAGATCTTGAGGGGGAACAGAGGCTGACCAGAGGGCAGGCCTCTGGCCCGGAGAAGAAACAGACATGAAATAAGAAGTTACACTTATCAATGCACTAAAACAGTTGCGGAACAAGAGGTAGATCTAATAAAATAAAATAAAAGTAACCGCCGGCTACTTGACCGCAACCCTGAGGATGGAACAAGGAACGCAGCCGCAGGCACGAACAAGGAGGATCCTTATCATCGTCGTCGACATCAGCAGTACTAGAGACTTTTAAATCATTAATCCCAGCAAACATCCGTCTAGTGCGAATGATATGGGTGCCAGGCCATCGTAGTATATTTATAAACGAGATGGCTGACAAACTTGCGCGAACATCTCTTGATCTTCCGATTGTGCCAATTATGCCTCCTACAGCTTATGTAACAGCAGCGAGGTTTAGAAAACTTTCCCTTCTTGAAGACTCATCTAAAACTATGATACCGAATCCAGATTTCTCGCACCTGCACTTCACATGGAATAATAAGTGGTGTCCCACGCGTAAATTGGAAGTCTTGGTAACAAAATTACGTTGCCGTGTACCACCTCTTAATTTCTACTTAAACAGGTCTGGTCTGGTGCCATCCCCTCTGTGCTCAAGCTGTAACGAACCTGAACATATCGACCATTTTCTTATCACATGTCACCGATTCAAATATCAAAGAAAAAACTGCTTCGAAATTTTATTCAGAAAATTAGGAATATCACTTAATACTCCCAATATTTTGTCTTTTGGGGCCATTTCATTGGGACATAGCGACAGGAACATCTGCGGGGCTCTCTGCGATTTCATATATAACACAAGAAGATTACCTTGCTGAGTCAGCCATCAGCTCTCGAATTTTACTAGTCACACTACCACTTACTATTTAGCTGATACACTGCAATGATTCAACTTTCAGGAGAATTTCATATAACGATTCCACCACAGATATTTAACAAATTCTATTATTTCTCCCCCCCCTTTTTTTTCTTTTTTTTCTTTTTTTTCACATTGCGCCAAATTAATTTCACAGTCAAAACACAGTATTCATATTCCCCTAATCTAGAAAATCTATAGGTGTTTACTTGCATTAACCACCGGCTTCTTGGCCAATCCCCCTTAGTGGGTGAGAGCCACAAAAGAAAGGAACAAGCAAGCAAGCAAGCAAGCAAGCATTCACGATAGAGAAGACGCTTGAGATGCGCACGCGGCAATATAACCATAGCTTCTCGTCTACAAGCTACGCCGGCAGTCAAGCGCTTCGAACCACTGACTTGCGTGAGACGATCCGAGCGCTCATGCAAGAAGAGCTGCAAAAATTACTTCCTTCAGCGTAGCGTCACGCGGAATCCATTGCGGACGTCGTACGCCAGGAGATCCAGCAATCGCTGGGCGTTTCTCAGCCTCAAGAGCGTCAGCTGCAAGCCATGATTTATGCTGCTGCAGCCCGCCGCCACGCCCATCCTCCACGCGCACGCCGAAACGCTGCCCCATCGCGCTTCCGTTGCCAGACGCCACCACTGCCACCACCCCAACCGACGTCCTACCGTTTGCCAGCGGCCCAGCGCAGTGCGCCGAGGAAGACTGACGTCTGGCGCACCCCTGACCACCGCCCGCTCTGCTACCACTGCGGCGAAGCCGGACACACATACCGCCGTTGGTAGTACCGACAGATGGGACTGCGTGGCTTCGCCGCCAATGCACCGCGTCCACAGCCAGGAGAATGGCCACGTGACATCGCCGACTACCTGACAGGAACTCAGTGGACACCACGAAGCCCTTCCCTTTCGCCGTCGCCCTGCCGCCGCACATCACCGCACCACCGGCAGTACTCTGGCCCAACGCGGGGCCAGTCTCTTAGCCCGTATCCGGGGAACTAAGGGCAACAACCGATGGAGGTGCGGTTGCTGTGCGATGAACTACCGAAGATCCTCCGACGTTGACGACGCCACGACGGAGCTTTCCGAACACAACGCCAACCAGGCAAAGCCCTGATGGCGAAACCTCACTTACTGTAGGTGACCTGACGACGACACATGGAAGCAGCGGAACCAGCTGACGCAGCCGTGACCCGATGCCACGTCCTACCTGTAATGCGAGACGGCGAACTAGCGACCTCGACGTTTTTATCGACAGCCACAGTGCGACCGCTCTCGTCGATATTGGAGCTGGGTACTCCGTCATCAGTGGGTCGTTCGCCGCGAAGTTAAAGTTAGGACATTTTGGGAAGGCCCTGAAATACGCACAGCCGGAGGTCATCCTGTAACGCCTGCAGGAATCTGCACAGCGAGAGTCACCATCAACTGCCGTATTTATCCTACAGACTTCGTAGTCCTACAGCGTTGCTCGAGAGATGTCATCCTTGGCATGGACTTCTTATGCTTCCATGGTGCTGTCATCAACCTAAAAACGAAGTCGATAACGTTATCCACAGAAAAAGCACTACCGCCACGCATGCCGTCAGGAAACCACGCCTTGAATGTGCTGGAAGAACAAGTCACCATTCCGCCTCGCTCAAGCGTCATTATTTCAGTCGGCGCTCCTAAATCATCTGACTTGGAAGGCGTCGTTGAAGGCAGTCAGAATCTGTTGGTCACCCGAAATATTTGCGTCGCAAGAGGAATTGCAGAGCTGAGGTGAGGCAAAGCAACGGTTATGCTCCCGAATTTCAGCAATGAGTACAAACATTTGAACAAAGGAAGAACGGTCGCATACATCGAAGAAATTGTCGAAGCCACCAGTGCTTTCGCCCTCGCCGATTGTGCGGAACCTGCTCAGAGGAACCAAGCCCCTCCCATAGCTTTTGATGTCAATCCCAGACTTCCGAACCATAAGCAAGAACAGCTAAAGGCCCTGCTCCTGCAATACGAAGATTGCTTTTAGTCGTCATCAAAAATCCGGCAGACCCCAATTACGAAACATCGCATCATAACCGAAGAAAAGGCCAGACCACACTGTCAGAGTCCGTACTGGGTTTCGAAGCGAGAACGTGAGGCCATGAAGAGACAAGTTGATGAAATGCTGCGGGATGACATTATCCAGCCGTCCAAGAGTCAATGGGCATCCCCCGTGGTGTTAGTGAAGAAAAAGAATGAGACCCTACTATTCTGCGTCGATTATCGCCGCCTGAACAAAATCAGAAGAAGGGATGTGTATCCTCTCCCAGGAATAGACGATGCACTTGATCGGCTCGATAACGCCAAGTACTTTTCGTTAATGTATCCAAGAGTGGCTATTGGCAAATCGAAGTCGACGAAAGAGACCGAGACAAGATGGCGTTTATAACACAGGACGGCCTCTTCGAATTTAAGCTGATGCCCTTCGGTCTTTGCTCAGCGCCTGCAACTTTTCAACGCGTTATGGATACAGTACTGGCAGGATTGAAGTGGCAGAATTGCCTTGTGTACTTGGAGGATGTTGCCGTGTTTTCCACGAGTTTCGACGAGCACCTTCGGCGCCCTGAAGCTGTACTTCAAGCCATGAAGACGTCGGGACTCACACTGAAGCCAGAAAAGTGCATATTTGCGTACGAGGAGCTCTTGTTTCTGGGGCACGTTCTTAGCTAGTCTGGAATTTGTCCCTATCCACGGAAAACAGCCGCCATCACCGACTTCCCACCGCCCACTGACAAGAAGATGGTGCGCCAATTTCTGGGCCTGTGCGCCTATTAGAGGCGGTTCGTGAAAAACTTCGCCCGCATCGCCGATCCTCTCACTAACCTTACCAAGGCCGACGTGGAGTTTAAGTGGGAAACGCCGCAGGAACACACTTTCCTGGAGCTTAAACATCGCCACCAGACGCCTCCGTTACTTGCCCATTTCGACGAATTCGCCGAGACAGAAATACACACTGACACAAGCAGCGTAGGTCTTGGCGCCGTTCTTGTGCAGAGGGCTAACGGACTTGAAAGGTTTATTAGTTACGCCAGCCGATCGCTATCCAAAACAGAAGCCAATTATTCCACAACAGAAAAAGGAGTGCCTCGCCATCATCTGGGCTACGTCAAAATTTTGCCCCTACCTCTACGGCAGGTCCTTCAAAGTCGTGAAAGACCACCACGCCTTGTGTTGGCTAGCCGCCTTGAAGGACCCTTCAGGTCCCCTCGCACGATGGAGCCTGAGACTTCAAGAATATGACATTACTGTCATTTACAAGTCCGGCAAGAAACACTCCGATGCCGACTGTCTCTCTCGTGCGCCTGTCAACCAACCACCACCCGACGACCCGGATGACGACTACTTCTTGGGAACGATTACTACCGACGACTTCGCTGAACGACAGCGGGCCGACCCGGAACTTAAGTCCCTAATAGAATACCTTGAAGGCAGGACCGCCGAAGTCCCGAAGGTATTCAAGCGCGCACTTGCGTCGTTCTTCCTGCGAAGTGGTCTTCTACAAATGAAAAACTTTTCACCGCTTCGAGCTAAGTACCTCCTTGTGGTGCCTTCAGCTCTGCGACCAGAACTCCAGCAGGCCCGGCACGACGATCCGATGGCAGTGCACCTCGGTGTTTTTCGCATGCTCGCGAGGATACAAGAAAGGTACTACTGGCCACGTCTTACCACCGATGTCACTCGTTATGTGAGGACATGCCGGGACTATCAGCGACGCAAGACACCGCCGACAAGGCCAGCGGGACTTCTGCAGCCAATTGAATCACCTACCCAACCTTTCTAGCAGATTGGTATGGACCTACTGGGGCTGTTCTCGACGTTGGCTTTCGGAAACAAGTGGATCGCGGTAGCTACCGACTACCTCAACCGCTACGCCGAGACAAAAGCCCTTCCCAAAGGTAGTGCATCTGAGGTAGCTAAGTTCTTCGTGAAAAATATCGTCCTACGTCACGGCGCCCCGGAGGTCCTTATCACCGACAGAGGAACGGCATTTACTGCCGACTTAACTCAAGCGATCTTGGCATACAACCAGACAAACCACCGCCGGACGACAGCGTACCAACCACAGACTCGGGCTCACCGAGCGGCTTAACAAGACGATCGCCGACATGCTGGCAATGTACGTCGATGCGGAACACAAGAAGTTGGACGCCATTCTTCCGTATGTGACCTTTGCATACAACACGGTGGTGCAAGAGACGACGCAGATATCTCCATACAAATTGACCTACTAAAGGAGCCCGGCAACAATGCTCGATACCACGTTACCCAACGTCAACGACGAAGAAAACCTCTATATGAGTGAGTACCTTCAACGCGCCGAAGAAGCCCGACAACTCGCGCGTCTCCGTATCAAGAATCAACAGACGACCGACAGCCGCCGTTACAATCTTCGACGACGCTTCGTGGAATACCAGCCCGGTGAACGTGTTTGGGTGTGGACGCCGATATGCCGACGTGGACTAAGTGAAAAGCTTCTGCGACGGTACTTCGGACCGTACAGGGTGGTTCGACGTCTCGGCCCACTTGATTACGAGGTTGTCCCCAACGGCATCACTAACTCTCAACGACGCCGATTGCGACCTGAAGTCGTCCATGTCGCGAGCCTCAAGCCGTTTCATGCGCGTTAACAAACTGAACAGTGTTTTTTATATTATTAGTGTATCGTAATTTATTCATATACTTTCTTGCATTATTGTTGTACCTTCATCTTTAGTTAAAGCATCGGGACGATGCCTTTTTCAGAGGGGGCAATGCCACATTCCATTTCCCAAGTTTTGTCATCGTCCCGAAACACTACACAATTCTCAGCGCAAACCACGCCTGCAGTTTTCGAGAAGCTTCCGGACTCTATTAGATCATTTCGATAAGATCACGCCTACTATGCGAACTGTACAGATATTCTGGAACCTACGCCACCGCCAGCGATAACACTAGAACATTCGACGGCCAGAGTACGGATGCCGACGCGCTTCGCCGCTTGTCAGTAGTTGATCGACGGCTTTCGCTCCGTTCGCAGCCATCAGTCCAAGACTGCTACTGTAATCGGACATTCCGTTTACAGGGCACAGGTTTGCCCAAATAAACAGTTAAATTCCAACGCAAAGTTTCCTGTGAAGACTTCGGCCATGTTACGACCCCGTGACAGTATTGTCACATTTCGAGGAATGGAGAATAACTTTCGACAAACAATCGAAAAAACGACAAAGAGAACCGGGAGCAGTGTGGTTGGCTTTCTGCCTTCCATAGTGAAGCTGGCGCATTGATAAGCGTATAGGTGGTACAATAGCCTACGTCTTGGTGCGAAGGCAGCAAGGTAAAGTTGCCCCCAAACAATTTGGTCGACACCACATGTTCGCCGTACAGCATCAACAACCTTTTTACTAGTGGGCAGTAAACTCGCAATGCAGTGGCACCTTTTACCAAGACAAGGCACGAAGAAAGAAGGACAGACAAGCGCGGACCAAAAAAGAGAAAGCAAACTTGCAAGCATCTACATTTCAAAAGTGAAGCTTCGACGAGGTATTCATAGCCGAGAAGGCGTTCTACTCGGTCAGGTTCCGGTGCAGGTGTGGCTAGCCTGGGAGTGATGCGATAAAAGTGTTTAAATGAGCGTTATTAGTAAAGCAATAATACTGGACCTTTCGTCACAGGCCGGCCGTAAATATTGTTGCTACAGTGAAGCGCATGTGCGCAATTACTATAGGGGAACCGGTGGGGTGAAACACCAGCATTATATGGTCACTGTCGTACGTGATGAGAGGACAAATCTGTGCTCGTGTGCTAGAAGGCGTCCGCGTGCACTGCAGGTTCGTCCATGCCACGCAAGAAATTTACTGCCCCATGTTTTCGATGATCCCTTCTCGAACTTGCTGGTACACATTTAGTAAGCACTACAACTTCAGACACCCGTTCAAAATCTGCAACCGTTGTTCTGGAACGGGCATTGGATGTCTTTCACGTGGCCGCTCCCCGTAGTGCCGTAGAGTCAAACGTCACGAAAACCGCTCGCAGATCGAACATCTGTTCTAATTGTGGCATGGTGCATGCACAAAGTTATACTCGCAAGTGTTCCCAATGAATAAAACTTGAATGTTCCGCTTAACATACACAGAAAATAAAACGCAGCAGTGTAATGCACATGGCGCATCAGGTCCTCTCATTGGAAAATTTTTTTATATACTTCGGGGGCCGCAGCAATATGTGTACAGTCCTCAGGCGTATTACTAGCCAAAAGCACGATACGATTATAAGGTACGCTGTAGTAGAGGGTTTCGGAATATTAACGCAATTGCGTTAAAGAGTTCGTTTCGCAGCTGCTCCAGTTTCGGCATCGGTGTCGGCGGTAACGTCGTTGGTTGTTAGAGAAAAATAATCTCGTCCGTGACCACAAATTAGAAAAAGATGCAAATAAAATAAATAATGAAATCCGGGGTTTTATTAAACGCTGGTCGTTTGTGCGTCGAGCAAGTGTTCTACTACAGAACAACGCGTCTGCTTGAAAATACGGTGAAAATAACTTCCTCGGCTAGGAAGTGCAGTCAAATTGACTGGCATGCTTCTCAAGTACACGCGTCTTGTATACGTACATGTTTCACAATGCAGCGTCTAATATCACACTAATAACGCATGGTGCAAGCGTACATTGTAACCAAGCGTCGGAACATGCGCCAATCATGAATTCATGGTTTAAAGGGGGCTCACCCTATACAAAGGGCGCACACGTTAAATAATTGATTGATATGTGGGGTTTAACCACGCAAAACTATCATATGATTATGAGAGACGCCTACTGGAAGGCTCCGGAGATTTCGACCACCTAGGGTTATTTAACATGCACGCCCAAATCAGAGCACACGGGCCTACAACATTTCTGGAATGCAGCCGCAGCAGCCGGGATGCGTTCCCGCGACCTGCGAGTCAACAGCCGAGTACCTTAGCCACTAGACCACCGCGGCGGGGCGAAGGCACACACGTTGCTGAGCCTTCTCCCTTAAGCCTACGTAGTGGGAGCACAGCGCTAACAAACTGCAGTGGAAAGCAAGTAAAAAATTATTTCACCCATTTCAAGCAAACAATCACCCCTGGTTTAAAGTATGCTACCCATTACACAGAACGTAGTCGTATGCGAACGCTTCATTGACCCAAGTCATTGCGAACTCAGTGCGCTCTAGGGACACCATATCACTATCGCGTTCAACTCCTAAAGGCGAGGTTTACTGGGCCAGTAAACAGGCTCCGACTTTTTTTACACCTCACAAACAAGCCATCGCATCTTTCGTAGGCTTGACCAACCGTTTTCTACATGCTTTGACGTCCATTAAGCGATCGGAAACGTTCACCTCACTGTTTACCCAGGTCTTAAAAAACATTACTGTTTGTTGATACCTGGTTTAGACCAATCGACGAGTTGCGTGCTGCGTCACATCGCCGATTGCCGAGTTGAATCACCACTGAGCATCTGCAAGCAGTTTCTTCAATTGATTGCACTCCAGCGAGTCCTCGAGCATTTTTGGTCCAGGTTCAAGATCTCAGCTTTAAAGCTGTTAATGTTGTCACGCCAGGACATCTTAGCCTCGTAGAGACGTTGCTACGTCTCGTCTAGCTGCTTTTTGAGCTGTTTCTCCAGAGCACCGGCCTTGCCCTTCAAATCACAAATGTGGCGGTCTTTCCCGTAAATCATGTTAATTTTTTTAATTTTTAGGCCTCCTGCGTGTCTCTCAGATTGTCACATTCATCAGTCAAGCTTCCCAACTCACGTTCCAACTAACTGATGCGGCTAGTATGCCGCAATGTGTCCTGCCTCTGGTGATACCTTTCAGCTTCAAAGGAAACCTTGTCCCTCTCGAGGTCTCGAGCGCGAACCACCTCTGCGCCAGACTTTGAATTATCTGGTGGTATTCATGACTCCCTGTGTTCTATTAGCATCGATTTCTTCCTCTTCTTTCCCATATTCTTCCTTTTTTCACGTCTGCTGTCTGATAATCCCTTGACATTGTGACCACGTCTTCAAGATAGTCACAGCCACCAGCCGTGTCCCCAAAAATTGCGCCCTACAAGGCCTCATTTTCACCTTTGACGATCACTGCACCCACCCACTCGGCAAGGAACGTCCAACGTTTGCTCCAACGTCGGTGACCTCTCATGCACCCTGTCGACACCAATGAGCTACCACGCCTCCGTGGAGCTCACCTCCTTTCTCCGCAACGGTGTGTACAGCAGGAGAAGATGGCTTGGCATTTGGCTGAGGAAAGCGAGCAAGCACCTCGAGTGAACGAAAAGAAAGGCCAAACAGGTGTAGCTGAACATGGGGGGTGGTATCACCACATAACGTGCGAAACATTAATAACTTCAGGGGCAGTGGGGTCCGCCCGATGGATGAGCTCCTGCATGGCCTGAACATATTCTCGCAGACCCTGCTCTGGTTGTTGCGTTCGGGCATCGAGCTCATGACAGATACGCTAGTTATCAGTGAAGAGCAGGAACTCTACCCGGAATGGCACGACAAACTGGTTCCAGGAGTGGAAGGGAGGTTGAAGGCGCCACCATCGTTCGCCAGCGCTACGCCAGGCAACTTGGTGGATCTGCCGGAGCACGTTGGACTCCGAGAAGCCGCTAACAGTTGAGTACACAAAAAGTCGTCAACCAAGTCGAGGACCGATTTCCTCACGTCTTGGCCGGAAGTGGGTACGGTCAGCGGTCAGACCCATGGCTGCAGATTGCGAGGTACATCGTTGTTCGTGGATCTAGGGCGAGGTTGTTCACGTTGGGGGCGAAATGTAGTGTTTCGGGCCTGCGTCCATTCTGAGAACTCCTCAGGGAAGACGGGGAGCCAGACCAGGAACGATGTTTACTGGTTGGCACCCGGGGGCAACTTGCTCTCATTCTGGTTCACCCATTGCCAGTGATGCACACCCACTATGGGAGAATGGCCACGAATTCAGTATAATTATAAAAAATTTGCAGCTTAAAATAATGTAGCTTACATATAACAATAGTTACAGATCACCTAGAAATTTATGGTGCTTGATTGATTGATTGATATGTGAGGTTCAACGTCTCAAATACACCATGAGATTATTAGAGACACCCCAGTGGACGGCTCCGGAAATTTCGACCACCTGTGGTTCTTTAACATGCACCCAAATCTGAGCACACGGGCCTACAACATTTCCGCCTTCATCGGAATTGCAGACGCCGCAGCCGGGATTTTATCCCGCGACCTGCGGGTCAGCAGCCGAGTACCTTAGCCGCTATACCCCCACGGCGGAGCAAATTATAGTGCTTGATGTAATACATAAAACTATTTCATTGAAAAACACACCTTTTCCTTGGCTAGAGCAATGCCCTAATTTTTTATACGTATGAGATGTAAACACGTTCGGGTAGTAAGACAGAATAATTAGGCAAAGATTAATTTTCATTACTAGAGTCTCTGTCTGCCGCGCAAACCTTTGCACTGGATAACCCAGAAGTAGAGGCTCCAGAAGATGAAATGAGAGGCACAGACAAAATTCATACATATACCATGTAAAGGCAATTCTAAATGGGATTTCCGTACTGTAGTAAACCGCTTGCAAGTCAAAAAGAAATGATCTATTTCATTGGGTTAACAATTATATATGGACACTCTCGGCTGCATTCCGCGGCCGCTGTCGGCGTCAATGTCATGCACCATATATGCATGTATACGTATCTATATAATAATAAAGTTGCCGGAGCTCACGTAGAGTGGGAATCGATCATATGCGAAGCAGGAATGAGAAATGTTGATATGTCACTTTAAAATCAGCACAATGTAACAAGGTGGAAGTAAATGACGCCGTACATGTCCTCCGTGTCTTGATTATCATGATTGGATGTGTCATTTACCTTCGTCATCTATTCACATCACGTGATACCAAATTTAGTATATGTGCCGCTAGCGATGATGATACATTTTTGTTTATGTAGAAAAACGAAAAAAAGGAGGGGAGAATGTCAAGGGTGGTTTTACCATTCCAGAATACCAGTGGCCGCTGCAGCTCGACCGGCGTGATCCAGGAGACACCTTTGGGTCTTCAGGTCAGGTCGGGCGAGGACCCCAGTAGCGTCAGTATCAGAGGCGACTGAACCTCCATAGGCTTGTTCCGGCAGTCTCATGTGATATGTTGCAATGTCGGTCGTGACTAACAAAACGGCCGCGAGCACGATATGAGCGTGTTATGTTGACACGTGCTTACATGACACGCATGTCAAGATTATCATGTTTGGACCAGTCATATATTTCGTCATGCATTGACGTCACGTAACCCCAAATTTGGCCTATGTGGAGCTAGCAAAACGGCCACGAGCTTGTAATGAAGGGCCCAATATACTCCAATGTAGCGTTGAAGCGTGCGCACGCTAGGCACAGTGACGCTGCGTTAGCACAACGCGAGCACTCTATCTGACGCCAGGCGCGACCAGCGTCCATCGGCGTGGGCCGAGGCAACCGGTGCGAAATGCGACATGCTGCATTTCGCGCCAATACGTTACCCAGACATTATTACATCTCCCTCTTTTCGTAACGGAGGGACGCCATACGTGCTGAAACGCGCATGCGTCAAAGCAATGCAGCGCAGCGGGCGCCTGCGACTATATGGCAAGACCGGCGCCTGGTGTGGCAACGCCGGCGTGGCGCCACGAAATGAACGCCGGTGAGCACGCGCACTGCGTCACGTCGAAATGTATTGACGCCTAGACTGTGGCATGTAGTCGTGTTCTCACATGACATGCATCTCGTGATTATCATGTTTGCACCAGTCACATACCTTCGTCATCCATTGGCGTCACGTAATACCAAATTGGTCATATGTGAACCTAGCGAATTGGCCGCGAGCGCATCATCAGTGTGACATGTAATCATGTTGTTACATGACACGCATGTTATGATTATTTTGTTTGGAATTGTGATTTATCTATGTCGTTTGTTCGTGTCACATAATACAGAGTTTGGTACATGTGAAGCTAGCGAAAAGGCCGCGAGAGCATCATTTGAGCGTAGCATGTAGTGATGTTGTTACATGACACTAATTGTGTTTGCACCAGTCACATACCTTCGTAATCCATTCACGCCCCGTAATACCAAATTTGGTATAAGTAAAGCTGGCAAAACTGCCGCCAGCGCATCATGAGCATGGCATGTAGTCTTGTTGTTACATGACACGCATCTCATGATTATCATGTTTGCACTAGTCACACACCTTCATCATCCATTCACGTAGTGTAATACCAAATTTGGTATATGTGACGCTAGCGAAACGGCCGTGAGCGCATCATGACCGTGGCATGTAGTCATGTTGTTACATGACACCCATGTCATGATTTTCATGTTAGGATCAGTCACTTGTGTTGGCCATGCATTCATGCCATACAAATACTACTTTTGCAACATGCCTTTTGAACGAAACCGCCACAAGGACCATAAAATGTAAATCATGACATTCATGACATACAAGACATGATTTTCATGTTATGACTGTCAATTATATTATTCGATTTGTGGGGTTTAACGTCCCAAAACAGTCAATTATATTATTCATACAGTCATGTTATGCCTTACCAAATTTGCTATTGATACCGTTATTGAAACGGCGAGGAGAGCTGAAAGTAGTAGGCGGCTAGATAGATAGATAGATAGATAGATAGATAGATAGATAGATAGATAGATAGATAGATAGATAGATAGATAGATAGATAGATAGATAGATAGATAGATAGATAGATAGATAGATAGATAGATAGATAGATAGATAGATAGATAGATAGATAGATAGATAGATAGATAGATAGATAGATAGATAGATAGATAGATAGATAGATACGCTCAAAGTCGCCGAAGTTCGCTAAGAAATGCTTCGCATTTAAAAACACAAGAAATAAAAAAAATCAGGAGAAAACTCTGGCGCGCGGTATCGAATGTGGGACAAACGCGTTGTGATTGCTAGGCGTTAAACACTGAGTAACCGAGAAGTATTTTCTTTTATTAAGATGTTGAAAAGTACCTCCTTGAACGTTGAAACGGCAAGCTATTTATGTCCACCACTTACCGCTGTTTGCGGGCATCTCGGGGAGCGAGGGGACTATCATGTTTTCAGCATTATCAGCAAGATATGCGCACTGAGCACGCGGCGGCTAAAGTCTCTGAAAAACAACTAAAGCAGCGCCAACCACTCCCCTTCACCTCGACCTCCTCCAGCAACCACAGCAGAGCCTCTAGAGTGTCCACTAGGAAACAGGCATGCAAAAGCACGCGAGTGCACAGGATGTGCCAGACACTTGCGCAGCTCGGGCACTTTCCGCCGTGTTTTCATCGAGTGACCATGCCTCAGCTATGCTGAAAAGAAACGCCGGTGGCGTCTGTTCGTGCAGCATGCGCTCGCGAAAGTAGAGAAACAATATGGCGTTTTCGATACCTTGACAAAAGCTAGTGCGTCATGCTGCAGATTCTTAGCACCACAGAGTTTACTGGGACAGCAGTGGCGCTGCCATCGAGAGCATCACCGCTGAGCTCGTCTGCACGCAAACGGTGGGCTATCGCGTAGAATATTGCGGGATTGCGGTGATGTTTTTGCCACTGCATGCCACTTGCTTATAGACACGTTGCATCGTCGTATTTAATGTTGCTTCTAATAGTTTTTTTCTCAATCTCCCTTTCAGTGCATCGCCTAGAACCACAGCGCCCGAATGAGCTCTAACGGAAAGATGAGCGCACGCCCATCTTTGCGGCCAGGAGTAAGACACCCCTTAAATAGCGTCGTTTACTATCTGCCATGCACGCGAGGGTAGAGGAGCCTGCACATTGACACGATTGTCACTACTTTAGCTTTTGAAGGTGATTGTCTTTCTTCGGGTACTTCGACGCCAAAATTTCGGTCTGTCTGTTTGTCTGTTTGTACATTTGTCTGTTTTTTTTTTTTTTGCCGCAACAATAACTCAAACGGCACCATGCGATTCCCCGAACAGCCAAGCCCATCCGAAGTGCCCACCAATATTTCTCAAGATTCAGCGTTCATACTTGTGAAATTTTCCATTAAAAAGCAATTATTACACATATCATAGGCACCATGCCAACACGTCGCTATTTTGTTTGTGTGGCTTTATACTAGAGAAGGCACAGATAACTAACTTTAAGGACCGTCGCATTTATCATGTTGCGCTGACAGTGTAACGCAATGCTCAGAAAGGCAGACGTTCCCAACGTTTTGCTAAGGCGACACGGTTGTGGCACCTGCCCGTCGCTTTGCGTTCCACACCTTATTGCCTCCGAGATCTTTCTCTGAGAGCGCGCACATTGACTTTCTTAAAATTAACTAGAGGGGACTCTGTCGCTGTTATCGTTGCGCTACCATGGGAATAATGGGTAGTACACACATTTGCCTAGTCGTCATACTTGCGGGCGGCGAATCGTACTTGCGTTACTCGGCTGCTGACCCGCAGGTCGCGGGTTCAAATCCCGGCTGCGGCGGCTGCATTTTCGATGGAGGCGGAAATGTTGTAGGCCCATGTGCTCAGATTTGGATGCACGTGCGTTAAGGAACCCCAGGTGGTCGAAATTTCTGGAGCCCTCCACGAGGGCGTCTCTCATATCATATGGTGGTTTTGGGATGTTAAACCCCACATATCAATCATCAATCGTATTTGCGGCTTCGTTTATCAGTGTTTCGGTTTGTTTTGAAAGAAAGATTCAACCCTATTGAACTTTGTGACCCAATTGGGAATGTCAAGTCTAAAAGAATAAGGTGATGAAGCGCAATTACTGAAAATTTGCTGAATTTTGTTTTGTGAGAAAACAGCTCTAAGCCACATGAACCCACATGGAGCCAGAAGCCGGCCAGAAATACAAAGAGTAGACAAATGTGTGCACTACCTATCATTACCATGCTCGCTGAAGCGCCGTGAGTTTCAGCTCCCATAGACGCTAGCACAAGAGTTCCCTCTAGTGTATATTAGGATACTCTATGGGCACGCACGCTTTGCTTCGTTTTCGATATAACTGTCAGATAGCGCTCGCGTCTAACGTGCCTCGATGCACTCGTTCGCATTGAACTGCACGGATCAAGACTCTCTAACGCAGCTCTTCCAGAACACAACTGACCGATTTTATCGTGGAGAGCATGCAATAAACGTTTTGTTCACTTTCTCCACACAAGACCATAGTCTTTCGACGACATTTGCGTAGAAACATGCAAGATAGAGGTGGGGGGGGGGGGGGTGGCAATATTTTTCAGGGACTCTACCGGTGGCTAGAGTGCCTGTATAGTTTCCCTCGCCCGCTGCTCTGTGCAGGGAGGGGACGTTGTTTGACAGGGCGATCACCGTCGCGACTGGTTTTTCCCGATAGCTGCCGCCATTGCAGATATCACTTCGCATAGCGACGGGAGTGAAGAAGGAGCTGTGGCCGCTCAGTCACTTTCTTTTATTAGTAAAATTACTGGGTGTAGCGTTCCGAGATGCACTAACAACTTGAGAAAAGTTGGAAACTACCATTTTTCGACAGATCCCAGAAGAAGGCTGCAGTGGATCGTGAAAATTAAGCGAAACAAGTGGTAGCCTACGAAGTCCTCGTATGTTAGTACCACGACACGTGTTCTCTTCTCGTGGAATACTTTCAAGCGTATTTTTACAAATATGTGTACGTGTCTGTGGGTCACTTTGTCAGTGCTATAAAAGCTTCACATCTAAGTTGCACTTTTTCTTTTCTTTTGCGAACTCTAAACGCGCGGCTATGCAAATATGTTGCAGGAGAGCAGTATTTTGAGTCACTATATGCATAATGGAAGTAGGCTGCTTCTTTGTAAATTGCGTATCCACAGAAAAGTATTTTTCATTCGTTAATTGCAATTCGCGAAATGCATTAAAAGCTTTGCGGTATACTGTGGTTCTCTAGTAATTTTCGCTATGCTAAGCTAAGCACGAAAATATATAGTTCAAAACGAACTTACAGGCACACCGAAGCAAAACATGCTCTGGCGCAAACCTTTCATGATCGGCCGAACTAGACCAGTCGCTTATAAGCTTCATTATTATTGTTTTCTTTCAGAACACTTCCTTGTTTGATTGAAGAATTTTGATGTCATAGTGAACTGGGCAACTTCCCTTGCCTTCCTCCTTCCTTCATCCTCCTCCTCCTTCTTGTATTCATAGACATTTTTTTATTCGTGATAGGATATTACGTCCGGAGATAAGAGAGAGAGAGAATAAAATAAGGGAAACGCAGGGAGGGTAACGATAAAATGGAGCATCCGGTTTGCTACCCTGCACTAGGGGAGGTAGAATGGCGAAGAAAGATGGGAAAGAAAGCGAAGAGGGAAATAGACGCGCGCAAAAAAAGGGGGGTGGGGAAGCTGGGGTGCTATAGTCTATACAATAGGCCACTGCTACGCAAAAAGTTCAGTAAGGCCTTCACTGATTTTCTGTGAGCACACAAATCATGTGGCTTTTCAAGCACTGATTGTTCAGACGAAGGTCTGTCTCCAGAGATATTTATCCGGAGATAAAATCAGCGTTGTGATCTTTAAGCTGACCAATGTTGCAATCTTTTGAAGATTTTTATGGAACGTAATATTATTGTGTAGGAAGTGATACAGGCACCTCGTCACCGAGGCGGAATACGAGAGTGATACATCTCGGCGGAGGAGATCACGCGCTTAGATATATCTATGCAAAGTTGAAAAACACAACAGGTATACAACACCAACGACATCGTTATTACTCCATATCATCTTGTACTTCCGAACAGATTAGTAAGGCTTTTTCTCAGTGGTCGCAAAAAACAACGAGAGATTCAGTGCGTGTTAACGCTGTTTCATTCTCTCCACCAGCTATAGGAAAAAATAGCTATGTTACAAATCTAGATATAATTCCCTCAATATTATTCAGAGCTGCAAGGGAACACAAGGCGGTGAAGAAAAGCAGGATGAAGTAAGTTCCAAGCATACAATGAGAACACTATCGAGTGGCTGGCACACGTCACGGCAACTGAATAACAGGAAATAGCATGCGACTCCTGAATTTTCGTAAATTGACCGTGCAAACAGTCTTCAAGCACAGACACACGTACTCAGACTATTATAGCGCGAAATGCTCTTGCTCGCGCTTAATTCTTCTCAAACTCCTCTCATACTCACGCGCAGGCAGTGTGCTCCGTTGGGGGTGAGATATGTAATGGTGGACGCAGTAGCAAACGACGTGGTTCTAACCCACCCTGTATGGGGAATGGGCGAGAGAAAACCATTCAGACATCCTATACACTGTGGGACCTATAGGCGGTGCCTCGAAAGGCGCGCGCAGCGACACTTGTGGTACGACGGGCGCGTAACGCTGAGAGTCATAGCAGACAGCAGCACCTAATTGCTTTGATAGCTATGGTGGAAAAGTGCCCGTAGCAGGCGGGCTAGTTCGTGCTTGGAGCAGAATTTAAAGATATCGAAGGGGGACAATCTTCCGAGATGTCACCATGAAAAATTGGCAGATCCCACGTACAGTGCTAATCGATGATATGCGATGATATGAGAAAAGTTGATATGTCACTTTAAAAACAGCACAAAATTACAAGGTGAAATTAAATGATGTCGTATATGATGTCCCTGTCATGATCATGTTCGGATGTGTCGTTTACCTTCGGCATCAATGCACGTCACTTGATACTAAATTAGTATATGTGGAGCTACCGAAACGGCCGCGAGCACGTTGTGAGCGTGGTATGTTGTCATGTTCTTATATGACACGCGCGTCAGGATTATCATTTTTGCACTAGCCATATACTTCCGTCATCCATTGATTGCAGGTAACACCAAATTTGGTATATATGGAGTGAGCAAAACGGCCGCGCGCGCATCATAAAGGGCCCAATATACTTCTTCATAATTTCCCAATATGCTAGCAGTATACAAAGGTTAGCGTTTGTGGACTACCCATGCAGAAGCGTCGTAAAAAAAGGGCGTGCTAGGGTTTCATACCCTTGGTTGCGCTGCACCAAAATACTGTCGCCGAGTATGAAGGGCCTGACAAGCTTTGTTGCCTGAGACACGCACTTCAGCACCGTCTCGTCCGCCATTTTGACCTACCGTCGCGCCGCCTACACACCTTTTCACAGGAAGAAAAAAAAAACACCGCCATGATGGGCTGTGCGCGGGAATAGAAAGGCTAAAGGCGCAGCGTTGCCAGTGCATTTTCGAGGGGACATGCAAATTTGCACAGCCAAAGGAGGGCTACGGCGGCGCCTAGGGAGGCGTTTATCAAAAGGTGAATAGTCACTGGAATTACCAAATCGGTAGTCGGCATCAGTGTTGCGGGACGGCCACACTCACTTCATTCCAATTTTTTTGCGGCAAATTGCAACTTGCCGTAATCTCATTACTTTCAATTCATAGGAATGAACAAAATTACCCGTTTCCACTTCGAGAATAGCCAGGTAGGTACATTACATTCCTGCATAGAAGAACGAGAGAGCGAGTGAGAGTGACATGCGCGGGGAGACGCTGTGGCCGAGCAAAGATGAGTCACGTTTTAACAACGAAGGACGCAAGATCCAATTATTGCTCCTTAGGTCAGTTTCATTTACGTAAATTATTGTATTGTGTCATTTAGATACCTCGGCATCATCGGATTATTGATAACCATCGTTTCGTTAGTTTTTTGTGCTGACATTAGGGCTTGTCAGCTGTTAGAAAAGCTCAGTGATGACAGATATAACTAGATCGAACAAAGATGAAGCAAGGACAATTTCTCGCGTCGAGTTGAAGACGCTCAGCTAAAAGCTCTGTTAGGGCCTGCTGTAGTAGTAACAACAAACAAAATTGTTCAATTAAAAAGTGGGAGCCACGGAGCAAATGTCAAATGAAACTGTATCCAGATTTGATAAAACGTAGGATTTTTTTTCCTTTTCCACTAATGAGGAATCACATTGTAAGGAGTGACGGCGGCAGCTTGAGGACCAAAATAACCATTCACTTACATGTTGCACCGCACATTCGTAAATTTTTTTATGATACACTCCTACCGCAATTTAGCGTCGGTTGCAGTCACCGATAGCTTGCTCATTCGCCGTTCATGCGCAGAGCAGCCTTTGTTATTTTGTACCGCCTAAATCTCTGCATTAAGGCAGTGACCACATAACCCTTTTTTTTAAGTTTTCGAGCTAAAAAAGGGGCTAAGAAAACTTAAGCAGGGGAGTTGGTTGGCATAGATAAAAAAAAAATGTGGTTTCTGAACAAGCGCTACAAGTTTTGTAAACTGGAATTTTGTCTAGAGTTGCTATTCACACATAATTCAGTCATCTTTGTTAATTTCTTAACTTGCCCAATAAAAAAAAATTGTCGGCGTGCCCTCTATGAGTTGCACAAAGCTCCACTAGTTTTACAAGCGTAGCGCTTACGTTTCATTTGTTAATACTTGGTGTTTCTTCACTGAAACATTCTGCATTGTGGAACGCGACGCCTTCTTTCTTCGCAATAGTAAATTATTGGTGAGGGACTAGGGAACTTTAGCATATAATTGAAAACAGAGGACGGCTTTCATCAGCATATGACATTTAAAACATGTAGCCAAATGCTACGTGGAGGTGAAGAATATTTTCTGTGCATATTGAAATGTTCGGTAAGATCATTTCAAGTAGCTGGCGGATCCCTATTTGAAGAGTCTCCAGGTTGATTCAGAGGTCCGCCATCACCGCAGACTAGAAA
Source organism: Rhipicephalus microplus (assembly GCF_013339725.1). NCBI lineage: Eukaryota > Metazoa > Arthropoda > Arachnida > Ixodida > Ixodidae > Rhipicephalus > Rhipicephalus microplus. Next base: position 72,555,691 of record NC_051165.1, read on the forward strand.
CCCTTGCGCCCTGCAATGACCGAAGTCATTAATTCCCATCCGAGCTGAAATGCATGCAAAGGTATGGGTTGTAAGTGACTTCTCCCTGTTACGTCTTTGGCCTATATGCACGCATCTCTAACGCTGAAAGCCTGATTGGGTGCCGTAGAACCACTAAATATACTTTCATATTTGTTATCTAAGAGAACTGAGACAATAGCATTCTATAGGCTACATTAGTTGTTTGGATGCATGCCGATATGGCAATAATGGTAACCCTTTTGTGATTGATCGCCACTACCGCAAATTATCCCTATTGTCATAAAATGCTCCGTGTCTCCAAAACAGGCCACCCCGTCTAGGTCTGCAATTGGCAAAAATTGACCCAAGCACGCACTCTCTACGTGAAGGTGGTAGGGTGGGTGGCAGGATAAGGTTATCTTTCTGACATCTCGTTCATTCTTGGTACAGAGCATCAACGTAAAAGGGGGGGGGGGGAGCAGGGAAGGGGTTATCCATATCTGGCAGAATTCTCCTCTCCGATTATGGCCAAGCAGCCTAATTACCGGTCCTATTTTCTGCGTTTCCACAGTTTCTTCTATTATATTGTGGATTCCCAACTATAGGAGCCGATCTGCGAGGTTATAGTTGGCTAGCCCCATAGCACTCTTACCACCATCCTATTAGTAAGCTTCTCTCTTCTAGCCACTCTCTTCTAAACGCGCATTTTCACCACATATGTAAATAAGCCCAGCAGAAAAGAGCACACAAGCCCGTTCATGTTTTCCTCCGATAGACTTGCTCTTATGATGATACCGCAAACATGTCTCATACCCACTCGGGGAGATAGCCAAGAATTCATTATTTAAGTTAATGAGCCTAATACTGTCTTTGTCAGTAAACTTTCAATCGTAATTTGTTTGATGTGTGTTGCTTCTAGCGTCATTCCTAAGATCAGTCTGGTAGCGACTGAGGGGATTAACCATCCTATCCTAATACGTAGGTGGATGTCTGTGTCTACTGGCGGCATGCAGCCTCGCAGTCAAGGACCTTTTCTGGCCGGATTATAAAGCGACAGCTCAGGCCCTTCCGGAAAGCAGGAATGACCCGTGTCCTGCAGAGAACTGTCGGTAGCATCGATAAACTCTTGCAGGGCAGCCTCTACAGCGCCAATACTATGTCATAGACACCAAATGTTGATATCATCTGCATAATTTTTTTCGCCAACAATAGAACATTTTTTTATTTCGATTAAATTTATATAATACACTCTTTTGCAGTCTATGGCAATATATCACAGTCGGTTTTCATCTCATTGCGTCAAAAATATAGTTAGGGATCGGTAAGTGTACAAAGGCTTCAAATCTTACCATATGGAACACATATGTAAAAAACACCGTGGTTGTGGTTCGTCACTGTCGTGGGTGCGTTTACCGGAGCTAGGCTGTGTGTGGTGAGCGTATGTTGATTCACACTGTGACAGATCCTGACCAGTTGTCCCATGAAATTCAGCTTGTCTCGGAGATCTTGCCACTCGCAAAAATCACCACAACCGCCTCCACTTACTGTGTGACGAAACCGGGGCTGTATTAATGCGTCGAAGTTCTCAAATCGTGAATGCGTACCGCAATGTCACCTGTGCTGTCGGTAAGCCATGGAAATCACCGTTTAGCTGAGTCCACGTTGATTCCTATTGCATGTTCCATGTAGTCGTGGTGATCGGCAGAGTGTCCTCGGCCGAGTTTACTCCACAAACCTTGAAGCTTTCAGCACCGCACTTGACTTCACACTTTCTCCAGGAGCAGCACGCCGATTTCACGCACCTCCCTAAGCGGCTGTTCAGCGTCGCCCGCTCACGAAGCCTCAGCTGGAACAGACTGGCAGCCAGGTCCGGGCTTGAACAGGCTCGCAGATTGGCCTCGGCTGGAACCGGCTCACAGCTCGGCCCCTTCCGAGACAGGCTGGCAGCAAACCGATCGCATAAGACCTCAGCTCGAGCAGTGTGTCTTCGCGGGATCACGCGATAGCTGGTGAAAGCACACGCAGTACATGAAAAAGATATACTCAGAACATAAAGTACTTAAAAATAGTTGTGCGTGACCAAACTAAATAAATATTGTATACGTAGGGAACTTCACCACATGGTTTACAAGCTGTCATAGAAGGAAGCATACGAAGCGCAAGCCGATCGGTGATTGTTAAACTAAAATTACACTCTTGTGCTAAGAAGAAATTGTTAAAGAAAACACACATGTTGGTAATTAAGAATTGATGCATCGTGCATACCAAATAATAAAAAAAACTATTATTGAAGTGTCATCAGACCTTTCGATGACCAGTTAGTTGCTACACAAGAAATAAATGCCAAATAGGAGCCTTATACAGCGCGCCTTTTTCCTTGGTAGCTTTTTTCTAAGCGTTACCTGTCGCGCAAGCCCTTGTTCCACTTGGACTTCTCGGTGGTCCTGGTCTTGTCTGCCTGGAGCGACGTCACCGTCGTGGTTCCCTGAACGCCGCCACCCTGACCAACATCACTTGTGTGTAAATCGGGCTGCAGACGCCGCTTCTTCGAGGAAGGCTTCGCGGAGCACGTGGCTGCCAAATCTTCCGGCGCTCCATGGAAACCCAAGCTGGCGAACTTGACGAAAGGAGAGATGACGTTGTGAGCCGACTTTGAATCCAGCTTGTTGGCTTGTGCGCGAGAAGTGGTAGCTTCGCGGCCCTTCTCGGTGGCCTGCGAAGACACCGGCAACGCCGAATTGTGCATGGTGTTGGTTGGTGCGTGCGCCGAGGAGTATTTCGTCTTCTTCTGATCGAGCTTTGAAGCCGCCTTGTCGAACACGTCCGCGATGATGGTCACCATGTACTGCAGCATGCCAGTGGAGTAAGAGAACCAATTACCACGATAGAAAATATCAGATACTGCACATATCATAACATTTACACCAACAATTTTCGTACAACTTGAACGCTCATGCCGGTTTTGTTGAAGACACAGGCGTAGGCAGGGGATAAGAAAGATTTGAATTTTAGTTTTAGTGTAGGTTAATCGTATGTTGCTAAAAAAGGAACGTTGCCGCAATACGGGTCACCCGAATATGGCATAGGGGTTTGCAGGGTTCCCCTTATAAAGCGGCGAAGGTTCCATCGCGCCGCTATATGCTCTCTTCCTGTTAGGTGAATGTACGGCCCTCTGGCCCCCTGCCCGGTGCACATGGCTATGGTAACGTGTGATCCAAGCAGGCGGCACACTGTGGTATACCACCTCTGTTTCCATTCAAAGTGTATGACGCTTAAGCGAGCGGCATAGCTTTCCGATTCAGAGTTTTTCCCACTGAGCGACCTTTAGTCGCGTTATCTGTGTTTCACGTGCGATACCTCTCTTCCACCTCTGTTTTTCCACTCTAAGGTAATAAGAAATGAACTGACAACTTCTTGATGATTTTTTTTCTTGCGTCTAATAACCTCAAAAAAGAACTTATATGATTTTTAAGTATTACTTTAAAGACAGTACTGTGGTGTATGAGAATGAATCGAATGTATTTGCGATTATGCTTTTCCCTTTAAAACCTTTTACTTTTCGCTTTGGAGGACACGGTTGCTTTTTGACGTATCATTGCCGTTTGACGTCACGGATAGAGCAACTTGTGACGCAGTGATGGCAGATCTGTCATGTTTAGTGATCCACGCTAGCAACGACAAGTAGGCTGTCATACTTTGACCTCAGTAGTGATTTCTGTCTAGTTCCTAAACTCAGTAAAATTTTGTTGGCTGGTCAAGTTAAGTCCACGCGGGGGGGGGGGGGGGGGGGGGGTCGCTTGCATATTCTGCATGTTGAATACTTTGCTATAACAAGAAAATATTTTAGGTATGTTTTCACACTCCAGTGAAAAGTGAACGCTCGGACTAAACAAAGGAATGATAAATGTCCCTCTATCGAATCGAAATCATGTCTGAGTGCGGTAAAATCACAAGTAGTTACAGTGCTTCGGAAAACGTTTATTTTATTCGCCGGTAGAGATATCAAGGCTGTTTTTGTTCATGTATTTGTGCACATTTGCGTATGCGTTTTCACATGTTATGTCAATAATTCACTGTCAGAAATACTGCGCACTATCTAGAGACTCTACCCTTGGCTTCAAAGAGTGCGGTGTTAATGGGCTTATTTGATTCTGTGCAACATGCGCCATGTGTTGTTTTTGTTTTTTTTTTGCTGGCCTGCGTGTGATTCCGTTCCTGCAAATACGAAATAGGTAAAGTTACGTTAAGAAAGGCAGCCCACGTGGTGCTTTAAAGAGAAACTGGCAGCAAAAACAAAAACTTTTTGTACGCCTTCAGTCACGAATTATGATGCACTGCCAGAAACGCGCCAGATTGGCATGACACAATTCGAGGACACTGAGCATTACATTCCAAGAAAGAAAATGAAGAATATGTTTTTTATCAAGTTTAAGTTTTTCAAGTTAATAAGTATGTAACTAATATCTAATTATTTTATCGCCAGTTAGCTTCATAACTTACGTCAGAAGAGTCAAATGTTACGCGACAAATGCATCTTAAGTTTGTTTCTTGGTTCTATTCGATTCGATCACAAAAAAAAAGGACGTGCTTCTTCTCAAGAGGAAGGGGGGGACTCGAGTAAATTCGTTGCAGAGTGGAGTTTTTAATCGCCTAAACTTTGCGCGATCGCGTAAGGTTTGGGATTTCCTAATTGTAATTTAGTCTTTATTATTTCTAGTTATTAAATGAAGGACAAGCGTTCAATTGCACGATTAGTGGGGGGCTGAGGTGCGATCCGATGCCTACATGTATAAGTGGTGGCAAGTGGACGGTTGCGCAGCGTGAGCAGTCGGTTTTCACTAGCAGACGCTGCCTGCGTCGGACTTGCGAGGCGATAGAGAGAGGGCGGGGGGGAAGCGACAGTTGGCACGATATTCAAGCATGCTGCACGAGACGCGAGGTACGAGCATTCGCAGTGGAGCGGCCAAGACCGCATTTGCAAGAAGGTGGGAATATAAAATAAGTGGTCGAAATTTCCGGAGCCCTCTCCTACGGCGTTTCTCATATTCATATGGTGGTTTTGGGACGTTAAACCTCATATACAAATCAAAAAAGCGAATATAAAATGCGCTACATTTAAAAAGCTTTTCCCGTTGGTTCTTGAATGCAGCACGTCGACGGATCGTTGAACATAGCAGTGTCTTCAGCAAAGTGATTTTCTGTAGTAATACGCAGCAATAGAAAATAAATCATTGTTACTTGTACAATCAGAAAGCGTGCAGGAATGTGCGCAGTGAGTTTGGGGCCACCAGAAGAAACACGCCCCCTGCAACGCACCTGCGAAGTTCGCGCACACTGCAGTTGTGTATGCCATGACTGAAAGGGCAAAAAGAACATAACTAACGTTACCATAGCTCCTACGTCTAAGAAAGTGTCACTATGGAAAAACGTAAACATGTCAATCACATACATAATCTTGCAGCATTTAAAAAGGTCATTAACACAAAACCGGAATTAATGTTGTTGGAATATATAGGCGCGCATAATTTTGCTTCTGTCCTTCTATAGCCTCGAAAGACTCACCGACAAGAACTTCTCCCAAGCATCGACGGCGGCAGGCGTCATCAGGCGTTTTTCCTTGGCCTGGAGAACGTCTATCACGATCACCTTGTAGTGACGCTGCCTGACGCCCTGGCGGCGAAGAGGTTCGGTCGCGTTGCCGCGTATCAGCACCTCGAAGGCAGCCTGTTCGAGGATGTTGTCCACCATGAACATCAGGTGGTAGACGATGACGCAGCGATGCTCCCTGAACGCCGGGTGCTTGGCGCGAAAGTTGCTGAACATGGGTAGGTACTCAGGGTGCCTCACGAACAGCGAGAGGAAGAGGAGGACGCCGTACTCGCGGTTGTTGCTGCAGAAGGCGCGCCAAGTGTTCTCGATCAGATTCTTCTTGTTCTCCGTCGAACCTGATACAGTGTCCGGCAGCTTGCCCGCCTTGTGTGGCCCGCTGTCAATCAGACCATCTGGCGTCGAAACGCCCCTGCAGCCTTTAGTATTCTCAGGCATAGATGGCGACTGGAGGCAGCGAGCGCGTGATCGTCTGCTTCTTCTTTTACTCTGTAAGCGGTAAAACAAAACTGCACGGGCGCCGCTGATTATTATTCGCTCACGCACTGCTTGAACGAAGGATAATTAGGGTAGACTACAAGCGAACGAGTGCAACTTTCATTAATTAAGGCCCGAGAAGCTTTATACTTATTGACAACTAACGTAAGCTGAAACTGTTTTCAAGCTAATCATGAACGCGTATTTGTAGGATGAAGTATATAATAATATTATTAAGGCAAACTTGAGAAATTCGTTCATTGTTTGGTATAGGCCAAGCCACTATGTGCGAAGGCTTCACGAAATGAACTGGTCAGGGCGATGGGATATGCTGGTAACTCGAAGTATAAAATGGAAGGTTTGAACGTACTAAACAATCCGCAGATCAATGAAACAAATAATATTTAACAAATAACAATACACGCGATGGCGAGAGATAGAAATGGTTTTTTGTTCCGTGATGACAACTGAGTGTACGCTGTGGCCAAGGGCGACATTGCCAAATGTACCGAGAAACGTAAGCATTATGCAACAGGAAAAGAGGAAAGTAAAATAGTCCGAAAGCCACCGAAAAAAAAGGTTAGAAATAACAAAGGGTAATTTCAGTAGTCGTTGGCAAGAAAGCGTAATCTTCTGTTTCTTGACTGCATATGTGTGGCACAGACAAAATATTGCTGCGCCTTGCCCAGAATTGAGCGGATCTAAACGCAACAGGTTATAATTAGAAACAGTGAACAATAAGCCACGCCTACAAAACGGCGTTTCTAGCAAAAATCTTTAGAGTAACAATATTTGTTGCACTGTTCATCGGATTCTTCTCCATCATGAAGCTGTTGCCTTCTCTAGCCTAAACCACCAAATTCACAAAAACAGCAAGATATGAATGAGAAATGTACTATATTTAAGTTTTGTAACATGGGTATTAGCTGATTTCTAAGCTAATAAAAGAAATTATCATACCTGACAAGAGGACCATATCAGCTTTTTGCACGTGTCATCTGGTGGTCACTCATCATCGTCATCATGAAAGGAGCTTAATTGCACACAACTTTTACTACTATCCATGATAAGTGAATTATCTTGTCTAGAACGCAATCAGCGTTAGTCGACAGCAGTTTTGCGGGATGGCCACCGTCATTCCATTCAATTTTTTCTGGAGAATTGCAACTTGGTGTCATTCCATTGCTTTCCATTCGTAGGAATGAAAAAAAATTGAGCCCATTTTCACTCCAGGAATGGCCAGGCAGGTCGATTCCATTTCTACATTTTCTCGGCGTAGTAAAGGCATACCTTCATAGCTTTACCGAAATAGGAATGATTGTTACAGCATAAAGCTGATGTCATCAGGTGCATAATAACTTCACAATCATGCCTAACGCGTTATCACGGACGAGGGATAGTAGCTTGGTGATTTATATTGTGCAGTACAAGCGCACTTAGGGCAGTTCTTTCGCTACCTAGAGTATCTGCAGGCTCAGCACGATCTCGAAATATTAGCCAAGAGTTCGCAACGTGTGCATTTACTTGTTTTCAGTGTATTTTACTACCTTCGTAAAGCCTCTTTACTACACCCTTACGATGTTGTAGGCCCGTATACTCAGATTTGGGTGCACGTTAAAGAACCCCAGGTGGTCGAAATTTCCGGAGCCCTTCACTACGGCATCTCTCATAATCATAAGGTGGTTTTGGGACGTTAAACCCCACGAATAAATCAAATCAATCAACACCCACACGCTAGGAAAGCTTGAAACTTGTGCCATCACGAACCAGAAATGTTTTCTTGGTCTATTTAACTAGGCAACTGCTAAGCCACATACGTTACCTGACCTCTCGTCAACACCACCTGATATATATTGTGGTAATTGTAAGAGTCTTCAGAAAAATGTAGACCAATGTAATTTTTGTCAATTACCTTCGAATAAAAATGTCATACTAAGTGGTGAGAAAGGGCAGACGATGATGTGCACAAAACGTCAATGGACGCTGAGATGTTACGTGGCGCGCAAGACGTCAGCCAGAAGCCATCACTGCTAAGATCAAACGTGAACTACATTTTCTTCTTTACCTTCGCTAGCTGGCTGCGTTTATTACATTTTCAACATAATGCCCCGCCATTGACATAGTTGGCATTTTAGGTGATAACTTTTCAATAAGTCCTGGAGTGCTCTGTCCTCATTTTTTGGAGGAAGACCACAAAAGCGTATCGCTATCACGATGCACGTGCCTGCACTGCACCTGTGCTAGGCTTAAGAACATCGGCTATAAAATGCGAAGCATTTCTTAGCGAACTTCGGCGACTTTGAACGTATCTATCTATCTATCTATCTATCTATCTATCTATCTATCTATCTATCTATCTATCTATCTATCTATCTATCTATCTATCTATCTAACTATCTATCTATCTATCTATCTATCTATCTATCTATCTATCTATCTATCTATCTATCTATCTATCTATCTATCTATCTATCTATCTATCTATCTATCTATCTATCTATCTATCTATCTATCTGTCTGTCTGTCTGTCTGTCTGTCTGTCTGTCTGTTTATCTATCTATCTATCTATCTATCTATCTATCTATCTATCTATCTATCTATCTATCTATCTATCTATCTATCTATCTATTTAGCCGCTTACGTTTGGGTGCTCTTGTGGTCACCTCTTTAACTTGGCGTGAAGCAAAATTAGCAAGGGAGAGTAAGATGGTTTGATGAATATTGCGTAGTGATAGAAATGAATAATGAAACAATCCATCCCCGTACGCCGTCAAACACTTCCCGCCAGACCATGGAATATACTCATGGGTGAGTATATGCCAGTGGTATGCGGGTAAATGCCACAGGTGAATGACTCTCAGTATCCACCCAGGAAGGACGAGAACACACATGGGCAATTTTAACGCACGAGCGTTAAGAAATACCCGACTTCGATGGCATCAACCCAACGAACTCAAAGAATAAATGTGAGTGTCCCAGCTGAAATACAACCCAAGCATTCTGCGTGGCAATGGAAAATTTTACCGCGAAACTACACCAGGGGTCGTAACTATTTTTCAAATAAACGCTCATCTTCGTGTAACGTCAGTAGGGGTTGCAGTGCTGCCTAGCCAAATTTATAAATATTACAGAGGTACTCATTTGTTACGGCCGTCACATCGGGCTAACGTCGATTGTGGTTTGTTGCCATGCATTGAAGATGATTTATGTAGCAGTGTTCAGCGCCAGCATCCTCGCGAACATCAGCGCCTCATATCAGCTTCTGGTTTTGCTAATACGAACGTTGGCATCGTTGCACAAGTTCAAACAACTGGTTATATAAACATCTGGAACTCTTCAACATATGTCCAATATTAGAACAAATATTTAGCATCGCTTCATGACGTGTCACTCAATAAAAAAAAAATGCGACACAGTCACCTTTCCTCCTCATGCTTTGCATTCCGTCGATTACGTGGTACATAGGATCGGCCGTATTTTTTTCTGTCACCTTGTTAATCTACAGCATAATCTAGCATTCAACTTCGGTTGGAACTGTGATGATATATGTCCATATGGAAGTCAAGTTACAATCTTATCCATCTCTCTCAATGACCATAGGGCAGCCTCTGAAGCTCTCTAGAGAATAATTTCTAGTAGCCTGTGGCACAGTTGATGTTTCATATTATATGCACCCATCTGGATAAAAAAGGTACGGAATTCCCGACGTGTAGGCGTGCAGAGCATAGTGGAGAGAAACTGAATAGCCTTGAAGGATTTGTCTTCCAATTCTCAAGATTCATTTAGGAGTAGCCAAACTTTCACCTTGTGTTAAATATTCGCAATATTTGTAAAAAGGGCCGGCTGATAGCCGCGGGTCGCCGACAGAAAAACCTGGCTTCGAATTTCGGGCCAGTGTTTTAAGTTGATCTTTTCAAATCAAGGTAACCTTGTTGAAAAGATCTTGTTGTAATGCGAATGGCACGCATGTTGCTCGCCGACCGAGATTGTAGTCAGCCCGATCGATGATTGCGGTCGTCTGTTCATGGTAGTGCTACTGAGTGTCAGCCGCCATGCTGCTTGGTTGAGTGCTTTCATTCTACAGGTTTATCCGAAGGAAATGGCCAAAATCAGTGATTATCATTGAGTGATATTCCACAGTCCAAAAGGGTCTCCTGGCGAGCGCTTGAACAATGAGGTACGGGCGGAGTGCCTCGCTCCACTCTCCACGTGGCTGGCAGAAAAAATATACGAGGCTATGGTTGGGCGAAAGGTTCTTCACCGGGAGTATAATAAATGGCAATATGCGGCAGAGTTTGTCAGTGCTGTATCTCTGAACACTTCCACAAGTGCACGCCTGCAAAATTGAGCAGTAGTCACATAAGTGGATTATAGAGAGTTCGGTAGAATTGGTCCACTTATTGACGACGTGTCTAAGGAATCGGTCATTTCATTGACCCACAAGCCTTTATGTCAAGGCACCAACATTAGTCTGACTTTCCTCAAATACGCAGAAACTAGTTCCCTGAATGGCGATATTATTTAGGATTCAGCACCAACAGAAAGTTCTGCACTCAGAAATAATCTGTTATTATAACAGCTGATGTAATTACTGTATCCAACTTTTGTAAGGCAAGCACTACTCCAGGAAATTCAATCACAAAAACGGGTATGATATTGCGTAGTCCAAGGGAGTAATGCCGATCTAAAATCGTGCTAAATATACCAGCCCCTGACTTTTCGTTCCATAGTGATGTGTATTTTGCAATACGAAAATTTGTTCTAATACTGCGCAGGCAATCTTGTATTGAACCATTTCAAACACAGCCCGCTGACAGCTGCTCCCGCTTGGCACGAGCGCACACGCGATCCTCATTCTTTCTGCTATAAGCACGCACACCACCGCCGGTTCCATATTGTATATATGATTGGTGGTAGCCACCTTGATATGTTGCGTGAATGTTCCGTCGCACATGGCCGAAAATGTGACGCTAAAATATTCTAATTAGGAGTCTATAGCCACCTCTCCCCGCAACTTATGAAGTACTCGTGCATCTTGTGACCAGAAGAGCTGGCGAACATGATTAAGGCAGGTGTTGATCCAGCCACTCAGTTAAGGAGGGGGGGGGGGGAGAGCTCGCTTCAATTAATGCCGAAGAGGGTTGCGTGGTCATTACTTTTCTCTTTTTACTAGCACAAAGAGCTTGTTGTGGCATAAATACTGTTAATGCGGGCTCTCAGTGGTCCAATTCATTTGTCCTAACTGGTGATAGCAGGTCTACGGCAGGCGCGGAAGAGAGAGAGGGGGGTGCTGACAGGCTTTCGTGCGGGCGATCGCCCCTACCACTCCCCTTCTGGATCCGCTACTATAATTTTATGAAAAAGAAGAATATATTGCACTATACTATAATATAAAAATAAAGTCAGAGCATCTCCAAGGATTGCATGATGATTATGAGTGGGGCGAAGATTCGCGGGCTCTCACCGCAGCCGTCCATCCATCCATCCATCCATCCATCCATCCATCCATCCATCCATCCATCCATCCATCCATCCATCCATCCATCCATCCATTCATCCATCCGTCCGTCTGTCTGTCTGTCTGTCTGTCTGTCTGTCTGTCTGTCTGTCTGTCTGTCTGTCTGTCTGTCTGTCTGTCTGTCTGTCTGTCTGTCTGTCTGTTCACCATGCTATCAAACTAAACCTTACGCAACACTCGTCCACACCATCTAGTGATACTTTCACGCACTGCAACAGCACAGCGCCATCTAGTGAACATTGCGAGAATTAATTTTTGGCTACTACATAGGTGGGACTGAGCCAAAGCTTAATGAGTACCATCCCTAAAAATGCGTATACAAATATCTGGTCGCATACATATTGCGTGAATGGGACTAGTGAGTGGCTAGTGATGGGTCCAACACAAACAAGATTACAAGAGTCGGCTGTCTTCAGAGAAAAAAAGACAATAGCGAATGTGTCTTGAGAATTGAGCTACGGAAATACTATGCTAAAAAGAAATATTTTAGAGAGAAAAAATAAGAATATTTTAACGAAAACATCATACGTAAAAAGTATCTTACGTAAAACAACAAATATATTTATAGTCATGCTGAGAAAACAAAACACCACATTATTACTAGGAGTACCCTAGTAATTCACACAAAAAAAGCCATTTGCCTCTTTCTACTGGGGAAACTCGAGGAAATACGCCGCAGAGTGTTGAGGTATCGCGTTATCGTTGCATAATTTTGTATATTTTTGTAAGTCTGGATTGTTATTTCAGCTTTATTATTCTTATTGTTTGAATGAAAGAGAAGCGTTGTTGTTGTGTTCGTGAGGTTCAGCTTCAGTTTTGTGCTCAAGATTCGGTTTATGACACACGAGATTCCACCGCCAGAGGGCCGAGCAGCAGCGCACGCGCCGAGGTCACGCTTCCCTCTCCCCAAAAACAGAACTACTGCCTTCATGTATCAGCAGTGTGCTTCTAATGAGTGAACTGAACAGACCTATGTAGCGCTGTAGACGAGGAAAACCTAAACCCACTGAAAATACGGGTGTGCCCACTACCAATGGCGTCTTTTCTAGCTTCTATGAGCCCTTCTCGGGGAGAGACTGGACGTCGTGGATTCAACGGCTGGGATTCTACTTCGTGGTGAAATCCATCACAGCCAACGACAAGGAGCGAGCTTGGCTCCTGACTCAGTGCGGGCCGGACAATGCACGCTAACCCGATGAGATATCTCTACAATTGCAGTACATATGTAATGTTTATAAAATTACATGAGCAGCAGTGCAACCACAGTTCACGTTTCAACAACATTACGCATAGATATGGTCTTTTTCCTAAGCAGTTCCAAGACCTGGCACGACTCTGTCGTAGAATATAATTAAGTGCCACACAGAATATTTGGGTCTCATTCATGCTCGGAGCATAACATTTATTTGCATTCGACGGGTCATTGATGCCGATGTTGGTTTGTGCTAATGCTCTCGCATTTAATTTACCTAAGCCTGTTTTCACCTTTCCTCGGTACATATAAAATGCCCGACACCTGTGTCGCATATCCGCATACCGCGGCCCATGGTATACGGGTACGGGGCACAGTGTCTGGAGGAAAGGGATTTACGTCGTATGAGACGGGGTTCTCACAATATTCAGGTCATGACCGAAGAGCCATAATCGACTACCCTTCTTCCCTCTCATACTAATCAAGGCCTAGACCAAGTAGGTAATCATGAGAGCCCTTGGACGTGGATAGATAGATAGATAGATAGATAGATAGATAGATAGATAGATAGATAGATAGATAGATAGATAGATAGATAGATAGATAGATAGATAGATAGATAGATAGATAGATAGATAGATAGATAGATAGATAGATAGATAGATAGATAGATAGATAGATAGATAGATAGATAGATAGATAGATAGATAGATAGATAGATAGATAGATAGATAGATAGATAGATAGATAGATAGATAGATAGATAGAAATGTCTGCAATTGTCTGCAGTACGCCAAGAAATGTTTTGCATTTATCAAATTCAAGACCTTTTTTTTTTTCGAATGGGTAAACAGGGATGTTAAGAGTGCTTGACGTCCCCATCGATGTCTTGAGGTCAGCGTTGCAGACGTATTGGGATTGTTTTCCTTTCTCTCTTTCTTTCTTTTGTTTATTGATTTATTCAGTTAATTTATTATTTATTTGTAAATAGCAACTGTCCCGTAACACTCTGTAAGGCGGTATCAGTATGGCGTCTTCATCATCAGTTTAAACAACGTTCCAATGTAAGGGCTTTCACTGGTTCATAGAAACATGGTTTAGGAATTAAATTTTCTTGGTGTCTGATTTTTCCTTAAATGTTCGAAAGCCTGTTTCACGTGCGAGTGAGTGAGCGGTGGCGTTGGTGGCTTTATTGAGGGACACGGGAACGCGGTGAAGCTTGATGGCTGTTTCACTTCGAACTATACGTGGCCACGGATGTAGCTACATTCGCCATCGAAGCATAAGTGCATTGCCCTGCGACCAATACTTGCGGAACATTATTTTATCTGCTGCTGTAGGTGCGTGGCACACTCGTGAAAGGCGCCCACTTTGCGGAGGGCAGGCTACTGACAGCAGCGCTGCAATCTGTAGTGATTAATGTATTTGAATTATTCTGAGATTTATTTCTCTTTACGCAGACACCTAAAATCCTATATTGACAGAAATACGTGTTCTAAGGAACATAATTTTTGCTCTACAGACACAACGCGTTTACCTGCAAAACCGTTTTCTTGACCTTTTATACCGTGTAGACGACTTCCTCTTCCGCCCCAATCATTGTGGGCTCTGTGACTGACTCTTGCCGTTTAACAGAAAAGGGGGATAATTAGGACGCCTTCGTTATGTTCCAGTGAACAGAATTATGATTAAGTTTGTACTGCCTCATTGCTGTAGCAGTCGGCGCATCTAACAAGAACGAGAGAAGGAGTGAGAGTGACATGCCCGGGGAGAGGTTTTGACCGAGCAAAGACGAGTCACGTTTGAACAACGAAGGCCGAATGAACCTTTGATTGCTGCTTAGATCAGTTATAATAACGTATTTATAGTTTGTGTCATTCAGATACCTCGGCATCATCAGACTACTGATAACCATCCTTTTTTTTATTTGTTTGTGCCTAAATTCGGGATTCTGAGCGGTTACAAAAGCCCAGTGACGACCGATACAACTGTATCAAACAAAGATGAAGCAAGGACCGTTATGCGCGTCGAGTTACGTTATGGCTTGCCGTTGCAGTAAGACCAAACGAAATTGTTCAAATAAAAAGTGGCAGCCACGGAGCAAATGGTAAATGAAACATTAGGCAGCATTCGATAAAACGTAGGAATTTTTCGTTCCTTTTTCACTACTGAAGAATCACAATCTAAGGGGCGAGGGGGCTCCTTGAGGACCGAAATAACCATTCACCTACACGTGGCGAACGCACATTCGTAAATTTCAGAACTTTTTTTACGGTACAGCCCTACCATTATTTAGCGTCGGTCGCAGTCACCGATAGCGTGCTAATTTCACGTCCATGCGCAGAGCAGCCTTTGCTATTTCGTTCAACTTATACACTTCATCATGCTAAAAGCTCCTTCTTCAGGCGATAATCACATAGCGCTTTTTTAAAGTTAGCGGGCTTTGAAGGGGCACTGAATAAATTTAAGCAGAAGATTTAGTTACCTTAGCATATATGAAAATAGTGTGGTTTGTGAACAAGCGCTACAAGATTTGTGTGCTGGAATTTCGTTTAGCGTTGCTATTCACAAAGTGAATTCAGCCTTCTTTGTTGATTGCTGATCTTGCCAGATAGGAATATTTTGTGTTTAGAAAATTTTTTTAACAATTTCGAGTACCTCGTACTCAACTATGGGAGAGCACTTAGCCGTCCCGCTTCACGTTTCAAGGAAGTATATATTTATCGGGCGTGCCCTCTATGAATTGGACAAAGCTGCACTAGTTTTAGATGCGTAGCACCTACGTTTCATTTCTTAATACTTGGTGCTTCTTGGCTAGAGCATTCTGCATTGTGGAACGCAACGCCTTCTCTCTTCTTTACAGTACATTCTTGGTAAGACACTAGGGAACCTTAACATAATCGAGAACAGAGGACGGCTTTCATCCGCATACAAAATTTCACGCATGTAGCCAACGTACAACACAAAAATAAGCGAAGAAAAATTGATACCTGCGAGCAACCACGTTCAAGTAAATGTCATATTGTGGATAACAATTATTATTGCACGTATAAGACTGTTCCTGATATAGTATTAGGATATGAACTTGATCCTGTTGGCTTGGCTTCCTAACAGAAAACAGGGCAGACAGACGCGACAAGACGGACAGGATTTGGTGCTGGTTAATAACATCCGTTTATGGTGTTGTGGCACAGGGAGCTAATGTCACAATTCCGTTAACCTGAACAGAAGCTTCCAGGTGACAGAGATTTTTCTATCCTATTTCGTAAAGCTACAGACTCGTTCTTCTGTGTCGCCGCTAAGAGTTTGACGAAACAGCTTCGAAAATTAGAAGACACTTGAGCTTCGCCTTCGGAAGTAGAGAACAGGGCAGACAAAAGAGACAAGACTGACAAGATTTTGTGCTTTTTATAACATCCGCTTATGGTGTTGTGGCACCGGGAGCTAATGTCACGATTCCGTTAACATGAACAGAAGCTTCCAGGTGACATAGCTTTTTTCTATGCTATTTCGTAAAGTCAGACTCGTTCTTCTTTGTCACCGCTAAGGGTTTGACGAAACAGCTTCAAAAATAGGAAGACACATGAACTTCGCCTTCGGAGGTAGAAAGCGAGAGCGTAATCAGACCCCGCGTTAACTGCCTTCATCCAAGCCGCAAGGGAACATTGTGTCTGCGTTTAACAGTGGTTGGCTGGTTCGTTGGTTGTATTCTATAGAGTTGTGGCTTAGCCACCCCGGGGATTGTCCATGTATCTTGCAGCTGGATGATTTGTGAAGAAAAAAGAAAGTAACGAGAAACTATTTTTGGCAGAGACAAATATTAGAGGTCATTGCGGTATCTTTATTAAATATTGAGAAAAAGACACTTATGCAGAAGAACCGTACAAGCTGTCCTAGAAAGTCTAATGGATGTACATTTACTCATTACCTACTGCGCCACAGTTCTTCCTTTTTCTTTATTGGCGAAGCGCCCCCTACTCCTCTGTATATGCAGCCATGTGCACTTGCGTCCACACTTTGCGATGGGAGGGCAGCATACTCGTAGCGCCATTCACATGTTTTGATGCTTGCAGCAAATATCGGATGCTGCAACAGAATATTACTAAGGTTAAGGAGAAGCTTTCCCCTACATATCTTTGGTCATTTACTTTTTTTACAGCAGTTTGAAGCATTGACGTCACTCTGTAGTAGAACCCCTGCTTGCCATGCACAGGGAGTGGGCTCAATCATTGCGTCGAACAGAAAAGTTATTTCGTGTCATTTTTTTTATATGCACCTTCCTCGTTTTTTTTTTTTGCTAACGGGCAAGATCACTTTTTTCACAACCAATGATGCCGACATACGTCCCGCTTTTTGGCAAGCACAAAAATATTCTTTTATATCACCCGTCGCAATTGATATTATCAGGGGGTTGATGTCCCGAAAGCAGGATTTGATTATGAGATACGCCGTAGTTGAGGTCTCCTGAAAGTTCGAGCACCTGGGGTTGTTTTAACGTACACTGAATGCACGCAGTGCGTAGGTCTTTCACATCTTACTTCTTTCGAATTGTAACCACCACTGCCGGGATCTGAACCCACGACATCTGGTCACCAGCTTAGCATCATAACCAATGCTGCATGTCAGCGGGCCAGCCGTCGCAATGAGGGCAACGTTACTATTGTTGGCTAAGCCTTCGTAATGGCGAGAAAATTTTGTTTACCAAGCTTTAGAAGGCTAGAACTAGTGTCAGAATGGCAATAAAATTTGATCAATTTCAGCTTCACATGATAAGACCACAGTGTTATCACCTCTCAGAAAAGGCACCGGTGCACAACATGCTCGACTACTGGAAAAGCGGAGCGCACAACGTTTCTCTGCACGATTTCGTAACTGATACTCTGGGGCACATGCTTCCACCGTTTCGTCCCTAATATCAATCGATGCAACCCCGGAATACTTTCTAGCGTCTCGAAAACACTCTCAGGAATGAGTGGGGCATATGTGTCCACGTTTTCAAACGGACAATATAATATTTATTGTATTAGTAGAGTTTCACAATCCCGAAAACACCACTCTTAGTGCGACAAGGCGCTTGGTAAGCCATGAAACACGCGAAAAAAAAAAAAAACCCGGCTGGAGACGCCACCTTGAGATTACCGCACGCAACACCGCGGCGTTGCGAATTTTTAAGGCATCAACTTGGTCCTATCTTACATCTAATCAACAAAATTAAACAACATTGTCATCTGTGTGTACCATATACCTCAAATACGAAGTTTGATGAAGTTTTTTATTTGAAATATCCCGAGAATACGAAAAGTATGATGAATAAACTTTATTTTCGTATCCGGCATGTTTCTGGTCCGGGCTAGACCGCACAAGGAGGTACCGGGAGACCTTGTCTCTGTACGGCCTCCCTGGCCTGCTGGATAGCCCATTTTTGGTCTTGAACCTCAAAGCTGAGCAGCACAAGCTGCCACTTTTCCCGGAAGACCTCAGGAGAACATGCTGATAAGTTGGGGCATTCATATAATATATGTTTGTAAGACGCCTTTACTGTTACGCATAGCTTACATTTGTTGTCCGGGTATAAGTGTGGGTAGTTCCTGTAGAGGTGCGCAGGATTCGGCTAGCAGTTCGTCTGTAGCTGTCGGTATTCCGATGCTTCCTGCCTGTTTAGACTCGGATGAGGTGCGGGAAAGACGCGCCTTGCTTCTCTGTAGTGTTGCATGTTCTGTGTAGCTTGTAAATCGGTCTTTGTGTGGTACGTCGGCGGCGCCAGGGATGATCACCGAGCGGTGTGGTCGGGTTGCGTGGTGGCTTAATTCTTGCGACAACTCATGAGCCGGCTCGTTAGGATTGGGTGTATCAGTCTCTGTGTGCGCCGGGAACCATACAAGGTCTTTGAGTTCATCTACTTTGTGTAGTTCTTGGTTATTAACGAGGATTCTGTGGGCTTGCTGTGAAATCCGTCCTTGCATAAAATTCCTGATTGCTTCTTGTGAATCGCTTAGTATGAATGAGTCTTTGATGGAGGTGATAGCTATGGCTACCTCCTCAGCCTCCTTTATATTGTTTGTTATGACAGAGCACGCAATAATACAAATGCCGGAAGTGTCAAACACGACAGCAGTGTGAGCTTTTGATTCAGGGTATGGGCTGGCATCTACAAAAAGAGATTTACTGTTCGTGCCGTGTGCTTTGGGCAGTGCTTTTTCTCGGTGTTTTCTGCGGTTCATGTTGATAATGGGGTTCATGTTTTTCGGTATCGGGTTAGAGACGATTTTAGCTCTGATTGTATTGGGGATGTCATGTTTGACACCGTGTTGTGCATGGTACATGATTCCTAATCTACTCATTATATTTCTTCCCATTTTAGTTTTAGTGAGCCTTTGAAGCTGGGACATCCGCTGAGCTTCTATCTCTTCAAGCGTATTGTGTAGTCCTAGCTGAAGAAAAAGGTATGTGCTAGCATACTCAGATATTCCTATCGCTTGTTTGTAGACCTTCCAGATGAGTGCATTTATTTTGTTAGTTTCAGCTTTTTGCCAGTTGTGGTATGCTGCTACGTACGTTATGTGACCTATGACGAAGGCCTGGATTAGACGAATTACGTGGGCTTCTTTCATACCTCGGTGTTTATTCGTGACCCTGCAAATCAGTCTCATCGCATTAGTAACATTGCGTTTAGTCTGCTTATAGTATTGCCGTTGGCATCGTTAGCTTCGATGACTAATCCCAGTACCCGTATTTTTGGAAGTGTTGGTATAGCTGTACCCTCCTGTGTATGAATCCTAATTTCGTGATATTGCCGCTTGTTTTCCTCTGACTTGGGTGGTCTGCCTCTGATTGGTGGCCTGTAGAGAAGAAGTTCTGATTTCTCCGGGGAGCCTGTGAGTCCTGCTCCTTCCAAGTATCGCTCAACTGTTCTTATTGCTTCTTGTAGTCTCTGTTCCGTGTAGCCGTCACTGCCATCACTGACCCTTATTGCGATGTCATCAGCGTAGATAGAGTGATATATTCCCGGGATTTTATTTAACTCTTTCGATAGTCTAATCATGACTAGATTAAAGGGCAGTGGCGATATTGCGAAGCCTTTTTGGAATGCCTCTGCAGCCCAATTCTTGGAGATAAGATGTAAGGCCTCCCAAGCTGAGCCTTGTTTTTCTGTTAGTCAAGAAGTTTCTGACGTAAATATAGGCTTGCTAACCCATGTTTAAGCTCGATATGCGGCTGAGAGTTGTTTCATGAGCCGCATTATCAAATTCTTTCTTGAGATCCAGACCAAGTATGCCTCGTGTGGATTTTGTGGGGTAGTCTATGATTTGGTTTTCAATTTGTAGCATGGCATCTTGGGTGGCTAGGTGACGACGGAAGCCTATCATCGTGTGTGGGTAGTATTCACCATCCTCAAGATAGTTATTGGCTCTATTTAGAAATGCATGTTCCATTACTTTTGCTACGCATGACGTTAATGAGATGGGTCGGAGATTTAACTTGTTGATTGGCTTTCCAGGTTTTGGTATGGGGATTGCTCTAGCCCTCTTTCCACCCTTCGGGTATTGCCCCTTCTGTCCAACATTTGTTTATATATCCTGTTAAAAATTTTATGGATTCATTGTCCAGGTTACGTAATGCTCGGTTGGTGACTCCATCGGGTCCCGGTGCAGATTTTACATATAATTTGTGGATCACCGCTCTAATCTCTGCTACCTCAAAGCTTTGGTCCATGTTGGGGTTGGCTTCACCTGTATAGTTTTTATGTTGTAGTGTCGGCGATTTGGGCACGTAGATGTTTCGTAGATCTGTCATTAGCTGCTCCTCCTTTCCTTCGTATTCGCGTGTGAGACGACGGATAGTGTGTCTCTGTTAAATTTTGGTATTGGTGGGATCTAAAAGAAACCTTAGCAACTTCCACGTTTGTGTTGTTCGAATATGGGTGCCCATGTCCTCACATATCTCCGCCCATTGTTGTTCACACAGCTGCTTGCAGTGGCTTTCAATGTTTTTGTTGAGCTATATGCTATCTTTTTCCAGATTGTTCTGTTGTGTCTTTGCCTCCGCCATTTTTGTTGTAACGCTCATTTAGTTCGCCGCAGGTGGATTAATCTGTTATCGATGCGCTCAACTGGTATATCTGTTTTTACTTCCTGTGTGGCTTTCGTGACCGTGTCTATTATGCTCTAGCACCATTGCTGGATATCGTCAGGATGTTCGGTAATCGTTTTTCTGATCTCCCGAAATTTATCCCAGTCAACTAGACGTCTCGTGTTACAAATGGTAGTAATCCTGTCGCTATCGGTGAATGGCACGTGTGTTTAGAGTATGCGATAGTCACTTCCTAAATCATCGGATGTGTTGTGCCATGTAGCCCCCGGGACATTCCTGGTTATTGTAAGATCCGGTGTTGTGTCTCGCTCGGTGCTTGTACCAATGCGTGTTTGTGCATGTCAATCTGTTATCAGAGTAAGCTGTTCATCTTGTATCCTCTGCCATAACCGTTTCCCTTTGGAGGTGGTGTGACCATACCCCCGTGCCTCGTGTGTGGCGTTTAAGTCCCCTGCTATGATGAGCGGGGCGCTGCCAGCTAATATCACGGCCTGCCTAAATAGAGAATGAAATTGCTGTCTCTTATTTGACGGACTGCTATATAAGTTAAGAATAAATGTGCTGCTACCTTTTGTTTTCCTAGATAGAAGTTCTGTCATTATATGGTTGTATTCACATTCTAGCTTATGGGTTCTGACCGTAATCTCTCTCCTTACTTGTGTAGTGAGAGCTTTATTTTCCTCTTCACGCTCGGGACTTACTGACTGGTATCCTGGTAGTGTGGCGAGGCCATGCGTTTTTAGAAGTAAAATAACATCTGGCTTGTTACCTTGTCAGATGTACTGCTGGATGACAGATTTCTTAGCCCTGAATCCTCCACAGTTCCATTGCCATATGCGGTGTTGTCCTTTACCACGCCTCACATCGCTGTTCGTTATTTGTGTGGCAGGCGTGAAAATAGGTGGGCGGATGAGAGGGGTTGGTGGTTTTGTGGGAGTTTCCTGCAGGGGATATGGTGCCTGCAGTTGTTGGTGAACGTTCGCTACTGCACCATGAAGGTCTGCGGATGTTTGTGGGCTGCGTCCTCGTTCCAGCGTTTCTACCCTGGCTGCTAGTGCCGTCAGATCAACAAACGTCTTAGTGGTGGTTTCCATGATAGATTGAAACGCAGTTAATAGCTGGTCTACTTTTTTCTCAATGTTATCCAACCCTTTTTGTTGCGAGATGCTTTCTTGTTTAGTGTTTGGAGGATCTGTAGTTTTCTGCGTTTTGGGATCTCGTTTTAACGGAGGGGTGATTTCTCCATGCGATTGTCGGCTATGGGTGTTTCCTCCTAAAAACAGTACTAGTTATATTAGGGCTTCTGGGTTTGCCGCATTCGCGTTCCATAGTGAGGAGTTCTATTTGAGCTTGCACCTGTTCTATCATTTCTTTCATTTGTCTGTTTTCATCTTTAAACCGCTCTAACTCTTGACTGTTGTGGTTATTGCAACCGTTATTATTTTTATCTTTAACCGCTTGAGGTCCCTCCGGTCGCAAGCCGCGTACTCTATCTGCCCAGCTCACCTTGTTTGTTAGTCCCTTAGACGCCGATCCCGACCTGGAACTAGGGTGGGAGCTTGCAGGGCTTCGGTTCCGTGAACCGGAGCGGGATCTTGTTTGCTGTCGTTTTCCGGGTCTCGATGTCGAGCGCTCCCGTGGACGTCCTCTTGGTGGAGAAGAGCTTTGCCTTTGATTTTCTCGTAGTCTGGCCCATTGTCTCTGTTTTACAATGTAAGGTTCCTTGAACTTGCTGTGCAGCTTTTATCGGCTGTCACGTAATCTTTTCCACAGATTTGACAACTACGATCGCATCTGTGGTCGTCTTTGGTGTTGTGAATGCCGCAACCAGCACAAAGTTTATCTTAGGGTTGGGGCACACGTCACTTCTATGTCCCAGTCGGTTGCACTGCTTGCAGTAGTGAAATTGCTTGTGGTATAGCGTGCATGGTATTATTACTCCATCATAGCATACACGGGAGGGTACCTTGTTTCCAATGAAGAGCACAATGACCGTTGTAGTATTCCCCAGTCGTTTCGCTGTGATGGTTCTGTGGTTTCTTTCAGTGACAAGGGCCGCCCTAATGCTACAAGTAGTTTCTTCCAGTGAGATTCCTTTAATGATACCCTTGGCTGTATCTCCTGGTGCTGTTTCATTCGCTGCCACTTCATATTCTTTGCCTGGTATAAGTATTTTCTTGATTTTTCTGTACTGGTCAGCTGGGTCAGGGTCTGGTGTGCTCACTATCGTAATGTTCTGTGTTTTGTTGGGGCATATCACGTCGAAGTACCGGAATTCTGGTGGTGTAGCCGCGACTTCATGTATGCCTCTGGTTATATCGGTTGGGCCGAGTGCGGCTACGCGTAGGCCTCCTCTCGGTCGGATGACAGTTTTGTAGTCTCCCGCTGGCAGCTTGGGCATTCTGCTTGCTTTTTCGATGTGGCTCATCCGTATTCCCTGCGTTTTGGCTTGCGTGTTACCAAAACCGGGTTCTACCTTGTTGTTAGCACTATGGACGCCGTCAGCGTTCCTGACCGATTCATGTCCGGGCTTACGACGACGTCCGTAGTAGATGGTGTGCGAGCCTTCTTCACTCTCGGTAGTGGCTGGCGATTCATCATCATCGTGCTGTACGTCCATTGTTCTCGAATCGCCATCAGTGTCTTGCGCGTCACCTGCTGGCGCGGTGGATTCCATTGGATTTACCGTGCCGGCTCCCTGAGGAAACCGGCCTGTTTCGCGAGGCTTATTAGCGTCTCGTGTGGTGTGCACCGAGAAAAGGCCGTAAAAGACGAAAAACAGTTGGCCCACCCAGTCTTTGGTATCCTGATAATCTGGATGACGAGGCAAATTCTCTGATATCACTCCGAGAAATGCACGTGGTGATTTTCACTGCGAAGTTGTTCATGAAACAGGAGCCGACGTGAAGCGCGTCTGCACTCGTCGGCATTCGCAGCGTCTCTTCCAATACGAAAAGTACATTTAAAAATTTTTGTTGTCGCGCACGGAGGTGTCGAGTGAAAGTTGCAAATTAAACTTTAACTTTCGTTTTCTCCGCTAATAATGAAAATGTATACTAGTGTAACTTACAGCATTATAGATCTCGCAGAGCAGTTTATCGATGAAGAACTCATTGTTCCTTAGTGCTCCTCTAACGCGATCACGTTAAATAGCTAACCCGAGCAGTTTGCGTGACAAGCAGGTGCTCTGCCACCAGAGCTACACTTCAGCTTGCAAATACAGTGAAAACAATTTCCTGTGCTTTGAAAAGCAGCGGAAATAATTTTCATGCTCTAGACAAACTCGATTCTTGTATGCAGGCTTCACAGTACAACATGTAACATCACGGCAATACTGCATAATATACCAACGTACAAGGTCGTTGGACGTGAGTATACATCATTATCATAACGACATCGTGTTTCAAAGCTGATCAACCATTACAGAAAGCACACTCGCACATGTTGCCTTAAGATCACGTTGTGTTTGCTTAGCAAGTTCGAACCTATTTCACAAGGATAGTCGATATTGTTTTGAAGCGCGACCCATTCCACAGAATGCAGCCATATGCAAAACTTTCATTGGCAAGGGCAACTTGCAACTTTATCAATTACATTGTAGTAATATGTGTTTTAAACTTCTGGACCACATTATAGAATAAAAAATATGCACTAATTAGTTGGAGTAAACGCACCGTAGCGAGAACAGTTATTGCATTCAACTCTTAAACGCGGAGCTTAGGTATCTTCCCCTCTTTCTTTTTTTAAAGTAAATTGCTGCCTTGATTTTGATATTGGTTCGGTTTTGCAAAATTATATTTGTGGAAATCTGAAAGCGTCAACTGTAGCAAAGGCTAAGCCACTCACACGACGAGACAGTAAGACCGAGGCCTACCGCCGCATCATCAGCTATTCTGGACCGGCAAAATTTGTGATTGTATGTCTGCACTCCTCAGAGTGGAGCTACACTTGCTGACCGATGCTGTATCGGTGCCACATATTGAAGAGGGCTCCCAGACCTTGCGCTGTAACGTGGCCTAACCACCCCGTTTTGTACATGAGTTATTTACCGAAACATCAGGGTGGAGCATGCAGACAAAGGTAGGGTTAGGGTGCGCCTCTATTTGAAGTAATCTCAATGTCAGCGCTTGCGCTCCAATAAACTTGCTATGTGGAGGTGAAAAACATTTCCTGTGCATAGTGAATTGTTGGGTAAGATCATTTCAAGTAGCTGGCGGATCCCTATTTAAAATTCTCCAGGTTAATCCAGAGGTCCGCCATCACCACGGACTACAAACCCTCGCGCCCTGAAGTGGGTGACGTCCATGAGATTGACAACTCCTTGTTTCACAATTCCAATACAAGCCGGAAACCATGTTAGTGTAAGGTTTGTAATTGATTTTCTCCCTGTTACGTCTTTGAACAGTTCACATACAGCTCCGGCACTTAAACTCTTATTGGGTGCCGTAGAATCACTAAGTATATTTTCATAATATTTATCTAAGATACCTAAAGCAATATCAACCTCATGGGATTTATTTGCCGTTTGGATGCATACCAATCCGGCAATAATGGTAAACCCGGGATTGATGGCCACTACCGTAAATCATCCTTATAGTCATCATATTGCGACACGTCTCCGAAAGAGGTAAACCCGTCTAGATCTGTAATTGGCGGATAAGGGCCTAAGCGCGCACACTCTACCTGCTCAGGTTTCACGGCGAATGCATCTAACGTAGGGTGGGCGAGACGATAATAATCTCCTTCTGACCTCTCGTCACCCCTGCTACAGAGCATCAACCTGAACTGGGGGACGGGGAAGGGAGTACCCATGTCTGCGAGAATTCTTGTCCCCGATTTCGGCCAGGCAGCCCAACTACCGACTTCTTTTCTGCGTTTCCACGGTTTTTTTTATTCTTGTTGTGATTTCCAACTGCAAGAGCCGAACTTTGAGATTATAGTTGGGTAGCCCCACGGCATTCTTTATCACCATCTTATTAGTAAGCTTCTCTCCTTTAAGCACTCTCTCTCTTCTAAACGCGCATTTCCGCCACATATGTAAAGCAGCCCAGCGGAAAAGTGCGTGCAAGCCTGACCATGTTTTCCAACAATAGCCTTGCTCTTCTTATGATACCAAAAACATGGCTCAAACCCACACAGGGGGATCAGCCAAGAATTGATTATTCAAGTAAATAAGCCCAATACTGTCTTTGTCAGTCACGTTTGAGTCGTGATTTATTGATGCCTGTTGCTTACAGCTTCATCCCCAAGATCAAACTGGTAGCCACTGTGGTGATTAAGCATCCCATTTTAGTACGTAGGTGGATATCTGTGTCTAGTGGCGGCATCCAGCCTCGCAGTCAAGGACCTTTTCTGGCCGGATTGTAAAGCGACAGCTCAGGCCCTTCCGGAAAGCAGGAATGGCTCGTGTCCTGCTGAGAACTGTCTAAAGTATAGATATCCTGTTTGCAGGGAAGCCTCTACAGCGCCATTACTATGTTATATACTCTAAACGGTGATATCATCTGCATAACTTTTTTTCGCCAACAATAGAAAATTTCTTTATTTTGATGAAATGTATATCATACACTATAGTGTTGTCTATGGCAATATACCACATATAGTTTTCATCTCATTGCGTAAAAATATAGTTAGAGCTAAGTAACGTAAGAAAGGGTACATTACATAACGTATGGAACGCACAAAAACTCTGTGATTGTGGTTCGTCAGAGTCATGGGTGCGTTTACGTGAACTACGCTGTGTGTGGTGAGCCTCTGTTGATTTACGCCGTGACATATCTTCACCAGCCATTCCAGGAAGTTCAGCTTGTCTCGGAGGTCTTGCCACTCGTGAAAACTGCCGCAATGGCCCCTACATTCGGCGTGACAAATTCAGGGCTCTATTGAAGCACCGAAGTCCTAAAATCACGCATGGAAACGCGATGTCGCCTGCGCTATCGGGACCATGAGAAGCGCCGGTTACCTGAGTCCACGTTCATTCTTAATAAATGTTCGATGCCGTTGTGGCGATCGGCAATGACTGATGTCCTCAGCCGATTGCACTAAACCGCCCCAGAAGCTTCCAGCACCACACTTGATGATTCACTTTCTCCAGGATCAGCACGCTGATTTTGTGCACCGCCCAAAGCCGCAAATCAGCCTCCCCCACTCTAGATGCCTCGGTTGGACAGCCTGGCAGCTAGGATCAGGTTTGAACAGGTTCCAAGATGGACCTGGGCTGAAACCGGCTTGCAGCTCAGCCCCTTCTGGAAGAGTCTGGCAGCATATGAACGCTTAAGCCCTCAGCTCGAACAGTGTGTGCTCGCGGGAACACGCGATGGCAGGCGAAAGCACATGCATTACGTAGAAAAGATGTACTCAGAACATGAAGTACTTAGAAACAGTTCTGCGTGACAAAACTAAATAATTTTTGTATGCGTAGGGAACTTCACCACTTGATTTACAAGCTGTCACAGAAAGAAGCACACGAAGCGCAAGCCGATGGGTGATTGCGAAACTAAAGTTACATTCCTGAGCTGGGAAGAACGTGTGGAAGAACACACGCGTGTTGTTAATCACGAATAGCTGCATCATGCATACCATAGCAGAAATAAAAGCTACTATAGAAGTACCACCAGATCTTTTGATGATCAGTTAGTACACGCATGGAATAAATGTCGAATGGGAGCCTTTTAAACCAAGCTATTTTCCTTGGTAGCTTTTTTTTTCGCAGCGTTACCTTTGGCGCAAGCCCTTGTTCCGCGTGGACTTCTCGGTTGTACAGGTCTTCCCTGCCTGGCGCGACGAACCCGTCACCGTCTTTGTTCCCTGAGCGCCGCCACCCTGATCAACATCGCTAGCATGTAAATCGGGCTGCTGATGCCGCTTCTTCGAAGATGACTTCCCAAAGCCTGCGGCTGCCAAATCATCCTGCGCTCCACTTGAACTGGAACCGGCGAGCTTGCGGCAAGGCAAGATGACCTTGGGAGCTGGCGTTGACACCAGCTTTTTGGCTCCTGCGTGAGTAGTTGTAGCTTCGCGGCTCTTTGCGGTGGCGTGGGAAGACACTGTCAGTGCCAACTCGTCCATGCTGTCGGTCGGTGCGAGCGCCGTTGAGTATTTCGTCTGATTCTGGTCGAGCTCGGCAGCCGCCTTGTCGAACACGTCCGCGATGATGAGCACCATGTACTGCATGCAGCGAGCCAGCGGAGTAAGAGAACCAATTATCACGATAAATAATATTAGATACTCGACATACAATAAATTTTACCCTTACAATTTTTATACAACTTGAAGGCTCACGCCCGTTTCGTAGAAGACTCAGACGTGGACAGGGGATTAGAAAGATTCGGATTTTATTTTTATTGTTGTTTACTCTTGTTTTGTAAAAAAATAGATCTACAATAAGGGTCACCCAAAATTGGCATTAAGAACCACATGGTTCCTCTTCGCGGCCCTATATGCTACCCTTCTTGTTAGGTCACCGTAAGGGTTTTTTATTAGCCCGAAAAGTCGGAGTGGCACCGCTTGGCGGGTGACGTCACGGCACACGATCCTCGATGCGAGCCGCGGCGCGCCTACAAAATGATGCGCTCACTTCGTGTGCTGTTCCAATGTTTGCGTAAGCTTTTTGCTTGTCTCAAGCTGCAGATGAATAAAAAAACAGATTTAGGGATGTTTCAAACAAGACAATAAAAAGCTTACTTTTGCAGCTGCGCAATCACGGGCTGGGTCGTAAGCGAAGGGAGGTGAAAGGAAAGGTCTGTGTTGCACTGCTAACCCCGATGATAGATTTCATTCGTGGTGACAACAGCCGCATTCCGACGGCTGTGAAAATCAAGAAAACGCTTTTGTTTGGATACAACAAACTCATTGACTCATATTCATGCGATTTTGAGAAGGAATTAAGACGAAATGTTTATATTACTAGGCTGCGATGTGCGTGGGTGATTCTTTTCGGGGATATTATGGCTTCTTCTCCCCTAGAATAACTTGTACCGGAGGAATCGAATTATCTAAGGATAGCACTTTCACAAGTGTATCAAGACCAACGCTCGCGTGCAGCATCCATTATCGAAACTTATACCAGAAAGTACTCGCTTACTCAACACCATGTTCAATTTCATGCTTCTCTCGCAAAAATTTTGAAGCTTTATTGAGCCAAAATATTGAAGTGAGAAGCAGTTAAGGTTATGTGGAGAAATTCCTATAGCGGTCACATTCTCTCTTTGCGCAGAATCTTAGCAACGGTGCGGTCGCGCTCAGAACTACAAGTTTAATTAGCCACCTCACATTTTCAATTTCCTTACTGTTTATTACCTGTTGGTGGACATGACGTGCGAGATCAGTCGTCGCGTCATCGAGGTGGAAGTTGTTTACCCTACTTGAAATGGTCATATTTTTGTCTGCACAGGGATAAAATTTTGGGGGGAGGAGGTAGGGGAAAGGCGCGGTGGGCCATCTCCTGGTTGCACCACTGCATGGGCAACCTCCGTGAGTGCCGCACAGAAAGAATTCGTTTAGACTTTCTGAGGTTTGTGTTGAAATCGTTGCTATCAGCGGTGCTCCCCCGTGAAGCTCCTGCTAGCGTTTCCAGCATTTCACGCATTTCACTCCAGCATTTCACGCAAATCTGGGCTGCATATTCCCTGGCGACTGTTGAGATGAAACCGGTACCTATGATCCCAGTGAACGAAAATATCTCTTAGTGCTTTTCTTCTCTTTGTTTCTGTTGATTCGTGCGCTTGAACCTACAGGAAATATCTCATTATTCCTGTGATCGTTGCGCATGTGGCAGTAATATTTTGATATATTTTGTTTGTTTCACGACTATGTTTACTTAAGTGCTTATTACAGTAATATTCATGTAATGTATTTGTCAAATTCTTTACATCATACGCAGATGCAGGCGTATCTTGCACGGTAAAGGGCAATGTATTTTGTGAATGAAAATCGTCCCAATTTCATTTCTTATACTTCGGCACACCCATGTTCTAATCTTGGTATCTATGCCTAGTTGTTAACGTTAGTACCACTTAGCAGATTTTCTCAGTACCCTCTATGTGGTATACGTGATAAAACAACGCACGTCTTCTTTCGCATCACCATGTTCACAATAAAGCTTCAGTTTGGACGTGAGTCTGCCTATCTTAAGGTAATATACGGAAACTTATTACAACTTCGAAGCTTCTACTAGTTGTGAAACCTTGCACCATGTATGTTGAAAAATTCGCGTCACAAAATTTCGGAATAATAACGACCGTATCGCTAAATAGCGTGTGCACGGCGGGCGCAAGAAAAGCCGACAAGGACCGGTGGAGAAAAAGAGTCCGTGCCGTAACGTCACATCGCCGTAACCGCAGTGACACCAGTGTTCATTCTCGGGGCTACTTGCGTCACCCTCCCGCTCCCTACCGCACCCTCCCAGTGCGCATGCTCATGGTAACGTGCAATCCAAGCCGGCGGAACGCTGTGGTATACCACCTCTGCTTCCTTTCAATGTGTACAACGTTTAACGGGTGTCATGGCACTCCAATTCGCAGTTTTTCTGACTTCGCCATCTTTAGTCGTGTAATATGTGTTTGACGTGCAAGACCCGTCCTCCACCTCTGTTTTAGATGCGGAAGCATCTTATACTCGCGCCTTGTAGTGCGCCGTCCGCGCCGTCCGCGCCGTCCGCACCGCTTCTCGAACATTCGACAGCTGACGCGCGCGCATGCGCCGTCGCGCCGTCGCTATCTGTGCCGCGCGCGCGCTTCTCCTTCGAGAACATTCAACAGCTGACAGTGCATGCGCCGTCGCGCTGTATATATACTCAAGGTCGGCGCTCACTCGCTCAGTTGCCGCTCGTCGGTTGGTTTGTACGGCGCGTCGACGTCCAAGGTCGCGGTGAAATTAATGCCAACGAATCCACAAACACAATGATCGACGTCCCTTCGACCAGCGCCGTCCTTTCGCATACGTGTGTACGTGTTCACTCATTTAACACCCCCTCCTACAACCACGTTAACCAATTTAGCCATCGACCCAAGTAAGTCGCAATTTAACACCCCATTTCACAACCACGTTAACCAATTTAGCCATCGACCCAAGTAAGTCGCACTTTAACACCCCGTTAACCAATTATATGCTCCGCATCCTCCTCAGTGTTCCCCCGAGGAAAGCTGCGGGCAATTTTTTTATTTCAACTCTATGGTATGAAGGAATTAACCGACAACTTTTCGACGAAACATTTATTCTTGAGTCTAATAACCTTGAAAATGTACTGATATGAATTTTAAGTATTACTTTAGAGACAGTACTGTGGTGTCTGGGAATGAATCAAATGCATGTGCGATTCTGCTTTTCCCTTAAAACATTTTACGTTTTGCTTTAGAGGACGCGGTTGCTTTGTGACGTATCATTGCCGTTTGACGTCACGAATAGGGCAACTTGTGACGTACTAACGGCAGATCTGTAATGTTTTCGTGATTCACGCAAGCAAAGACGAGTAGCTTTTCATCTAGTGACTCCTGCAGTGATTTTTGGGATTTAGGCTACATGCAGGACGCACAGTTCGTAAACTCAGCAAAATTTTGTTGGCTGGTCAAGATAATGTCCACGTGGGAGGAATTGGGGGGGCTGGCTTGCAGATTCTGGATGATGAATACTTCGCTATAAAAGTAAAACATTTTAAGATGTTTTCACACTCCAGTGAAGTGCGAACATTCAATCTATGTAATGAGAGAGTGAAAAATGTCCCTTTATGGAATCAAAATCGTGTCTGTTGTGGAAATCGCGCAGGTGCGGTAAAATCACGAGTGGTTCCAGCGCTTCGGACAATGTTTAGTTTTATTCGCCACCGGTGAGATGCAGGTTAGTTTGGTTCATATATCGCTGTACATTTGCGTATGCGTCTTCACATGTTATGTTGAAAAGTCACTGTCAGAAATACTACGTACTATCAGAGACTCTGCACAAGAGTTGAAAGGGTGCTGTGGTAGTGGGCTCATGTGGCGTTGTGCAACATGCAAAACGTGCCGTTCCTTTTGCTCGCCTGCGTGTAATTTCATTCTTGCAATTAAGCAATAGGCGGACTTAAGCAAAGAAATACAGCCCACACGGTGCTTTCAGGAGAAGCTGAGAGCAGGAACACAAACTACTTTTGTCCCCTTCAGTCAGGAAAAATGATGCACTGTCGGAAACTCGCCAGGTTTGCTTGGCATAATTCGAAGGCACTCAGTATTACATTCCAAGAACGAAAATAAAGGATATATTTTTATCGCAAGTTTTGGTTTTTCAAGTTGATAAGTTTGTATTCGTTATCTAAATATTTTTTCACCAGTCTGCTTAAAACCTTCCGTCAAAAGAATTCACTATTACGCGACAAATACATGTTATAGTTTCTTCCTGGGCTCTATTTGTTTCGATCGGGAAAAAAAAGCCACGCGCTTCTTCCCACGGGGAGGGGGAAGGGGGCACTCGAGTAAATTAGGCGCAGAAAGGAGTTTTTATTCGCCTGAACGCTGCGCAGGTGGGTATAATCATTTGTAATTTAGTCTTTATTATTTTTAGTTATTGAATGAAGGAGAAGCGTTGCCTTGTGCGACTGGTGGGACGCTGATGTGCGATCTAGTACCTGCATATATAAGTGGTGGCAAGTGAACGGTTGCACAGCGTGAGCAGTCGGTTTTCACTAGCAGACGCTGCCTGCGTCGGACTTGCGAGGCGAGGGCGAGAGAGGGAGGAGCGAGAGTGGGCACGGGATTCAAGCATGCGTCACGTGACGCGAGGCGCGAACATGCGCAGTGGCGCAGCCGAGGCCGCATTTGCAAATAGTTGTGAATATAAAATTGCGTGTATTTAAAAAACCTTTCCAGTTGGTTCTCGAATGCAGCACGTCGAAGGGTCGTAGAATATATTAGTGTCTTTAGAAAAGTGATTTTCTAAAGTACTACGCAACAAAAAAATTAAACGATTGGTAGTTGTCCACGCAAAAAGCGTGCAAAAATGTGTATATCGAGTGTCGGGTCACTAGAAGAAACACGCTACCTTCAACGCGCCTGCGAAGTTCACGTACAAGTTTGTGTATGCCGTAGCTGAAAGAGCTTAAAGAAAATAACTGACGTTGCTATAGCTCCTGCGTCTAAGAAAGTGTCACTATGGAAAAACGTAAACATGTCAATTACATACATAAGCTTACAACCTTTAAAAATGTCATTAACACAAAAACCAAAAATATTGTCGTTGGAATATCTAAGCGTACATAATTTCGCTTCTGTCCTTCTACAGCCTCGAAATGCTCACCGACAAGAACTTCTTCCAAGCATCAACGGCGGCGGGCGTCATCAGGCGTTCCTCCGTGGCCTGGAGTACGTCTATCACGATCTCGCCCATCACCTCGAAGTGACGTGGCCGGATGCCCTGGCGACGAAGATGCGCTGTCGTGTTGCGGCGTACCAGCACCTCCAAGGTGGCCGGGTCGAGGATGTTCTCTACCATGGACGTCAGGTGGTAGCCGATAGCGCAGCCGTGCGCCCTGAACGGCGGGTGCTTGGCGCGGAAAGTGCGGAACATGGACAGGTACTCGGGGTGCCTCACGAACAGCGAGAGGAAGAGGAGTAGGCCGTACTCGCGGTTGTTGCTGCAGAAGGCGCGCCAAGTGCTCTCGATCAGATTCTTCTCATTCTCCGTCAAGCCCGATACCGTGTTTGACAGCTCGCCCGTCTTGCGCGCCCCGTCGCCCATCAGTCCGTGTGACGTCGAAACGCCTCTGTAGCCCTTAGTATTCTCAGGCATAGATGGCGACTGGAGGCAGCGAGCGCGATGATGATGGTGATGATGATTCCACAGCCGTGGCTCGTACCCACTCAGGGGGATCGGCCAAGAATCGATGACTTAATTTAGTAAGATTTTTTTTAAATATCAAAACCACCCACCAGAAGAAAAGAAAAAAAAAAGAAAAGACACCCTAGGCGGAATGAAAGGAGTGCAATAGTTGTTTGTCACTCGTTCAGATAAGACAATTATTCATTACATTGAATAGGAATCAGCATTGTTAAACAATGCTCTTGTGTATGTTGGAATTTTTTTGCACAAATAATAATCACGCAATTAAAAGCTTCATTCTTTTACTTTCGTTTAGGTACTTGCAAACTGCTTAGAAAACGTTCTCGTGGCTGAAGCCCAGATCGTAAGCACCGAAGGAAAGTATGTTTTCTACAGTGAAATTCAGCCCTAGGCTAGCGAATGGAAGGACTAAGAGTTTTTCTGAGCGCGTCATCCTCTGCTTCTTCTTTTACTCTCTAAGTGGTAAAACGGAACTGCACGGGCGCCGCTGAATATCTTGTCTTGTCTTGTCACCTAGGATATCTTGACTCATACCCACATGGGGGATTGGCCACATTGTACCTATATTTTTTTTTACAAGAATATATTTTTTTTTACAACGCTCGCTAAGAAAAAAGAAACAGAAATCAGATAGTAACAATAATAATGTTCATTTAAAAAACTTGAAAAAGTGCAGAATAATGCGATAAATCCAAATATATAAAACAAATCACCAAGAATGAAGAAGGGGGACAAAGAATTTGATATATCTGGCAGTACCACTAGCAGCGTATCCTTCCGGTTGCCTGAATGAATTTATGTAGCGCTGACAGAATAGCACTGTGGCCCACACTCAACTGACTGGCTCCAAACGATAATAGGGTGGATGTATTCACTGGCGTTCTGAACATACCATTCGGTCTTTCAAGAATGATTCGTCGCAGTGAGGCGAAGCGGCGGCATGTGAGAAGAAAGTGATCTATTATTTCTGGTTCATTGCAAACTGCACATAGTTTAGGTAATGAAAATCCTGATTTGTTGAGATAAAAATTTAACCGAGGAATTCTACAGCGAAAGCTTCTGAGGGTCAACTCACATTGACGGAAACGCATTTTGCGGTGTTCTATGTGAATTGGAAGTGCCGAAATTCTTCAGATTGTAGGAGAGACGTTTCGTTGATTTTTAAGTTTAACAGGCGTTTGAATCGTTCGGCAGTAGTAAAAGGAAACTGTGGGGCTACTAGCACCACCGGGAAATTTAAAGATGCCGAAGCGAGTGAATCAGCAATTTTATTTAGTACAATTCCAGCATGCCCGGGGACCCAAATAAACGGAAGTTTTGATAGGCTATGCGGTACGAGAGACCAAAATATCCTGAGAAGAGGAGACTTCTTTGCGGACGTTAGATGTGTACATACAGACAAAGCATCCGAAATAATAATAGCTTTTGATTGCTGATAATTTAGTTTTCGAAGAGCCAATGTAATAGCTGAATATTATTCGCTCTCGCACGGCTCGAACTAATGATCATTAGGGTAGGCTACAAGCGAACGAGTTGAACTTTCAATAATTAAGGCCTGCTAAACTTTTTGTTTATTGACAAATAACGTAAGCTTAAATTGTTTTGAACCTATTTATGAACATGTCTTTGTAAGATCAAGTACATATTATTATTATAGAGACAAATTTTAGATATTTATTCATTATCGGGTGTAAGGCAAGCCCCGAAGTGTGAAATTTCACGAAATTAACCGGTCAGGGCGGCGGAATCAGCAGGTTACTCGAAATATAACATGAAAGGTATGAAGGTACTAAACAATCCGGAGATCAATGAAATTATTATTATTTACCAAATTATAACGCGCACGGTGGCGAAGGCATGGAAATGATTTTTTTTGTCTCCTGATGAAAAATGAGTGCACAGTGTGGCCAAGAGCGACATTGCCAAATGTACAGAGAAACGTAAACATTATGCAACACATAAAGAGGTAGCATCTAAAAGCAATGAACAAAAGTGAAATAGGTAAAATAGTCCGAAAGCTACCGAAAAAAAAGGCAAAAAAATAACACCAGGTAATTTCAGTAGTCGTTGGCAACTAAGCGTGATCTTCTGTTTCTTGACTGAATATGTGTGGCGCAGACAAAATAATGCTGCGTCTTGCCCAGAATTTAGGGGCTCTGAACGAAACTGGTTGTAAATTGATTGATTTGTGGGGTTGAACGTTCCAAAACCACTATATGATTATGAGAGACGCCGTAGTGGAGGGCTCCGGAAATTTCTACCACCCGGGGTTCTTTAACGTGCACCCAAATCTGAGTACACGGGCCTACAACATTTCCGCCTCTATCGGAAATGAACAGGTTGTAAATAAAAGCGGTAAGCAGTAAGCCACGCCAATAAATCTGCGTTTCAAGAAAAAAATTAGAGTAACGACATTTTTTGCACTGTTAATCGGATTCTTCTCCACCATAAAGCTGTTTCCTTCTGTTGTCTCAACCCCAAAATTTAGAAAAACTGCAAAATATGAATGAGAAATGTACTATAATTAAGCATTGTATCATGGCTATTAGATGATTTCAAAGATAATAAAAGAAAATAAATTACCCTACAAGAGGACCATATCAGCTTTGTGCACATGTCATCTGGTGGCCACTCCTCATCGTCATCGTGAAAGGAGCCTAATTGCACGCACAACTGTTACCACTGTGCATGATAGGTGAAATATCTTGTTGAGGACGCTAACAGCGTTAGTCGACAGCAGTGTTGCGGGATGGCCACCTTCATTTCAACCCAAATTCATTGCGGTGAATTGCAACTTGGCGTCATTCTATTGCTTTTGATTCGTCGGGATGAAAAAAATTGATCCCATTCCCACTCCTGTGATGGCCAGGCAGGTCAATTCCATTCCTACATTTTGTCAGCATAGGACAGACATACCTTCATTGCTTTACCGAGCTAAGAATGATTGTAACAGCATAAAGCTGATGTCATCAGATGCATAAGAACTGCAAAACTCTGATAAAGACGTTACTACGGACGATGTATAGTGCTTGGTGACTTATCTCGTGCAGTAAAACCACACGTAGGGCAGTTTTTCCTCTACGTATGATATCTGCATGCTCAGCACAATCTTAGACAAACTTGTCAGCAGTTCGCAACGCGTGGATTTACTTGTTTTCAGTATAATTTTGCTATCTTTGCAAATCCTCTTTACTATGCCCAGATGCTTGTAAAGCTTGCAACTCGTGCCATCACTAACCAGGATTGTTTTCTTGGTCTTTTTAACTAGGTAGCTGCTACGCCACCAACGTGCAGACCTATCGTAAACACCAGCTTATATAACGCAGTAATTGTGAAACTCCTCAGAAAAATTTAAACCGATTTAAATTTTGTCGATTACCTTCGAATAAAAATATCGCTCTATGCGATGAAGAAGGGCAGACAATTTTGTGTACAAAATGTCAATGGACGCGGAGGGGTTACCTGACGCAATAGAATCAGCCAGAAGCCATCACGAACGTGAACTACTTCTCCTTGTTTAGCTTCACTGGCTGGCTGCGTTTATTACATTTTTAACATCGTCCCCCGCCATGGGTACAGCAGGCGTCTTTAGGTGGTCGATAACGTTTCAACAGGCCCTTGTAGTGGTCTGTCCTCGTATCTTGGAGAAAGACCCACACCGTATCGCGATCATGATGTGCCGGCGCTGCACCCGTCAGAGGCTAAAGAACATCGGCTTTTTTCTGTCACCTTCCAAATCTACAGCTTAATCCCCCGTTGAACTTTGTTTAGAAGTGTGACGGATGATATGTAGCCATATGGAGGTCAAGATACTCTCCTATCCATTTCTCCCAATGACGATACGGCAGCCTCTCTTGCTCTCAAGAAATCATTTCTAGTAGCTTGAGGCGCAGTTGACTTGTCATATTAGCTGGGATTCGGGTAAAAAGGTAAGGAATTGCCGAGGAGTTGGCGTGGAGAGCATAGTGGAGAAAAGCTGGATAGCCTCAAAGGACTCGTCTTCTATTTCTCGAGATTAATTTAGGAGTAGCCGACCTTTCACCTTGCGTTAGTCAAAATGACCGGCTGATAGCTTGAAATGGCCGACAGAAAAACCCTGATTCGATTTTCGGGCAAATGTTCTAAGTTCTCCACTTGATGTTTTCAAACAAAGGTAACCTTGTTTGAAAGATCTTGTTGTAATGCTAACGGCACGCGTGTCGCTCGCCGATCTACAATGTAGTCACCCCGATGATTGCAGTCGTCCGTTCTTGGTAGTGCTATTGAGTGTCAACCGCCATAGTGCTCGGTTGAGTGCTTGCATTCTACAGGTTCATCTGAATGGAATAGGCTGAAGTCAATGGTGCTCATGGAGTGATTGTTTGGGAAATACTGCAGGATTCGTACTGTAGGTTCCTCTTCTGCTGCATCAACTTGCTGGAAGTTGATAAGGAAAAGCGTTCCACAGTCCAAAGGGGTCTTCTGGCGAGCGCTTGAACTAGAAGGTTCTAGTGGAGTGCCTTGCTCCGCTCGCCACGTGGCGGTCATGAAAAATATATGAGGCTATGGTTCGGCAAAAGGCGTTTCGCCAGGAATATAATAAATGGGAGATATTCGGCAGAGTTTGTCAATGATGTGTCTCCAAACACTTCTATAAGTGCATGCCTGCGAAATTGAGAAGCAGTCAAAGAAGGAGATTATAGAAAGTACGATAGAATTGGTCCACTGATTGACGACGTGGCTAAGGAATCGGCCATTTCATTGACCCACAAGCCTTTATGTCCAGGCACGAACATTAGTCTGACTTTCCTCAATAGCGCAGAAACTAGTTCCCTGAATGCCGATATTATTTAGGATTGAGCACCAACAGAAAGCTCTGCACTAAGAAATAATCTGTTATTATAACAGCTGATGTAATTACTGTATCCAACTTGTGTAAGGCAAGCAGTACTCCAGAAATTTCAATCGAAAAACGGGTAGGAAACTGGGTTGTCCAAGGGAGTAATACCAATCTTAAATTGGGTTACATGTATCAGCCCCTGACGTTTCGTCACATAGTGATGTGTCTGTTGCAATACCAAGATTTGTTCTAATACTGCGCAGGCAAACTTGTATTGAACCATTTCAAACACAGCCCGCACACAGCTACTGCCGCTTGACACGAGCGCACCCGCGATCGTCATTCTTTCTGTTATCAGTACGCACAGCACCGCCGATTCCATATTATATATATATGATTGTTGGTAACCTCCTTCACATGTTGCGTGAATGTCCCGTCTCACTTTGCCGAAAATGTGACGCAAAAATATTTTGGTTAGGAGTCTATAGCCACCTCTCCCCGCAACTTATGAAGTACTCTTGCATCTTTTGACCAGATGACCTAGCGAACATGATTAAGGCAGGAGTTGATCCAGCCACTCAGTAAAACAGGGGCGGGGGGCTCGCTTCAATTAACACCGGAGAGGGTTGCATGGTCATTACTTTTTTCTTTTTACTAGCACAAAGAGCTTGTTGTGGCATAAATACTGTTAATGCGCGCTCTCAATTGTCCAATACATTTGTTCTAACTGGTGATAGCAGGTCTACGGCAGGCCCGGAAGAGAGAGAGGGGGTTGCTGACAGGCTTTCGTGCGGGCGATCGCCCCTACCACTCCCCTTCAGGATCCGCTACTATAATTTAATAAAAAAGAATATATTGCACTATAATATAAAAATAAAGTCAGGGCATCTCCAAGGATTTCATGATGATTATGAGTGGGGCGAAGTTTCGCGGGCTCTCAGCGCAGCCGTCCGTCCATCCATCCATCCGTCCGTCCGTCCGTCCGTCCGTCCGTCCGTCCGTCCGTCCGTCCGTCCGTCCTTCCGTCCGTCCGTCCGTCCGTCCATCCGTCTGTCTGTCTGTCTGTCTGTCTGTCTGTCTGTCTGTCTGTCTGTCTGTCTGTCTGTCTGTCTGTCTGTCTGTCTGTCTGTCTGTCTGTCTGTCTGTCTGTCTGTCTGTCTGTCTGTCTGTGCACCATCCTATCGAACTAATCCATACGCAACACGCGTCCATACCATCTATTGATACCTTCACGCACTGCAACAGCACAGCACCATCTAGTGAACATTGCGAGAAATAAGTGGTGGCTACCACATAGTTGGGACTGAGCCAAAGCTTAATGAGTACCATCCCTAAAAATGCGTATACAAATATTCGGTCCCATACATATTTCGTGAATGGGACTAGTGAGTGGCTAGTGATGGGTCCAATACAATCAAGGTTACAAGAATCAGCTGTCTTCAGAGAAAAAAAGACAATAGTGACTGTGTCTTGAGAATTGAGCTACGGAATTACTATGCTAAAGAGAAATATTTTAGAGAGAAAAAAGAAGAATATTTTAATGAAAAAAATCATACGTAAAAAGTATCCTACGTAAAACAACAAATATATTTAGAGTCATGCTGAGAAAACAAAACACCACATGATTGCTAGGAGTACCTTAATTATACAAAAAAAAAAGCCATTTGCCTCTTTCTACTGGGAAAACTCGATAAAACACGCCGCAGAGTGTTGAGGTATCGCGTTATTGTTGCATAATTTTGTATATTTTTGTAAGGCTGGATGGTTTTTTCACCTTTATTATTCTTATTGTTTGAATGAAAGAGAAGCGTTGCTGTCGTGTTCGTGAGGTTCAGCTTCAGTTTTGGGCTCCACTTTTGGTTTGTGCCACACGAGATTCCACCGAGAGACGGCCGAGCAGCAGCGCACGCGCCGAGGTCACGCTTCCCTCTCCCCAAACACAGAACCGCTGCCTTCATGTATTAACAGTGTGCTTCTAATGAGTGAACTGAACAGACCGATGTAGCGCTGTAGACGAGGAAAAAGTAAA
Source organism: Rhipicephalus microplus (assembly GCF_013339725.1). NCBI lineage: Eukaryota > Metazoa > Arthropoda > Arachnida > Ixodida > Ixodidae > Rhipicephalus > Rhipicephalus microplus. The sequence continues at coordinate 72,596,231 of NC_051165.1, forward strand.
CCCACTGAGAATACGGGTGTGCCCACTGCCAATGGCGTCTCTTCTAGCTTCCATCGAGCACTTCTCGGGGAAAGACTGGACGTCGTGGATTCAACGGCTTGGACTCTACTTCGTGGTGAATTCCATCACAGCCAACGAAAAGAAGCGAGCCCGGCTCCTGACTCTGTGCGGGCCGGACAATGCACGCTCACCCGATGAGATGGCTCTACTATTGCAGAACATATGTAATGTTTATAAAATTACATGGGCAGCAGTGGAACCACAGTTCACGTTGCAACAACATTACGCCTGGATATGGTCTTTTTCCTAAGCAGTTCTAACACCTGGCGCGACTCTGTCGTAGAATATAATTGTGTGCCGCACAGAATATTTGGGTCTCATTCATGCTCGGAGCATAACATTTATTTGCATTCCACGGGTCATTGATGCCGATATTGGTTTGTGTTAATGCTCTCGCATTTAATTTACTAAGTCTGTTTTCGCCTCTCTTCGGTACATATATAATGCCAGACACTTTTGTCGCATATCCGCATAACGCGGCCCATGGTACGGGGCGCAGTGTCTGGAGGAACGGGATTTACATCGTGTGAAACGGGGTTCTCACATTATTCAGGTCATGACCGAAGAGCCATAATCGACTATTCTTCTTCCCTCTCGTAATAATTAAGGACTACACCAAGTAGGTGGTCATGAGAGCCCTCGGACGTTGATAGATAGATAGATAGATAGATAGATAGATAGATAGATAGATAGATAGATAGATAGATAGATAGATAGATAGATAGATAGATAGATAGATAGATAGATAGATAGACAGACAGATAGATAGATAGATAGATAGATAGATAGATAGATAGATAGATAGATAGATAGATAGATAGATAGATAGATAGATAGATAGATAGATAGATAGATAGATAGATAGATAGATAGATAGACACATTGAAAGAAAAACCGACAAACAGAAAGAAAGACCGACAAACAGATAGATAGATAGATAGATAGATAGATAGATAGATAGATAGATAGATAGATAGATAGATAGATAGATAGATAGATAGATAGATAGATAGATAGATAGATAGATAGATAGATAGATAGATAGATAGATAGATAGATAGATAGATAGATAGATAGATAGATAGATAGATAGATAGATAGATAGATAGATAGATAGATAGATAGATAGATAGATAGATAGATAGATAGATAGATAGATAGATAGATAGATAGATAGAAATGGCTGCAATTGTCTGCAGTACGCAAAGAAATGCTTTGCATTTATCAAACTCTGGAGATTTTTTTTCTTTTTTTTCTGAACGGGTAAACGGAGTTGTTAAGAGTGCTTGACATCCCTATTGATGTCTTGCTTTCACTGGTTCATAGAAACATGGTTTTGGAATTGATTTTTTTTATTGAGGTCGTAGTTTGTCTGAAATGTTCAAAAGCCTGTTTCACGTGCGAGTGAGCGAGCGGTGGCGTTGGTGGCTATATTGAGGGACACAGGAACGTGGCGAAGCTTGATGGCTGTTTCACTTCGAATTATACGTGACCACGGATGTAGCTGCTTTCGCCATCGGAGTGTAAGTGCAGTGCCCTCAAATCTGCGGGAAATAATTGCGGAACACTCCGTTATCTGTTGCTGTAGGCGCGTAGCACACTCGTGAGATGCGTCCGCTTTCCAGAGGGCAGGCTACTGACAGCAACGCTGCAATCTGTGATGATTCATATATATTGTCACGAGGTTGTGATACAAGCAGCACTTGAGAGGAAGCACGCAGGAGTCAGGGCGGTGTCAGGCGAACTGTTTATTGGGCGAACTTGTGCCCAGCAAAACAGGGCCAAACACAACTCACAGCAACAGCGGCGTGAACAGTCGTCGGCCGACGGGAAAAAAAAGACCCCCAGTGGCGCACTGCGCCGGCTTTTTATACACGCGTCGTAACGAGTTCCAAAGTGGCATACAAGATAAACGCGGCCTGCGTTGCGCTTAACAGAAAGTGATAGCGTCTTCCTTCGCAAACGAAAAGAACCGCACGTGTCAGTCTTTTATACACGCGTAGTAACGCGTTCCAAAGTGGCATACAAGACAAACGCGGCCTGCGTTGCGCTTAACAGAAAGTGATAGCGGCTTTCTTCGTAAACAAAAGAACCGCACGTGTCACTACCCCCCTCTGAAAAAGCATCGTCCCGATGCTAAAGACAGAACATAAGAGAGAGTACATGCAATAAATTACATTAACAATGCGTCACAGCTAATCAGCGCGCGTAATAAGGTTTAAGCATAGAGAAAGAAGAAGACAAGAGAGGACACTCCGCAAAACCTGGCCTCAGGAAGTGCGTCACGATTACGTAACCAACTAGTGCTCTCACCAAACGTCAGAGAGCGCAAGCGCAAAAAAAAACAGCTATAATCAATGCAACGGAATTATTTTCACAAAATAATAATTATACGCCCAAATTTGGTATGTGTTTTATACATAAAAACAATTTATTCAACACACCTTACGCGATTATTTCTCTTCAGCCGTACTGTCATAAACACCATCTACCCAGCGACAAGCCCATGCATGACTGACAGCGAGAAGCTTTCGTCGCTTTCGTCAACGTCGGCTGCGTCGGCGTTTTCAAGCGTGAGATAACAGGTGAGGCACGTTTTCAAGCGAAGCTTGTTGAATGACATGTTGTTGGTCTTGTTCGGTCATTTTTTTCAGAAAATGGTTACACCTGTGCGAATAGGACACCCTGCAAAAAACATGAAAGATGCACACACACACGTTGCGCTTCGTGTGTGCGAGTTTGTTTCTTACGTGGCGTCTCATTCACGCAGTTGTAACCTTTTTCTGAAGCTTGTAAGGACTGGGAGGTTCGCTAAAAAGAAAGTTTGTGGCTCTATGCGGCGGCTAGACGGGAACATTGTGCAACGTATGCAGTATAGCAAAGGCGGCACGGCGTCAAGCCGAGGCGACGCGTGCTGCGTCTGCCACGGACGCGAGCGTCTGTAGGCTGAGCATAGCTGGGCAGCTAGGTCATAGGCTCGGTGCAAAATATTGAGAAGCGTTCGCTGGGCCTCGCATGCTTCACGACACGTTTCCCGAAGGCTCGCAACACGAATAATTCTTGGTGTGCCGGAGGCAAATCTGGACTAGCCAAGTGGCCATCATCTTCGTTTCTTCGCTAGCCTTGTGCCACTAGTGCAAGCTGCCCACAAATTTTTTTGACGTTTCCAATATAACTTTACCGCACAAATTTCAACTACGATTTTTCTTCCCAATGTACTGTGCTGATACTGCGTACGCACGAAGGTGTTCTAAAGTTCCCAGGCCGCGATACCATTGCATTACAAGGGATAGCGGCCTGGAAACTTCTGAAGATCTTTGTACGTGGTCTTGACGTATATTTTTGTAAGTCAGAGTTTTATGGGTCAGAGATGTATCACTGGTTTTGTATTGTGCATCGATTAGCTAATCATTCAAAGGGGTTTGTTGGTTCCGCAGGCCGCTCGCAAGATTGTTCCGACAGCACTGTCCGAGGCACTGAACAAGCTTCACAAGACCCTCCAGAAGATGTCTCCGCCAACAGCTCCACGTCTGAGTGCCCTAGAGAAAATGGTGACTATGCTTTTATTGCAGCTGTTTTTAATGTGCTATTTTATGTTTAGGACATTCTGAGGAAACTATCCTCAAAAGGACACTACGTGTGCACTTACAAAATGTAAGGGTGGGCTCTCAGTGATTTTCATTTTTTTTGTGCATTGTCAACATTGTGAATGGTTTGTTTTTAGGTAGTGGAATCGAAAACTTTGCACCACAGAAAGTTGTGCACCTTGGGTCTGAAAGAGCGAAGAAAGTGCTCGTATGGGATTAGTTGTTCTTCGCTTTTACATCCATTTTTTTGTTTATTGCAGTGCGTTCCTGTGTGCCAGCGACAATGTCTCCATCAATGAAGTACAAGCAAACCATTAAACATCTGCAAGCCAAAGTAGCAGCACAGCGGAAAACTATCAAAAGACTGCGGAGACAGCCTCACCAAACTAACCACTCATTCGTTGCATACATTGTTTTGGTTACCCGCTATGAGGAGTAGGGACACTGTGTATTCGCTCGAAGTGATTTGCATAACCTTAAAAAGAATGTTGGGTATCCTGTCTGTATTTTTGTAGCAAATGCGGGCGAACTGTACACTTTACTGTGGGTCGCTTGGTCACTGTGTATGCTTTATCTCTCCAGCTCAAGTAATATATCGATAACAAAACCGCTTGTTGAAATGTCTTCGAGCGGGTAAGGAACACAGTATGAAGTGGGCACAGTTCACGTTATCACGCTTTTTGTATTTTAGCTTCTCATCAACCTCCTCATCTCGCCCATCAAAATTTTCAAAAGAATACCCAAACTTGTAGCTTTTGATGGGGCTGCGGACGCTGCCATTTTATTTTTATATAGCTTGAGAGTGATAACGTATGATGTAGAGCCTTTGTGAAAAATAATGAGCCAAAGTGATTTCCTTCTGCTATTTATTAGCCCTGTAATACTGCTCTCGTAACACCAATTAAGGTCCACAATTCTGGATAAGTGATGACTACAATCTGTTTTAGCTCGCGTCACAGCAACACCCAGACGCAAATCACTTGGGATCTTAAGTTTTTGATGATAAGAAGAGCCACAAGACCTGCCAGTGTTGTAGCATAAAGTTTGTCTTTCACGTAGTGAGCAAGCTGCAAAGCCCTACCTTTCTGAGGACAAGCAGGCATCAAGTCTGCTTTTTTTTTTTCATTTTGGGCTAGCTGTTCTTAAGCACAGCCAGCACACTGCAGCTTTGCCTTTCTGCTATATTGTGTCGTGTAGTTTCTGTGCACTCTTTTTTTCTATGCATTATTTTGGTTAACCCCAGGCGTGATTCGCGACTTCATTGCTGTGTATATGTCACTTCTTCCTTCTTCACCAGCATTGTGCGCTGTGTTTTTGCCATAGATCCTTACTTACCCATGGGACCGGTGTGTCATACTTCACTAGCTTCTCGGCTTCTGCCAACTCTAGCGATGTGTGCGTTGTCTGTGTTCTCTCTGTATTTGTTACAATATTTGTTACAATTTATTTGTAAGGCGAGATGCATTTGTTGTCTACTTTTGTCATATTGTGCTTTTTATATTCTCAGACTCCACCTTGGTTTTTGAATAAAACATTGCGGATACTCTGTCTCTTTGACTGATATATACATTGATCACTTGTTCCAAAAGAACAAGTGATCAACAAGTGAACAAAAGAACAAGAACAAGTGCGATGAATAAAATCATAGTGAATTATCACTACCTGCATCTCACTTTATTATAACTTAATCGAAATAAAAATTAAAAAATGAAAATAAAAATTCAAAATTTGCGCCAGTGAAACCGAAACAGGAAGCGCACGCCACTTGCTCTCACCAACCACCAGGTGTGCTAGGGTCGATTGGGCCGCTGGGGTCTACGGGAGTGTCCACTCTTCACCTTTTTTATTTCTCTATGGTTTAAGTCGCACCACGTGTACGACTTCGGGTCGTGCACGGCGTCGTTGGGATGACGTTAAGCCATCGGGCACGACCTCATAGTCCAGTTCACCACGACGTCGGACTACCTTGTAGGGTCCAAAGTAGCGTCGCAGGAGCTTCTCAGACAATCCCCGTCGTCGTATCGGCGTCCAGACCCAGACAACGTCGCCGGGTTGGTATTCGGTGTGGTGTCGTCGAAGGTTGTAGTGGCGCCTGTCGACCGTCTGTTGGCTCTTGATACGCAGGCGGGCTAGCTGTCGAGCTTCTTCAGCGCGATCCAAGTAGCTGGCGACGTCGAGGTCTTCTTCGTCGGTGCCGACCGGTAGCATGGCGTCAAGCGTCGTTGTTGGGCTCCGTCCGTAGACGAGCTTGTATGGAGCAAACTGCGTCGTTTCCTGCACGGCCGTGTTGTACGCGAAGGTTACATACGGGAGTATGGCGTCCCACGTCTTGTGCTCGACGTCCACGTACATGGCCAGCATGTCGGCGATGGTCTTATTTAGACGCTTGGTGAGGCCATTCGTCTGTGGGTGGTACGCGGTGGTTCGGCGGTGGCTTGTCTGACTGTACCTCAAGATCGCTTGCGTTAGGTCAGCCGTAAAGGCCGTACCTCTGTCGGTGATGAGGACCTCGGGGGCTCCGTGGCGGAGGACGATGTTCTCAATGAAGAACTTGGCGACCTCGGCGGCAGTGCCCTTGGGCAAGGCCCTTGTTTCGGCATAGCGGGTGAGGTAGTCAGTCGCTACGACAATCCATTTGTTGCCAGAAGTTGACGTCGGGAACGGTCCCAGTAAGTCCATGCCGATTTGTTGGAATGGCCGTTGAGGTGGTTCGACGGGTTGCAGAAGTCCGGCTGGCCTAGTTGTCGGCGTCTTGCGTCGCTGACAGTCTCTGCATGTTTTTACGTAGTGGGCGACGTCGGCAGTGAGGCGAGGCCAATAGTACTTCTCTTGTATTCGTGACAGTGTGCGGGAAACACCAAGATGTCAGGCTGTCGGGTCGTCGTGTAATGCTTCCAGAACCTCTGGACGTAACGCTGAAGGTACCACGAGGAGGTGGTCGGCGCGGAGCGGCGAGAAGTTCTTCTTCAGGAGGACGTTGTTTCGCAGGAAAAACGAAGCCAGTCCTCGGCGGAATACTTTCGGCACGTCGGCGGTCTTGCCTTGCAGGTAGTCCATGAGGATCTTGAGCTCTGGGTCAGCTCGTTGGCGTTCCGCGAAGTCGTCGGTACTTATGGGTCCCAGGAAAGAGTCGTCGTCCTGGTCATCCATGGGCGGCGGATCGACAGGGGCGCGAGACAAGCAGTCGGCGTCGGAGTGCTTTCGTCCGCTCTTGTAGACGACGGTGATGTCAAATTCTTGTAGTCTGAGACTCCACCGTGCGAGGCGCCCTGATGGATCCTTCAAGTTAGCTAGCCAACACAAGGCGTGGTGGTCACTCACGACTTTGAAAGGCCTGCCGTACAGGTAGGGGCGGAACTTTGATGTAGCCCAGATGATGGCAAGGCATTCCTTTTCTGTCGTGGAATAATTGGCTTCTGCCTTCGAAAGTGACCGGCTAGCGTAACTGATGACCCTTTCAAGTCCGTCGGTCCTCTGCACGATCACGGCGCCGAGCCCTATGCTGCTTGCGTCCGTGTGAATTTCGGTGTCAGCTTCTTCGTCGAAGTGCGCCAGTATTGGCGGCGTTTGCAGGCGTCGCTTTAATTCTTGAAATGCCTCGACTTGCGGCGTTTCCCATTTGAAGTCGACGTCGGCCTTCGTGAGGTACGTCAGTGGCTCGGCGATCCGCGAAAAGTTCTTCACGAAGCGCCTGTAATAAGCGCAGAGGCCAAGAAATCGGCGTACTGCTTTCTTGTCGGTGGGTGCAGGAAAGTCGGCGATCGCAGCTGTTTTCTGTGGATCAGGGAGCACTCCCGACTTGCTGATAACGTGGCCAAGGAACAATAGTTCCTCGTAGGCGAAGCGGCACTTTTCTGGCTTCAGGGTAAGTCCCGAGGCTTTGATTACCCGAAGAACAGCTTCAAGGCGCCGGAGGTGCTCGTCGAAGTTGGAAGAAAATACGACTACGTCGTCCAAGTAGACGAGGCAAGTCTGCCACTTCAAGCCTGCGAGTACTGTGTCCATAACCCGTTGGAACGTCGCAGGCGCCGAGCAAAGACCAAAGGGCATGACCTTAAACTCGAATAGGCCGTCTGGTGTTATGAAGGCAGTCTTCTCTCGGTCTCTCTCGTCTACTTCGATTTGCCAGTAGCCGGTTTTGAGATCCATCGACGAAAAATACTTGGCGTTGTAGAGTCTGTCCAGAGCATCGTCTATCCGTGGGAGGGGATACACGTCTTTCTTCGTGATCTTGTTCAGGCGACGATAATTGACGCAAAAACGTAGGGTTCCGTCCTTCTTCTTCACCAACACCACGGGTGATGCCCACGGACTCGTAGACGGCTGAATGATGTCGTCACGAAGCATTTCGTTGACTTGTTGCTTGATGGCCTCGCGTTCCCGTGCAGAAACTCGGTAGGGGCTCTGACGGAGCGGACGGGCATATTCGTCGGTTATGACGCGATGTTTCGCGAGAGGGGTCTGACGAAGCCTCGACGACGACGAGAAGCAGTCCTTGTATTGGTGGAGTAAGGCTTTGAGCTCCTTTTGTTGCTGCCTGGAAAGGCTTTGATTGACGTCGAAGGCGGGCGCGGACACTGCTGTCGACGTTGCGGCTCCCTGAGAATCGGTGAGGGCGAAGGCATTGCTAGCTTCCACAAATTCGCTTAGATGTGCTACCGTCGTGCCCCTATTCAAGTGCCTATATTTGTTGCTGAAGTTCGTCACCATTACCTTGGCTTCGCCGCTATAAAGCTTGGCTATGCCTCTTGCGATGCACATCTGACGGTTTAGGAGCAGGTGCTGGTCGCCTTCGATGACACCTTGTAAGTTGGTAGACGCTTTGGTGCCGACGGAAATGATGACGCTCGACAGTGGCGGGATGGTTACCTGCTCTTCTGTCACATTCAAGGCATTGTGAGCGACGTTGCAGTCTGACGCCGTTGCATTATCCGTGGACAGCGTGATTGACCTGGATCTTAGGTCGATGACTGCGCCTTGCAGGTCCAGGAAATCCATGCCTAAAATGACGTCTCGCGAGCATTGCTGCAGGACCACAAAATTCACAGAATACGTCTGGCTGTGAATCGTGACTCTTGCCGTGCAGGTTCCAGTCGGTGTTATAAGGTGGCCCCCTGCTGTTCGGATATCCGGTCCTTCCCATGCAGTCTTTACCTTCTTGAGCTTAGCGGCGAAGAGACCACTGATGATAGAGTAGTCGGCGCCGGTATCGAGTAGGGCGGTGACGCTGTGGCCGTCGATGATCACGTCGAGGTCGGTGGTTCGTCGTCTGGCGTTCCGGTTAGGTCGGGGCGTCGGATCACGGCTGCGCCGGCTTGGTCCGGTGCTGCTATGTCGCGTCGGCGGCGAGGCTTTGTCGTAAAGACTCTGCTCAGGCGGCGTACTGCGACTACGTCGGGAAAGTTCGTGGTCGTCGTCATCGGCAGCGGCGGCGGCGGCGGAGGAGGATCTTCGGCATTGCGTCGTGCAGCAACCGCACCTCCATCGGTTGCTGCCTTTAGTTTCCCGGGTAGGGGCTTGGGGATCGGCCCCGGTTAGGGCCGGTGTACTGGCGGCGATCCGGGGAGACGTAGCGGCCAGGCGAAGGTGAACGGGATGGTCGTCGTTGTTGCCACTGCGATCCGGCGATGTAGTCGGCGATGTCGCGAGGTCGCTCACCTGGGCGCGGACGCGGCGCGTTCACGTCGAAGCCACGCAGTCCCATCTCACGGTACTGGCAGTAGCGGTAGGTGTGCCCGGCTTCGCCGCAGTGGTAGCATAGTGGGCGGTGGTTCGGGGTGCGCCAAACGTCAGTTTTCCTCGGCGAGCGCTGGATTACTGGCGAGCGGGAAAGCGTCGGGGGTGGCGGCGGTGGCTGGCGACGAAACTGCGGAGACGTTGGGTCCTGGTGTTGGCGAGGAGCGGCGACAGGTCGTCGTGCAGTAGCGGCGTAGGTCATCGCCTCTGGTTGGGGCTGTGGCCGTTCAGGAACGCTCAGTGAGCGCTGTAGTTCCTCGCGGACTACGTCTTCGAGAGAGGCGACTTGGGGCTGAGACAATGGCAACATGCGGCGCAGTTCTTCACGAACAATAGCGCGTATGGTCTCGCGCAGGTCGTCGGGGCAGAGTCCTCGGACTTCTGCGACGTCTGGCGACATGCGCCGATTGTATTGGCTGGTCCGCATTTCAAGAGTCTTTTCGATAGTGGTAGCCTCGGAGAGGAACTCTTGTACCGTCTTTGGCGGGTTTCTGATCAGTCCGGCGAAGAGCTCCTGCTTCACTCCTCGCATAAGCAGGCGAACCTTCTTGTCCTCAGACATGTCGGCGTCGGCGTGGCGGAAAAGTCGCGTCATCTCCTCCGTGAAGATCGTTGCGTTTTCGTTGGGGAGCTGCACCCGAGTTTCGAGCAGTGATGCGGCTCTTTCCTTCCGCACGCCGAGTTTCGAGCAGTGATGCGGCTCTTTCCTTCCGCACGACGCTTGCAAAGGTGCGCAGGAAAGCAACGCGGAAGTCGTCCCAGGTTCGAAGCGTTGACTCGCGGTTCTCGAACCAAGTCCTTGCGGCGTCTTCCAGGTAAAAACACACATGACGCAGCTTGTCGTCCGGGTCCACTTATTGAGGGCTGCGACGCGGTCGTAAATGTCAAGCCAGCTTTCCGGGTCTTCGTAGGTCGATCCGCGGAAGGTAGGCGGCTCTTTGGGCTGGTTGACGACCACGGTTGCCGAAGACCTTGCTTCCGTCATCGTGGATGCCGGCTTCGTAGCAGCCTTTGTTTTCTTGTCCTTGTCGGGGAGCGGCAGGTATTCGGGCGGTAGTCCTTGTTGTCTTCGGCTCACTCGAACGACCGGGTCGGCGTCATCCTCTTGGCGGCTTGGGCTTGGCTCACGGCTGGACGGGGGCGTACGGTACATGGACCGAGAAGCACCTCCACCAGATGTCACGAGGTTGTGATACACGCAGCACTTGAGAGGAAGCACGCAGGAGTCAGGGCGGTGTCAGGCGAACTGTTTATTGGGCGAACTTGTGCCCAGCAAAACAGGGCCAAACACAACTCACAGCAACAGCGGCGTGAACAGTCGTCGGCCGACGGAAAAAAAAGACCCCCAGTGGCGCACTGCGCCGGCTTTTTATACACGCGTCGTAACGCGTTCCAGAGTGGCATACAAGATAAACGCGGCCTGCGTTGCGCTGAACAGAAAGTGATAGCGGCTTTCTTCGTAAACCAAAAGAACCGCACGTGTCACTCTTTTATACACGCGTCATAACGCGTTCCAGAGTGGCATACAAGATAAACGCGGCCTGCGTTGCGCTTAACAGAAAGTGATAGCGGCTTTCTTCGTAAACCAAAAGAACCGCACGTGTCAATATGAAATATTCTGAGATATTATTCTGCGAATTATTCTGAGAGAACGCGTTTACCGGCGAAACCGTTTTATTGACTCTTTATACCATGTAGAATCTTGCCCTTCCTCCCCAATCATTGTGGGCTCTTTTACTGACACTTGCCGTTTCACAGAAAAAAGTGAGATAATTAGGATGCCTTCGTTATGTTCCTGCGAACAGAAATATGATCAAGTTTGCACTGCCCCATTGCTGTAGCAGTCGGCGCAGCTAAAAAGAGCGAGAGAGCGAGTGAGAGTGACATTCACGGGGAGGCCCGGTGGTTGATCAAAGACGAGTCACGTTCGAACAACGAAGGACGAAAGATCCTTTGATTGCTCCTTAGATCAGTAATAATTGCTTAAATTAATGTCCTGTGTTATTTAGATAAATCGGCATCATCAAATTATTGATAACGATCCTTTTCGTTAGTTTTTCGTGCTGAAATTCGAGATTCTCAGCTGTTACAAAACCTCAGTGACGACCGATACAACTGCATCGAACAAAGATGTAGCAAGTACCATTTTGCGCGTCGAGTAGGAGACGCTCAGCCAAGAACTCTGTTAGGGCTTGCCGTAGCAGTAACAACAAACGAAATTCTTCAATTAAAAAGTGGCAGCCACGGAGCAAATGTCAGATGAAACTGTAGGCAAGATTTCATAAACCGAAGAAATTTTTTTCCTTTTTCACTAATGACGAATCACATTTGAAGGAGCAAGAGTGGAAGCTTGAGGACCGAAACAACCATTCACTCACATGTGGCAACTGCACATTCGTAAATTTCTTTACTTTTATTTTTTACGGTACACCCATACCATTATTTAGCGTCGTTCGCAGTCACCAATAGCTTGCTCATTTCACGTCCATGCGCAGAGCAGCCTTTGCTATTTCGTTCAACTTATACACTTCATCACACTAAAAGCTCCACATTTAGGCGGTAATTACATACCACTTTTTTAAGTTTGCGTGCTTTGAAGAGGGACTGAAAATTATTGAAGCAGGGGATTCAGATACCTTAGCATAGATGAAAATAATGTGGTTTGTAAACAAGCGCTACAAGATTTGTGTGCCGGATTTTCGTTTAGCGTTGCTATTCACAAAGTGAATTCAGCCTTCTTTGTGAATTGCTGAACTTGCGAGATAGGAAAAACTTTGTGTTTAGAGAAAAATATTTAACGATTACGAGTACTTCGTACTCAACTATGGGTGAGCACTTAGCCGTCCCGCTTCACGTTTCAAGGAAGTATATATTTATCGGGCATGCCCTCTATATTTGCACAAAGCTGCATTAGCTTTAGATGCATAGCATCTACGTTTCATTTCTTAATACTTGGTGCCTCTTAGCTAGAACATTGTGCATTGTGGAACGCAACGCCTTCTTTCTTCGTAACAGTACATCCTTGATAAGACACCAGGGAACCTTAACATAATTGAGAACAGCGGACGGCATTCATCCGTATACAAAATTTCAAGCACGTAGCCAAACACAAAACACTGAAAATCAGCTAGGAAAAAATGATACCTGCGAGCAACCACGTCCAAGTACATGTCATATTGTGAATAGCACTTATTATGCACGTCTAAGACTTTCGTGATCGGCGACCAACGGGTGCTGTGCAGCCCGCCACGTCGAATGGTGCTAGAAGAAACGGAACAAGCATCAGGGAGAGCGCCGCCTTGAGCTCCCAAGGTGTGAAACCAGGTCAGAAGCACCAGCTGGTTTGCGCAAGCATACCTTACTGCAAACGAGAACACAGCGCCGAATCGAAGGACGAATCAACTGTCATCGGGGACCACGACGTGGCGAACATCACAGATCTAGACATGGACGAGGGTGGTTTGCGTCTTGTGCGACATTGCAAAGACAGGACGGTGGGAATTCCTGTGTTAATTGTTCCAACATCCGAAGGAGCTAACTTGAGGCAAGTGAACCCTATTGACCTGTACTCTGAAATAGGAACGATTCTTGGTGGAGTCCCAGTTAAGGAGCATTTCACAGCACAGGGAGCACTGCTCTTGGATATAGAGACGGAACACCAAAATAAAATGCTTCTAGAAACCAACACTATCTGCGGCTTGGCCATATCTGCCCGTGTACCACAGAGCTACATGAAAAATACATGGATTACAAAAGGAGTCCCAAGATGGTGCTCAGACGAAGAGCTGTTAACCTACCTGAGACATCAGGCAGTATACCACGCAAGAAGGATCATACGACGGGTCCAAACCTCATCCTCCGAGTGGCAATCAAGGCGCACTTACTCTGTGTTTCTCACATTTGCTCCCAATTCGGAACGCCCAGAGATGATCAACGTTGGCTTCACCAGACACGAGCTTGTAGAGTACGTGGAGACGCCGCCACGCTGTTTTAAATGTCAGCCTTTTGGACATGTTGCTAAGCACTGTCGTGGGGAACAGATGTGTAGGCACTGTGGGGGGTCTCATGATTTTAAGACGTATACAAGAAAAATTTGTGTGTGCAAACTGTGGTGGCGACAACCCAGCTAGCTACAACCGATGTCCAGCACGAACAGCTGCGCAGCGAAGAAATAAGACGTTTGTCCTCGGCCCGAAGACTTTTAACAAACCATCGCTCACAAAGAAGACGTCCGGCGCGCCAACACATGGCGAATTGGACAATGAGTACGCAGGAAATTTTCCGTGCTTAAACCCGACAAGAGCTGGTACTCAGTCAACGCAAGTGCTCAACGCTGGTGAGAAATGTATCGCGAAAGAGCCCGCCAAGCGCATGTATGCTCATGCACTGAGCCCACCTCAAGTACCACCTGGAAGCAAACAGCAAGAAAACCTCGAGCACATTATTCGCGCTCTGTTCACCACACTACCTTCCCACGTCGCTAAGATGCCTGCGAGTTCAACGAAGAACATATTGGAAGCAGTCCAGGCTCTAGAGTCAGTGTTACCTTGCTCTGCTTCCGCATATACACAGTAGAATAATTGCATTGTCTCAACCACCTGGTCTATTCCGTCCTTCAAAAGTGCTCCTAATAATGCAATGGAACTGCGCCAGTCTTCTAAAACGTCTGTGCGAACTCAACTTTTTCTTGCGCGACATTCCAATACAAATTATAGCCCTCTCACAAGCCGGTCTCCCGAACGCAAGGACGCTCTCTGGGTACACCTGACACGGCAGCCCGAGCATGACGTCATTTGCAAATGGAAGCGCAACGATATACATAAGGCGAGAAATACCTCACGTCACCTTACCGTTGCAAGACCCCTGTTCCAACTCACTGGAAGCCGCTGCTGTGCAAGTGTGCCAGGGAAACCGAAAGCTGAGTGTGGTATCGGTGGTATCGGTGTACATAAGCCCACGAAAGATGGTCTCCATGGAGGCTTTCTTAAAAGACCTTAGCACTCGATGTCCTGCTCCTCGAATAATCTGTGTTTATTTTAACGCGCACCATCCACTCTGGAAAGATAAGAGTGTAGATTTTCGAGGCAAGGAACTTCTAGCAGCTGCGGATGCTGCCGACTTATGTGTGTCGAACGATGGCACACCTACATTTTTCAGGCCACCAGATTCATGGAGTGCAATAGACCTTGTACTTCCCTCCACGGACCTTCTGGTATCATCGACCACGGCTCTAGGCAGGATGGGGAGCGACCATTTCCCCATCTTCACCAATATCCTTGGATTTCGAACTGCTGGTCAACAATTCTGTAACGTAACACACTGGGACACCTACAGAGAAGCGTTAGACAAATCCACTGGTGAGCTGTTCGCAGAAATGCAGCAAATCAAGCGAGTGACAACTTCGTTGCTGAAAGTGCCCGACCATTTTCCTGCTGCTGACTTGAAATTGATGAACCTGTGCGCAGCACGTAGACAAGCGGAGCGGAAACAAATGAGAACAAAAGGAAATTGATCTGCGAAAATCGAATATAACAGGATAAACGCTGCGAACCGTCGCCATACAAAAAAATTAAGACGAACTCAATGGGCCGCTTTCTTTGACAGTCTATCAACGTTTACGCTCTTGACAAGCATATGGGCAGTAATAAATAGTCTTCCAGGGAAGATCCGCTCACACAGGCCATTCGAAGCACTCGCTTTGACACAAGGGAAAGATTTGCAAACCCTTGCAGAGGATTTAGCAGACGTGTAAACATCTGGAAGATCAGCAAGAGCGGTGATTCCTCTTTCACCCCAGCTTTTTTCACACGATGGATACGCCATTCACCTTTCGAGAGCTGGATATGGCGCTGAGCAAATTAAGAAGAAGCTGTGCCGTGGGTCCCGATTTGATCAGCAATCAATTGCTGACAAATCTGCTATATGAGCGCAAAAGGGCCCTTTTGGACATATTTAATCATGTCTGGAGCACCGGAGAGATCCCAGTTGTTTGGAAGACAACATGGGTGGTGCCAGTCCTAAAGTCCGGAAAGGATCGTGCGAGCCTCGCATCAGATCGGCCAGTATCTCTTAGATCATGCATGTTGATGGAAAGATTAATATGTACAAGATTAATTTGGTACCTTGAACAAGGAAGACGATGGCAATCGTGTATGACAGGATTTCGCCCATGACTGAGTGCCCAGGACAGTGTTTTGGACCTATTAAGACACATCGAGCACCACCAAGTCAGCGAACTTTCGACACTCGCCGTCTTCATGGACGTTGCCAAGGCATGTGATTGTGTGCTTCAGACAGGCATCGTGAACGGGCTCCAAGCCCTGGGTCTGTCGGGAAATGCTCTTTGGTTCGTACATAAATTTCTCAGAGACCACTGTGTCCGGGTAAAGCTTGGAAATGTAACGATCGAAGAGAGACGCGTTTCCCTCGGTGTCCCACAAGGAAGTGTTCTATCTCCCTTGCTTTTTAACGCTGCCATGAGCTCATTCCTGACACTCTGCACTAAGCTCTGAAAGCAGTTAAAATATCCATCTACGCCGATGACATCTGCATTTGGATCTCAGGGTACAAGCACAAACGCTTGGCCCGGACAGCACACAGCACTCTTTCAATCATTGAGCGTCACTTGTTCACAATCGGCCTATCTTTATCAGCGTAAAAAATCGGCCTTCATGCTCTTCCCGGGAACGAGACGGAAGTCAACACGTCTGTCGCTGAATATTCGAGGCCACTCAATTCGTTGTGTAACAAGTGTCTGTTTCCTGGGCATTATCATCGACAACAAGCTATTAGGGTGACATGCGGTTGATGGTATATTCACTGCATCAGTGCAAAGGGCCAGCGCTCTTCGCCGCACGGCACGGGTGCGTTCGGGCAAAAATCATATGTCCATGCTTAAATTGAATTCTGCGGTTATAACAAGCCGCATTTTTTATCAGCTGCCCCTGATATCACTATCATCGAGCCAGTACGAACGCCTAGAGGCACTGCACAGAAAGGGTCTTCGCTTGGCAATGGGAATTCCTCAGGCGGCTTCAAACACAAAGGTTACCAAAGAAGCCGAGTCTCTTCCGCTCCGCCTTTTGGCGTCTCAAGCCTTATTGACGCAGTTGTCAAGACTAAGCGAGTCCTTCGCAGGCACGGCGCTTCCCCAGCGGCTAAGAGCAAGACCTGGCTCACATTTCAACGCGACACTTAACACATTTCGATATTTAGGCCTGAAACTACCTAAACGGCGCCCTATAGGCCCACCATTTCTTTTGTGGATGTTGCGTGTAACTTCAGCGTACCCAATCTACCAGCGAAGCGCATCATTCCAGCCGCGGAAGCAAAGTTTCTTGTGCTGGGCCACTTGAAACCATGTACCGCGGCCACCTACAAGTATACACTGACGGATCAGTGCGCACACAAACAAAAAGCTGCGCAGTGGCTTTCTGCATACCCTGCCTTGGCGTGTCAAGGTCGGGCCGCCTGGATCGCATGGTTTCGTCAACAACGGTAGAGAGCGCTGGAATTTCGGCGGCTTTGCGAAAAAGGCGATACTTTTCTGCACGAGATGTAGTGCTGACGGACTCCAAATCGGCTCTACAAAGACTGCACTGTGGCCTACCTCAAGAAAAGTTTACCGGTTAATCTCTGGGACTAATTAAACACCTCATGGGCAAGAGTTTCAATATAAGGTTTCAGTGGATCCTATCACACGTTGGTATTGAAGACAAAGAAGTAGATGTGTTTCCTTCGCTAGTTCGTTGTATTTCCTTCGCTAGTTCGAAAATATTTCATGCGTATAGTCGCTTGTGGTTTGAAGCGTGCGACCCATTACACAGAATGCAGCCATATTCGAAACCTTCATTGACAAGAGTCACTTGCAACTTTATCAATTACATTGTAGTAATCCGCGTTGTGAACTTCACGACTAGCATCTGTTAGGTTTGGCCTGGAGATTCGTCTCTCAATCCCTTCGGCGCCCAGTCTGAAAGACGCTGTCGAAGATTTGAGCTATTATCCAGACCAAGCAGCAAGCAAAGACGAGTTCCCGTCCTTCAAAAGCGGACCATTTTGTCGTCCCTTCAAGCAGCAGCGTGCCTGATGACCTCGGTGATTCATCTGGCGACGGTAAGCTGGCGTGACCGGCGCCAGAGCTGACGGCGGAGCGGCGCTTCTTTAATCCTCAGTCAAGTAGCCGACCGGCCGACTGCCTATGCCCGCCAGGCATTGTCCCTGCTGGCCGGCGGAGGAGACGTCGTGTCGCCGCGACTCCACGACGAAAGAGGGCAACAGGGACGGCGTCTTCCTGAAAGAGACCGTGACGGCCACCGCAGATCGCCCCGCTAATTGGGCGAGCTGTGCGGTGGACTTTTTGAAGTATGCGGCCAGGATTGTGGGAACTCTCGACTAACGGCACACACCCGACGAGGAAGAGCCCTGCTGGCGCCACCACAGTGCAGTGTTCACGTGGACCGAGCATGCTCGCCCCCTCACCTGTGTGTCCAGGCATTGTCCCTGCTGGCCGGCGGAGGAGACGTCGTGTCGCCGCGACGCCACGACGAAAGAGGGCAACAGGGACGGCGTCTTCCTGAAAGAGACCGTGACGGCCACCGCAGATCGCCCCGCTAATTGGGCGAGCTGTGCGGTGGACCCTTTGAAGTATGCGGCCAGGATTGTGGGAACTCTCGACTAACGGCACACACACGACGAGGAAGAGCCCTGCTGGCGCCACCACAGTGCAGTGTTCACGTGGACCGTGCATGCTCGCCCCCTCACCTGTGTGTGCGTGATTGGTGTTCGACTCGGAGAGGAGGAGCCCGACAGGGCATAAAACGACGCCGCAGAGTGCTGGACGTCGCTCTCATCTATGTAACGTTCAACCACCACGCTCGTGGTTTGTGAAACCACTAACCTCTCTTTTCTGTAAATATGTGTAAATAATGTCATAAACCATGTTTTGTTTTCCGTATCCTCTTGCCAGCGTTCAGTTCCTCCATCCGGTTGCATCAGCGAACTTCCTCCTTCAACGTTAACAACTGGTGGCAGCGGTGGAATGCCATCATCAGCGACCTTCCTTTCAACATCTTACAACTGGTGGCAGCGGTGGGATGCCATCACCTGCAACTTCCTTCCTTTCAACCTTAACACATTCTAGAATAAAAAATATGCACTAAATTGTTGAAGTACGCACCATAGTGACAACATATTGTTATCTCATTCAAATAATAAATGCGAAGCTTAAGTATGTTCCCCCTTTCTTTTTTAAAAGTAAATTTCTGGCTAGATTTTGATATTGCTTTGGTTTTGGACAACTTTATTCGTGGAAGTCCGAAAGCATCGATCGCGGCAAACGGCGAGCCGCTCACACGACGGACAGTCAGACCGAGACCTACCGCCACATCATAGGCTCTTCTGAACCACCCAAATTTGTGATTATATGTCCGCACTCCTCAGAGTCAAGCTGCACTTGCCGACCGATGCTGTATCGCTGCCACGTATTGAAACGGACTCCCAGACCTTGCGATATAAGGTGGCCAAACCACCCTATTTCGTACACATGTTTTTTACCTATACATAAGGGTACAGCTTGTGGAGAAAGGTAGGTTTTGGGTACGCCTCGTTTTGAAGTAATGTTAATGTCAGCGCCTGCGCTCTGATAAACTTGCTACGTAGAGGTGAAAAATATTTCCTGTGCATATTGAAATGTTCGGAAAGATCATTTCAAGTAGCTGGCGGATCCATATTTAAAAAGTTTCCAGGTTAATCTAGAGGTCCGCCATCACTGCGGACTGCAAATCCTCGCGCCCTGCAATGGCCGAAGTCATTCTCATCCGAGCCGAAAACCATGCAAAGGTATGGGTTGTAATTGACTTCCCGTTACGTCTTTGGCCTATATGCACACATCTCTATCGCTGAAAACTTGATTGGGTGCCGTAGAACCACTAAATACACTTTCATAATTGTTATCTAAGAGAACTAAGACAACATTCTATGGAGTCCATTAGCCGTTTGAATGCATGCCCATATGGCAATAATGGTAATCTCTTTGTGATTGATCGTCACTACTGTAAATCATTTCTATTGTCATCATAATGCTCCGTGTCTCCCAAACAAGCAAGCCCGTCTAGATCTGCAACTGGCAAAGAAGGGCCCGAGCACGCACTCTCTACGTGGAGGTGGTAGGGTGGGCGGCCGGACGATGTTGTCTTTCTGACCTCTCGTCCACGCTTGGTACAGAGCATCAACGTTAACTGGGGGGGCGGGGAAGAGGTTATCCATGTCTGTGAGAATTCTCCTCTCCAAATATGGCCAAGCAGCCTAATTACCGGTCCTATTTTCTGAGTTTCCACGGTTTCTTCTAGTATATTGTGAATTCCCAACTGCAGGAGCCGATCTGCGAGGTTATAGTTGGCTAGCCCCATAGCACTCTTACCACCATCCTATTAGTAAGCTTCTCTCTTCGAATCACTCTCTTCTAAACGCGCATTTTCGCCACAAATGTAAATAAGCCCAGCAGAAAAGCGCGCACAAGCCCGTCCGTGTTTTCCTCCGATAGTGTTGCTCTTGTTATGAAGATACCGCAAACATGTCTCATACCCACTCAGGGAGAGCAGCCAAGATTTCAATATATAAGTTAATGAGCCTAATACTGTCTTTGTCAGTGAACCTTGAATCGTGATTTATTTCATGCCTGTTGCTTCTAGCGTCATGCCTAAGATCAGACTGGTAGCGACTGAGGGGATTAACCATCCTATCCTAATACGTAGGTGGATGTTTGTGTCTAGTGGCGGCATGCAGCCTCGCATTCAAGGACACCTTCTGGCCGGATTATAACGCGACAGCTCAGGCCTTTCCGGAAAGCAGGAATGGCCCATGTCCTGCAGAGAACTGTCGGTAGCATCGATAACCTCTTGAAGGGAAGCCTCTACAGCGCCATTTCTATGTCTTATACACCAAATGGTGATACCATCTGCATAATTTTTTTCGCCAACAGTAAAAAATTTCTTTATTTCGAATAAATTTATATAATACACTCTTTTGCAGTCTATGGCAGTACATCACAGTCGGTTTTCATCTCATTGCGTCAAAAATATAGTTAGGGATCGGTAAGTGTACAAAGGCTTCAATTCTTACCATATGGAACACATATGTAAAAAACACCGTGGTTGTGGTTCGTCACCGTCGTGGGTGCGTTTACCGGAGCTAGGCTGTGTATGGTGAGCGTATGTTGATTCACATTGTGACAGATCCTGACCGGTCGTCCCACAAAATTCAGCTTGTCTCGGAGATCTTGCCACTCGCCAAAATCCCCAAAACCACCTCCACTCACTGTGTGACGAATCCAGGGCTGTATTGATGCGTCGAAGTTCTCAAATCGTGAATGCGTACCGCAATGTCACCTGTGCTGTCGGTAAGCCATGGAAATCACCGTTTAGCTGAGTCCACGTTGATTCCTATTGCATGTTCCATGTAGTCGTGGTGATCGGCAGAGTGTCCTCGGCCGATTGTACTCCACAACACCGGAACCTTTGAGCACCGCACTTGACTTCACACTTTCTCCAGAAGCAGCACGCCGATTTCACGCACCTCCCTAAGTGGCTGTTCAGGGTCACCCGCTCACGAAGCCTCAACTGGAACAGGCTGGCAGCCAGGCCCGGGCTTGAACAGGCTCGCAGATTGGCCTCGGCTGGAATCGGCTCAAAGCTCGGCCCCTTCCGAGACAGGCTGGCAGCAAACCGATCGCATAAGACCTCAGCTCGAGCAGTGTGTCTTCGCGGGATCACGCGATAGCTGGTGAAAGCACACGCAGTACATGAAAAAGATATACTCAGAACATAAAGTACTTAGAAATAGTTGTGCGTGACAAAACTAAATAAATATTGTATACGTAGGGAACTTCACCACATGGTTTACAAGCTGTCATAGAAGGAAGCACACGAAGCGCAAGCCGATGGGTGATTGCGAAACTAAAATTACACTCTTGAGCTAATAAGAAATTGTTAAAGAACACACACATTGTTAATCATCAATTATTTATGCATCGTGCATACCAAATCATAAAAAAACTATTATTGAAGTATCATCAGACATTTCGATGACCAGTAGGTTGCTACACAAGAAATAGTTCTCAAATTGTAGCCTTATGCAGCGCGCCATTTTCCTTGGTAGCTTTTTTTCTATGCGTTACCTGTCGCGCAAACCCTTGTTCCGCTTGGACTTCTCGGTGGTCCTGGTCTTCTCTGCCTGGAGCAACGTCACCGTCATGGTTCCCTGAGCGCCGCCACCCTGATCAATATTGCTTGCATGGAAATCGGGATGCGGACGCCGCTTCTTCGAAGACGACTTCCCAAAGCGCGCTGCTGCCAAATTATCAGGTGCTCCATGGGAACCGGAACCTGCGAACATGCCGGAAGGTGAGATGACCTTGGGAGCCGACGTGGAGTCCAGCTGTTTGACTCCTGTGCGAGTAGTGGTTGCTTCGCGGCCCTTCTCGGTGGCGTGGGAAGACACCGGCAACGCCGAATCGCCCATGGTGTTGGTTGGTGCATGCGCCATTGAGTATTTCGTCTTCTTCTGATCGAGCTCTGAAGCCGCCTTGTCGAACACGTCCGCGATGATGGTCACCATGTACTGCAGCATGCCATTGGAGTAAGAGAACCAATTACCATGATAGAAAATATCAGATACTGGACATAGCATAACATTTACACCAACAATTTTCGTACAACTTGAACGCTCATGCCGGTTTTGTAGAAGACACAGGCGTAGGCAGGGGTAAGGAAGATTTGAATTTTAGTTTTAGTGTAGGTTAATCGTATGTTGCTAAAAAAGAACGCTGCCGCAATACGAGTCACCCGAATATGGCATAGGGGTTTGCAGGGTTCCCCTTATCAAGCGGCGAAAGTTCCTTCGCGCCGCTATATGCTCTCTTGCTGTTAGGTGAATTTACGGCCCTCTGGCCCCCTGCCCAGTGCGCATGGCTATGGTAACGTGTGATCCAAGCAGGCGGCACGCTGTGGTATACCATCTCTGTTTTCTTGCAATGTGTACGACGGTTAAGCGAGCGACATAGCACCCCGATTCACTGTTTTTCCGACTATACGCGACTTTAGTCGTGTTATCTGTGTTTCACGTGCGATACCCCTCCTCCACCTCTGTTTTTCAACTCTAAGGTATTAAGAAATGAACTGACAACTTCTGGATGAAATTTTTTCTTGCGTCTAGTAACCTCAAAAAAGAACCTATATGAATTTTAAGTATTACTTTAAAGACAGTACTGTCGTGTCTGGGAATGAATCGAATGTATTTGCGATTCTCCTTTTCCCTTAAAACCTTTTACTTTTTGCTTTAGAGGACTCGGTTGCTTTGTGACGTATCATTGCCGTTTGACGTCATGGATAGAGCAATTTGCGACGCAGTAACAGCACATCTGTCATGTTTAGTGATCCACGTTAGCAACGACAAGTGGGCTGTCATACTTTGACCTCGGTAGTGATTTCTGTCTAGTTCGTAAATTCAGTGAAATTCTGTTGGCTGGTCAAGTTATGTCCACACGTGGGGGGGGGGGGGGGGGGGGGTTAGCTTGCATATTCTGGATGTTGAGTGCTTCGCTATGGCAGCAAAATATTTTAAGCATGTTTTCACACTCCAGTGAAAACTGAACGTTCAGACTAAACAAAGGGATGATAAATGTCCCTCTACCGAATCGAAATCGTGTCTGTTGGGAAATCGTGCAAGTGCGGTAAAATCACAAGTAGTTACAGTGCTTCGCAAAACGTTTAATTTTATTCGCCGGCGGAGAGATGAAGGTTGTTTTGGTTCATATATATGTGTACATTTTCGTATGCATTTTCACAAGTGATGTCGATAATTCACTGTCAGAAATTCTGTGCACTATAGAGAGACTCTACCCGTGGCTTCAATGAGTGCTGCGTTAATGGGCTTATTTGATTCTCTGCAACATGCGCCATGTGTTGTTGTTGTTTTCTTTTGCTGGCCTGCGTGTGATTCCGCTCCTGCAAAAGCGAAATAGGAAAACTTACGTTAAGAAAGGCTGCCCATGGGGTGCTTTAAGGAGAAACTCACAGCAAAAACAAAAACTCTTTCTACGCCCTTCAGTCACGAATTATGATGCACTGTCCGAAACGCGCCAGGTTGGCATAACATAATTCGAAGGCACTCAGCATTACATTCCAAGAAAGAAAATAAAGAATATGTTTTTTTAGCAAGTTAGAGTTTTTCAAGTTAATAGCTTTGTAACTATTATCTAATGATTTTGCCGCCAGTTAGCTTCATAACTTACGTCAGAAGAATCAACTATTGCGCGACAAATGCATCTTAAGCTTGTTTCTTGGTTCTATTCGTTTCGATCACAAAAAAGGACGCGATTCTTCTCAAGAGGAAAGGGGGGGGGGGGACTCGAGTAAGTTCGTCGCAGAGTGGAGCTTTTAATCATCTGTACGTTGCGCAATGAGGTGTAGTTTAGTAATTCCTAATTGTAATTAAGTCTTCATTATTTCTGGTTCATAACTGAAGAAGCGTTGCCTTGCACGACTGATGGGACGCTGATGTGCAATCCGGCGCCTGCGTATATAAGTGGTGGCAAGTGGACGGTTGCGCAGCGTGAGCAGTCGCTTTTCACTAGCAGACGCTGCCTGCGTCGGACTTGCGAGCCGATAGAGAGAGAGGGGAAGCGACAGTTGGCACGATATTCAAGCATGCCGCACGAGACGCGAGCCGCGAGCATGCACAGTGGGGTGGCCAAGGCCACATTTGCAAGTAGGTGGAAATATGAAATAGGTGGTCGAAAGTTCCGGAGCCCTCCAATACGGCGTCTCTCATATTCATATAGTGGTTTTGGGACGTTCAACCCCATTTATCAATCAATTAAGCAAATATAAAATGCTCTGCATTTAGAAAGCCTTTCCCGTTGGTTCTCGAATGCAGCCTGTCGATGGATCTTGGAAAATGGTAGTGTCTTTCGAAAAGTGATTTTCTGTAGTCATACGCAGAAAAAAAATTAAACGATTGGTATTTGTCCACGCAAAAAGCGTGCAAAAATGTTAAAATCGAGTGTCGGGTCACTAGAAGAAACACGCTACCTTCAACGCGCCTTCGAATTTCGCGTACACAGTAGTGTATGCCGTGGCTGAAATGGCTCAAAGAACATACCTGACGTTACCATAGCTCCTGCGTCTGAGAAAGTGTCTCTATGTGAAACCGTAAACATGTCAATTACCTACATAATCTGGCAACCTTTAAATAGGTCGTTAACACAAAAACCGAAAACTTTGTTGTTGGAATATCTAAGCGTACATAATTTCGCTTCTGTCCTCCTATAGTTAAAATTCTCACCGACAAGAACTTCTCCCAAGCATCAACAGCGGCGGGCGTGATCAGGCGTTTTTCCTCGGCCTCAAGAACGTCTATCACGATCACCTCGAAGGGACGCAGCCTGACACCCTGGCGGCGAAGATGTTCTGTCGCGTTGCGGCGTACCAGCACCTCGAAGGTGGCCGGGTCTAGAATGTTCTCTACCATGGACATCAGGTGGTAGCCGATGACGCAGCGATGCTCCCTGATCGCCAGGTGCTTGGCGCGGAAGTTGCGGAACATGGGCAGGTACTCGGGGTGCCTCACGAACATCGAGAGGAAGAGGAGGACGCCGTACTCGCGGTTGTTGCTGCAGAAGGCGCGCCAAGTGCTCTCGATCAGATTCTTCTCGTTCTCCGTCAAGCCTGGTATCGTGTGCGGCAGCTCGCCCATTTCGCGCGGCCCATCGCCCATCAGTCCGTCTGACGTCGAAACGCCTCTGGAGCCCTTAGTATTCTCAGGTATAAAAGACGATTGGAGGCAGCGAGCACGTGATCGTCTGCTTCTTCTTTCACCGTGTAAGCTGTAAAACAGAACTCCACAGGCGCAGCTGAATATTATTCGCTCACGCACGACTCGAACGAATGATTATTGGAGTAGGCTACAAGCGAATGAGTACAAATTTCAATAATGAAGAGCGAGAAGGTTTGTGTTTATTGACCAGCAACATAGGCTGAACTAGTTGCTATTTATGAATGCGTCTGTGTAGGTTCAGGTGCATGATAATAATAATAAGACAACTTTTAGATATTTATACCGTATTGGGTGTAAGCCAAGCCCCGAAGTGTGAAAGTTTCACGAAAAAAAACCGGTCAGGGCAGTGGGATAAACTGGTAACTTTAAATGAAACATCGAAGGTATGGACCCATTAAATAATCCGGATATCACTGAAATGAATGTTATTTACCAAATGATAACGGGCGATGGCGAAGGCATCGAAATGATTTTTTTTCTCTTCTGAAGAAAACTGAGTGGGCAGTGTGGTGAAGGGCGACATTGACAAGTGTAAAGAGAAACTGAATCATTATGCAACATAAAAGAGGTAGTGATTAAAAGCAATGAATAAAAGTGAAATACGGAAAATAGTTCGAAAGCCACCGAAAAAATGTAAAAAATAAGAAATGGTAATTTCAGTAGTCGGTGGCAACAAAGCGCAATCTTCTGTTTTTTGACTGAATATGTGTGGCGCAGACAAATTAATGCTGAAGCTTGCCCAGAAGTGAGGGGCTCTAAACAACTACACGTTATAATTAGAAGCAGTAAATAGTAAGCCACGCCTAAAATCGGCGTTCAAAAAATCTTTGGAGTAACTATATTTGTTGCGTTGTTCGTCGGATTCTTCTCCAGCATGGAGCTCTTCCTTTCTCTTGCCTAAACCCCCAAATGTACAAGCACACCACAATATGAATGAGAAATGTACAATATTTAAGTTTTGTAACAAGAATATTAGCTGATTTCTAAGCTAATAATTGAAATTTAAGATACCTGACACGAGGACCATATCAGATTTGTGCCCGTGTCAACTGGTGGCCGCTAATCATCGTCATCGTGAAAGAAGCTTAATTGCACTGACAAATGTTGTATTTAGAACACACAGAAACGATGCATCATATGCCTTAACGCCATTCTCTTCATTCTGAGATCCCACGCGCTAATCCTCATCTTCTTTACTATATACATGTGTAATTGCTCTCACAGTCACGGCAACAACGAAAGACAAAAGTGAGACATCGAAATCTTTTATTTTTCTACATACACATGAAGTTTCTCCATTCTTTTAAAAGAATTTATGGTTAGGTGTACAAATCAAGTCTCATTGTCAAATCTTGTTTACTCCTTGGCGAGCTCGGAAGCGATAGATGACAGGCATTGCAGACGCCTGAGCACGCAGCCTTCGGCCTGTTGTGCTCCCACGGCTGCACGTACAATAATATAGTAAAAATCGTTAGGCACGCGTCACACAAGATGAAAATGCACGCATATGACAAGTACGTGCACGTTAATATAACAACAAGCGTTAAAATATGACACGCAAATAACTTTGACTTCACATCTCGCACAGTCCTTCTGAAGCTGCTCTGACGAAAGAGATGGATGACAGGCATCGCGGACGTCAGCGCACAGTCTTCAGCACTGTGTTTTCTCACGGCTGCACAATAAGTGTGTAAAATAGTGAGTCACACGTGACAGAGGATGAATACAAATGCATATGAGAAATACGTGCAAAGTGAAATGAAAACATACGTTAGATATGACATGCGAATAATTCCACCGTGATGTCACACATTCTCAAAGACTCATTTCGATCCTCGGAGCGCAACAGCTTAGGAGCGGCTCCGCGAACCACGACTCCGCGAACCACTGTGCCGCTAACAAGTCGGCGAGTCCTAAGCGAGCGACGTCGTTCAGCTCGAGCAAGCAAACGCAAGACCAAACATGGCGCTGCACGTGGAGTGTCTGCCGCCAGCGAACTTCGAACGGGGGAGCGGGCGTACGCTTGGCCGCCGCCGCGAACAGCACCGAGCTAGTTTGGAGCTTGCGCCGAAGAAATTGACGGTACTGCGGCCCTTTTCCACAAACTCGAGCGAGTGCAGCGCGCAAACGCGAGTTCGCTGCCGCGGCCAGCGGACAATGCCGAGCTTCTTGCGACCGACTGACGGGAAAGCCAACTGTAATGGTGACCAATTTTCAGTGAGTTCCGACGCTAGCGAAAACCACGCCAGCGCGTGCTGGTGCACTTACAGCGCGCGCCATACTACAACCAAGCTCTTTACGAGAAACCGTAACGTGTTTTCGACGTCTCCCAACACAGCGACGAGGTCTCAGCCCAATATCGTCAGCCCGAAGCTCATCGCGGCGGCGAAGACAGGCGAGCACTCGATGAGCAAGCGAACGAGAGGCAATGACGGCAATTTCTAGGTAGTCGAAAAACACACGCAAACTGCAGAGGCCGAAGCTGACCTTCGGCGATGCATTTCGTGCGTGCGATAGATACAACACGACCGAGCCCGTTGCCGGCAAGTGCGATTCATATCGCACACGCGACAAGTGGAGTAGAATAAAAAATTATAACCCACTTGCCTTAAAATCCAGCGCTATTTCCTGCCCTGAGTCGGACTGAAGTATATTTCCGATAGGCCTGTTCTTCTCGGTGCCATATTGGCCTTCCCAACTATTGCTGTCGTGTGTTGGTCGTGACTATCTTGAAGCCAGAGATATACAGCGCGGCGTGGTGACGTGTCGAGACTTGCTCCAGACTTCATGGGTGCAGCCAAACGCAAAAGCAGCACCCCACGCTCATCCAAGCGTACACACAAGCACCACGTCGTAATTCTTAGATCGTCGAATCCAGGCAGCCATGGTCGAACACTCCGAGCGCGACGCAGCGCGGACTGTCACCTCAAAATACGGAGAAAGACTGAGCCAGCAGAGGAGGAGAGGGAGGCCTGGTCACCTTGGCAACGCTTTTCGCGCCATCTGCAATGCCCGAGCGGTTAATCCCTTGGTTTCGCGTGGAATCGCTCGCAAGATTTCAAGCTGGACTGTTGTGCCCTCGCGATCTCCGACGCCAGCGTAGTTCCCCGACTGGTTCGCCCTCCGCCGTCTCCTGGCGCCGTGCAGCTCTCGCATTGTGGTGCCCCGCCCTTGGACTGCTTCGACCAGATCCCCACTTTCCTATCTCCTTCTATTTTCCGTCGCTCGCCTCTCTATTTCTTCATCTATTTCCTTCTATTCTTTTTATCCACGAGCCTATCGAAGCAATCGGCGCCTTTCTGTCTGGTGAGTCTTAAGCATGCGTGGCGACGTCACTCGTCCTTGGCTGCAATTAAGCGCAGCGGCTACGGATTTGATGAGAATGACGCAGCCCAGTGGCGAGCCCCATTGGTGGATTCTGACCTTACGGCCAGCGGCGCTTCTGATTGGACATTTGCTTACTCAAACAATCCACCCGGTGCCTAAAAAAAAAGCCCTGCCGCACGTCGCGAGTAGTTGACCTATGCGTCAGAGAAGATAGCTCGGCTCTTCGAGTCTCCAAGCTGTTGGCCTCAGTGCCGAATTGGTAACGCCTCTGTATTTATGCTGTACATAAACCTTGCTTAACTCACCGTCGTCTCGTCCGCTCGTCTATCAGCTCTGCGCAGAAGCAGTCGAGAGCTGAGAAACCTACGATACCAAACGGCTGGTGACCGTGTCGGCGGGGATCGGAGCAGTGGCGCCTTCGGGACCGTATTGGCGTCGCCGTCTTTCGTAACGACGCCCTATAGTCCGTAATTGCAACACGGATATCATGCCACTCGTATACTGCCATATGGCCAACAGACGTGAGGACCCTATTGAACTTTTCTACAAGACCATTTGCTTGCTGGTGGTATACAGAAGAAAAGCAATGGCGTATGGCGCGTTACCGATTGAACTCCTGAAATTCAGCTGAGCTGAATCGTTTTTCGTCATCCAAACCTATTTTATTCGGGTAGCAATAACGATCAAACACTTGTAACAAGAAGTTCTTGACCATCGCCGCAGAAACTTGTCTCGAAAAAAAGAACTTCTGACCATTTGCTTTGATAATCAATAAGCGTCACCACATAACGGCAATTGAAGGGAGTTTGTTAAAAGGGGCCAATATTATATATGGCTAGTTTCTCCCGAGACTTGTAAAGAAAAGTTACTGGCTGCATAATTGCTGAAGTAGGCCATGCGAACTTGTCACATGACTGGCCAACAAGACATGTTTTAACCAGTTCTTCTACATGGTCACCCATTAGAGGCCACCAGTACATCTCTCGCAGTCTACTTTTCGTACAACTGATCCCCAGATGCGATTCAAGTGTGACTTCCATCAAACGCAAGTAAGGCTACTTGGAACTACGATTTTTTCACCACGGTAAAGCAACGATGCATCCGATGTCTCAATATCATGTAGATGTAGATGCAGATGTATATCCTAAACTCGTGGCTCACAACCACCCTGGGAGATCGGCCAAGAATCGGGCAGCTTACCGAAAAAAAAACTAATGTATATAATTAAATACTGGCGAAATGAGAACTAACACAAATAATGTTTTTCTCTTTATTCTCCGATCCCACGCGCTGATCCTCATCTTCTTTCCTATATATATAAACAGCTAATACCACTGTGCACGATAGGTGAAACCTCTTGTAAAGGACGCGATCAGCGTTAGTCGAGAGCAGTGTTGCGGGATGGCCACCTTCATTACATTCCAATTTCAGTCCAGGGAACTGTAGTTTAGCGTCATTCCATTGCTTTCAATTCGTCGGAATGAAAAAGAATATAGCCCATTACCATTCTAGTAATATCCAGGCAGGTCAATTTCATTGCTACATTTCCTCAGCGTAGGAAAGGCATACCTTCATAGCGTTACCGAGCTGAAAATGATTGTGACAGCATAAATCTGATGTCATCAGATGCACAAGAACTGCGAATTTATGCTGAACGTTACCACGGACGGCGAATAGTACCTTGGGGACTTATCTCGTGGAGTACAACCGCACTTAAGGCAGTTCTTCCGCTACCTATGGTATCTAACATGCTCAGTACAATCTTCAAAACGAGATTAGCCAACAGTTCGCAACACGTCCATTTACTTGTTTTCAGTGTATTTTACTACCTTCGCAAATCTTCTTCACTTTATCCAAACGCTAGCATAGCTTGAAACTTGTTCCATAACTAACCAGGAATGTTTTCTTGCTCTTTTTAACTGGGTGACTGCTAAGCCATATACGTTGCCAGAGT
Organism: Rhipicephalus microplus; assembly: GCF_013339725.1. Taxonomy (NCBI): domain Eukaryota; kingdom Metazoa; phylum Arthropoda; class Arachnida; order Ixodida; family Ixodidae; genus Rhipicephalus; species Rhipicephalus microplus. The sequence continues at coordinate 72,626,729 of NC_051165.1, forward strand.
TCTCGTAAACACACGCTTATATATTGCAGTAATTGTGAGACTCTTAAGAACATTTAGACCGATCTAAGTTACCTTGGAATAAAAATGACCTGCTAAGTTATGAATAAGGTCAGATGAGGATGTGTACAAAACGCCAATGAACACTGAGACTGAGAATGAACGCTGAAAGAAGTCAGCCAGACGCCATCACTGCTAAGATCGAACGTGAACTACTTCTTCTTTACCTTCACTAGCTGGCTGCGTTTATTAGATTTTCAACATCATGCCCCGCCACGGCTATAGCAGGCATCTTTCGGTGATAACGTTTCAATCGGCCTCCTGAGTGCTCTGTCCTCGTGTCTTGGAGAAAGACCACAGGCGTCTCACGATCACGATGTGCCTGCGCTGCACCAGAGGCTGAAAAACATCTGGTTTTTAGGGGTGAAACTCCTTAAGACATGGGTCGTGCGTTCGTGATGTATCTACACTCTAAGGCAAAAGGGTGTTGAAAGGGTGTGTGGTTTGTCCTTTTGGAAACTGATGGGGCTGGCACAACCATTATTCCCCTAAAGACTAACGGCACCGGGTCTGACAGGTAGTACCCTCAAGAGACTAACACTTAGTCCTCTTATTAACACCTTAGCGAGTAACCGTTAGACCCACAGTTCACCCCAAAGGACTAACACTTAGACCGCGCATTTGCACCTTATGGAGCAACCGTTAATCCCCACATTTACACCCTACCGGGCAACCTTAGTCCTCACAGTTGCACCTTGCCGGAAGAACGGTTGATCCACTCAAATACTCCAATCGGATAAACTTTTTGTCCCCAGTTCAAACATTGATTTTTGTTTATTTTCCGCCAGGCCTAATACTTCTTTCGCCTGTTTTTCTGCGCAGTGAGCAACAATTCCGCAGAAAGAACACGCGAAAAAGTAGTTAGCCACCTATGTGTAATTGCTCTCACAGTCACGGCAACAACGAAAGACAAAAGTGAGACATTGAAATCTTTTATTTTTCTGCATACACATGAAGTTTCCCCATTCTTTTAAGCGAATTCATGGTGAAAAGTACAAGTCCAGCCTCGTTGTCAAATCTTGTTCAGACCTTGGGGAGCTCCTCCGACGGAAGCGATAGATGACAGGCATTGCTGACGCCAGAGCACGCAGCCTTCTGCCTGTTGTGTTCCCACGGCTGCACGTACAATAATATAGTAAAAATAGTTAGGCACGCGTCACACAAGATGAAGGTGCACGCATATGACAAGTACGTGCACGTTAATATAAAAGAAGCGTTAAAATATGGCACACAAATAACTTACCTTCACATCTCGCACAGTCCTTCTGAAGCTGCTCTGACGACAGAGATGGATGACGGGCATCGCAGACGCCAGCGCACAGTCTTCAGCACGGTGTGTGCCTACGGCTGCACAATAAGTATGTAAAATAGTGAGTCACACGTGACAGAGGATGGATACAAATGCATATGAGAAATACGTGCAAGGTGAAATGAAAACATATGTGAGATACGACATGCTAATAATTTCACCGTGATGTAACACATCGTCAAAGACTCATTTCGATCCCTGTAGCGCAACAGCTTAGGAGCGGCGGCCGCAGTCACAACTCCGCGAAGCAACATGCCGCTAACAAGTCGGCGAGTCCTAAGCGAGCGACGTCGTTCAGCTCGAGCAAGTGAACGCGAGACCAAACACGGCACTGCACGCAGAGCGTCTGCCGCCAGTGAACTTCGAACGGGGGAGCGGGCGTACGCTTGGCCGCCGCCGCGAACAGCACCGAGCTAGTTTGGAGCTTGCGCCGAAGAAATTGACGGTACTGCAGCCCTTTTCCACAAACTCGAGCGAGTGCAGCGCGCAAACGCGAGTTCGCCGCCGCGGCCAGCGGACAGTGCCGAGCTTCTTGCGACCGACTGACGGGAAGCCAACTGTAATGGCGACCAATTTTCAGTGAGTTCCGACGCTAGCGAAAGCCACGCCAGCCCGTGCTGGTGCACTTACAGCGCGCGACATACTACAACCAAGCTCTTTACGAGAAACCGTAACGTGTTTTCGACGTCGCCCAACACAGCGACGAGGTCTCAGCCCAATATCGTCAGCCGAAGCTCATCGCGGCGGCGAAGACAGGCGAGCACTCGATGAGCAAGCGAACGGGAGGCAATGGCGGCAATTTCTAGGTAGTCGAAAAACACAGGCGAACTGCAGAGGCCGAAGCTGACCTTCGGCGATGCATTTCGTGCGTGCGATAGATACAACACGACCGAGCCCGTTGCTGGCAAGCGCGATCCATATCGCACACGCGACAAGGGGAGTAGAATAAAGAATGATAACCTACTTGCCTTAAAATCCAGCGCTATTTCCTGCCCTGAGTCGGACTGAAGTATATTTCCGATAGGCCTGTTCTTCTCGGCGCCATATTGGCCTTCCCAACTATTGCTGTCGTGTGTTGGTCGTGACTATCTTGAAGCCAGAGATATACAGCGCGGCGTGGTGACGTGTCGAGACTTGCTCCAGACTTCATGGGTGCAGCGAAACGCAAAAGCAGCAGCCCACGCTCATCCAAGCGTACACAAGCACCACGTCGTAATTCTTAGATCGTCGAATCCAGGCAGCCATGGTCGAACACTCCGAGCGCGACGCAGCGCGGACTCTCGCCGCAAAATACGGGGAAAGACTGAGCCAGCAGAGGAGGAGAGGGGGCCTGGTCACCTTGGCAACGCTTTTCGCGCCACCTGCAATGCCCGGGCGTTTCATCCCTTGGTTTCGCACGGAATCGCTCGCAAGATTTCAAGCCGGATGGTCCTGCCCTCGCGATCTCCCACGCCAGCGTAGTTCCCCGACTGGTTCGCCCTCCGCGGTCTCCTGGCGCCGTGCAGCTCTCGCATTGTGGTGCCCCGCCCTTGGACTGCTTCGACCGGATCCCCACTTTCCTATCTCCTTCTATTTTCCGTCGCTTGCCTCTCTATTTCTTCATCTCTTTCCTTCTATTCTTTTTATTCCTCCTTCCCCCCACCCCTATTAGGCACTGCGCCGTGTCGCCTATAAGCAGACAGAAATTAGGTGCCTTCTTCCTTTCCTTACGAACCACTAACCAACCTTGGTTTCGCTCTCCACGCTTCCCTTTGTGGTTGCTCCTTAACGGTCTATCCATTAATCGCACGTGCCTATTGGGCTCCGTTACCCTTTTTTCGGGTAATTTTGCCTTAGAGTGTATGTATGCATGTATGTATGTATGTATGTCTGTATGTATGTATGTATGTATGCATGTATGTATGTATGTATGTATGATGTATGTATGTCTGTATGTATGTATGTATGTATGTGAGTAGTAGTCGCAATAAAAGGAGTGCGTCGTAGTAGTATGAAGCCACCTCCACAGCCGGACTGGAGAAATGGCACGCATTCACTCATTTGAATTGAAAAAAAAGCCACGCAAGTTAATCATAAATAAAAAGATAATTGTTTCTCATTAAATAATTACAGATATGAGTATCACTGACTTAATCTGCAATAAAGTTTGCCTTGAATTTGATGCCTTTTTAGAAAATTAGCCCCGTATCTGCACGCTACACTGCTCATGTTGTCGAAACACAATAGTCTGGCGTCTGGAGAGAATGAACAAAACGTTTATTTGAGGTTCTGCGCAAGAAAATCGGGGAATGGTATTCTGGAGGCGCTGCGTGCCTCGAGCGTGCAGTGGAGGCGAACAAGTGCATCAAATCACATCACACGTGAGACATGAGCGCTATCTCGCAGTTATCTTGGAAAACGAACCGCGCGTGCCCTCTGCGCTCGTCTCGGAAAGAATAAGGTGTAGAACGCAAGGTCACGGGTAGGTGCCACCACTGTGTCGTCTTAGTAAAGTGTTGGAAACACTTGCCTTTTCGTGCAAGCGTTGCCTGGTGAGCGCATCGTGATAAATACTGCGGTCCTTATAATTACTTGGGTAGTCCTTTTCCAGTAAGAGAAACACATTCAGAGTGTTGACGTGTTGTTGTGTGCCTCAAATATTCATAATAATTGATTTTTAATATACGATCACACAAGTATGAATGCTGAATTTTGACCAATATTGGTGGGCGCTCTGGGTGAGGTTGGCCGTTTGGAGTGTCGTTTGGCCACTTTCGTGCCGTTTAGGGTGCCGTTAAGGGTGGTCCAACACACAAAATTACAGACAGACAGACAAACAGACCAAAATTTTTGCGTCGAAGGTCCACAATAAAGACTATCGTGTTTAAAAATCTAGTATCAGAAGGACGCACTTTGAGCCCACTTGGTTGCCCCGTTGAAGTCGCTGGGCATAACCTCCTTGGTTTTAGCAAGGTTTAGCGAGATTTGGGCCCCAGTTCCTTCAACTAGAGGCGTTGAAAGGTGGAACAAGACACGAAGCGCAGGTTTTAAGAAAGTGCGCGCGTCTCCTTCTTGTCCCTTTGTCGTCACTGTGTTTTCGCACTATAACTATCGTCATGTCATACAAACTAGTCCAAACCGCCACACTCCGCTCTTCTAGTCCGGCCGTGCCACCTCTCCTTTAGTCCTTGGAATGTGGCTGCATGGCGGTACTTCTAAATGATAAATATATGATGAAAAGATGCGAGATGGTGGTACTTGAAGTGCTCACTAAATGGGCGGATGGATGGATGAATGGATGGATGGATGGATGGATGGATGGATGGATGGATGGATGGATGGATGGAGGATGGATGGATGGATGATGGATGGATGGATGTATGGATGGATGGATGGAGGATGGATGGATGGCTGGATGTGGATGCGGCATGGATGGATGGATGGATGGATGGATGGATGGATGGATGGATGGGCAGACGCCTGGATGAATGGACGGGTGAACGCATGAATGAACGGATTCACGGACGGACGGATGGACGTATTTTCGCACAGATGGATGAGCACGAACGGATGGTAGCGCAGACGGACTGATCATTGCTTCGCCCCACTCATCATGACGCACTCCGTGGATATGCTGCGATTTTTTCTGTCGTCTTGCTAATCTACAGTATAGTCTACCATTCGACTTCAGTTGGAACTGTGACGATAGCCATATGGAGGTCAAGTTAATGTCTTGTCCATCTCTCCCAAGGACCATACGGTTGCCTCTGATGCTCTCGAGAGAATCATTGGTAGTATATGTAGCGCAGTTGATGTGAATCCCACCTCATATGAGTCATATGAGGTGGGATTCGAGTAAAAAGGCGGAATTCCCGACGAGTAGGCACGCAGGGCATAGTGGAGAGAAATTGGATATTCTTGAAGGACTCGTCTTCCATTTCTCAAGATTCATTAAGGAGTTACCGACCTTTCAACTCATGTGAAACTTTTGTATTTCGTCAAAAGGGCCGGCTCATAGCCGCAAGTTGTCGACAAAAAACTCTGCTTCGATGTTTGGGCAAGTGTTCAATGTTTTCTATTTCATCATATCAAATCACGGTAACCTTGTAGAAAAGATCTCGTAATGCAAACGGCATGCATGTCGCTCACCGATCGACAATGTAGTCACCCCGATGATTGCGGTCGTGTGTTGATGGTAGTGCTACTGAGTGTTAGCCGCCATAGTGCTGGTTGAGTGCTTGCATTTTACAAGTTTTTCCGAGGGGATTTGCTGAAATCAGCGATTATCATAGGGTGATGCTTTCGGAAAGACTGCAGGATTCCTACTGTAGACTCCTTTTCCGCTGCATCTACTCGCTAGACGCTGATAAGGAGGAGAAGTTCAGCATTCCAAAAGGGTCTCCTGGGATAGGTTCGTGTACTGTCCAACCAAAGATTGCCCCCATCGCCACCAGACCTGAAACGTCTAGACACTGCAGAACTTCGCTGGTGATTTCTTGCCACATATAATCAGTCTATTAGCTGAAGAGCAAGTCCTTCTGGAGGTATCCAATGCTAACCGTGTCTGACTAACCACTTTCCGGTTAAGCTTACGAGCCACATCTTTCTTAATGAAGCTTCCTTGGCTCCCACTATCCAGATTACCTCGAATTCATTGCCCACTGTCGTTTTCGATGAATTAGGAGCGGAATTCGATATGCGAAGCATGAATTAAGAAATTGGTATGTCACTTTAAAATCACCAGAACGTTATGAAGTATAGGTAAATTATGCAATACACAACTTCGATATCATGATTATTATGTTTGGATGTGTCATTTACCTTCACCATCTACTCACGTCATCAGATGCCAAATTTAGTATATAAAAATTTAGTACATAGCATGCTACGAGCGTGGTATGTAGTGAGTGTCTTAGATGACACGCCTGTCAGGATAATCATGCTTGCACTAGTCAGATATTTCGTCAACCATTGACGCCACCTAACACCAAATTTGGTATATGTAGAGCTAGCGAAACGCCCGCGAGTGCATCATGAGCGTGGCATGTAGTCACGTTGTTATACGACACGCATCTCATGATTATCATGTTTGCACCAGTCACACACCTCCGTCATCCATTCACGTATCGTAATACAAAATTTTGTACATGAGACGCTAGCGGAACGGCCGCGAGCGCATCAAGAGCGTGGCATGTAGTCATGTTGTTACATGACACGCATGTAATAATTCACATGCGTGTCATATAACATATAATAACATGTGATATTAGGACGCTATACGTTAGCAAAATGCGAGAACTCTATAATCTAACACCATGCGCGACCGGCGTGGCCAGCGTCCATCGGCGCGGCCCGATGACAACTGGCGCGAAATTTGACATGCTGCATTTTGCGCCGATGCATTACCCAGACAGCGCTGCGTCTCCACTTTTCGTGACGGAGTGACACCGGACGCGCTGAAACACGCGGGTGTCAAAGCAACGCGGCGAGGTGCGCGCCCAGCGCCTGCGAGTATATGGCAAAGCCGGTGCTTGTCGTGGCCATGCCGGCGTGACGCGACGAAACGAACACGGCGCCCACGCGTCCCGCATCACGTCGAAGTGTATTGGCGCCCTGACTGTGGCATGTAGTGATGTTGTCACATGACACGCAACTCGTGATTATGACGTTTGCATCAGTCACATACCTTCATCATACATTGACATCACGTAATACCAAATATGGCATATGAGAAGCTAGTGAAACGGCCGCCAGCGCATCATGAGCATGGTATGTAGTCATGTTGTTACATGACACGCGTCTCATAATTATCATGTTTGCACCAGTCACATACCTTCGTCATACATTCACGTACCGTAATACCAAATATATGTGACGAGATATGTGACGCTTGCAAAATGGCCACGAGCACATTAAGAGCGTGGCATGTATTGATGTTGTTACATGACAGGCATGTAATAGTTTTCGTGTTAGGGTCTTTTGCTTGAGTTCACCCCGCAATCACGTCATACCATACCAGTTTTGCAACTTGTCATGTGAACAAAAACACCACAAGAGCAGCAAGACCATGAATTGTAAATCATCACATTAATTACATACATGTCGTCATTTTCTTGTTATGACTAGTCAAATACGTTCTTCATACAGTCATGTTATACCATACCAAGTTTGCTATGGATGCCATTATCCAAACAGCCAGGAGAGCTAAAAGCGTCATGAGCGTGGTACGTAGCCATGTCGTTATGACACGCGTGTCATGATTTTCATGTTAGGGTCTGTCGCTCGTGTTTGGAATGCAATCTTGTCAGGCCATACCAGTTTTGCAACATGTCTTGTGAACGAAACCACTACAAGAGCTGCAGGACCACGAAATGTAACTCATGACATTCATGACATACATGTCATGGTTTTCATGTTATGACTAATCAAATATGTTCTTCATACAGTCATGTTATTCCATGCTAATTTTGGTATCGATACCATTATCGAAACGGCCAGGAGAGCTAAAAGTCGTAGGCGGCTAGATAGATAGATAGATAGATAGATAGATAGATAGATAGATAGATAGATAGATAGATAGATAGATAGATAGATAGATAGATAGATAGATAGATAGATAGATAGATAGATAGATAGATAGATAGATAGATAGATAGATAGATAGATAGACAGACTTCAAGTCGCCGAAGGTCGCTACGAAATTCTTCGCATATAAAATTCACGACATCTTTCCAAAGAAAGGGAGACAATAAACTTTTATTGGCGAATGTACATGCTTTGTTGGGTGGGGCCCTCAGTCCAGGGCTCCATTGCCTTGCGCGACCTTGCGAGCCCGCTGGACCAGCGGTTTCTGTTACTGCCGGCGTAAGCTGAGCAGTGCAGACTTTAAAGAGGAAGAAGGGAACAGCTTGTGGAGCAGAGGATTCCCACGTAGAGTGGTATACTGTCGGTACAGAGCCATTTAAGGGGCAGTAGAAGGGGTACAGAGTCGAATGAAAACCATTTAGCTTGATAAGCAAGGGAATTGGTCTGCAGCTGTTCTGTTAAGTGAAAGATGAGGAGGAGGATATGTACGAGGAGGAGTAAAGGATAAGAAGGAGGCTCTATCGGTAGCAGTCCAGCGTGGCTTTGTAGTTCAGCTGTTTTGTTGGAGAATCGTCTGGGCTGGACAGCTCTTCCAATGGTGCCCGGCAGGTCAGACCTCGGGCGACCGTATGAACGCGTTATTACCATATGAGAGGCGTGTTCAGAGAACCATTCTTCCCGCTTTTAAGCCAGGGAGCCTAATTTTCTGCGCTTCCGTGATTTCTTCTAATGTTTTGTAAATTCTCAAGCACAGGTGATGTTCTGTGTATGTATAGTTGAGGAGCCCTACGGTATTTTTACCATATTTCTAATCGTGCGCTTCTTTCTTTCAATTTTCTTCCAAAGCAGCATTAGTGACACTTAAGTTGGCCAGCAGAGAAGCACGTACAAGCCCGATCAAGTTGTCCTCCGATATTCCTGCCCTTCTATTATCCACGGGCCTAATCATAATCGTGATGACGATGATACCTAAACATGGCTCATGCCCACTCAAGAGTATCAGCCAATAATGGATACGAGTTTATGAGCCCAATAACACGTCATTTTCAGTAACCTTAGAATCGTGATTTTGTTGGTACCCGTTGCCTCTAGCATCATCCCAAAGGTGATAATGTCAGAGACAATGGGGGTACGATGGTGAATGTCTGTCTAGTGGCGGCACCCAGCTTCGAGGTCAAGGACCTTTCCTGACCCGGTTATAGAGAACAAGATTAGACTTTTCCGGAAAACAGGAGTGGCCCATCTTCTCTAAAAAAACTCTCGGTAGTATGAATCAGCTCTTACAGGACAGCCTCTATCACGCAATTACTATCTCTTTTGCCCCAAATGGGGATATCATCGGCGTAAATTGTGTGACCAACATTGCAAACTCAATGATTTTGATGAAATCGATTTTATATACTTACTTCGTAGTCCTTGTCAATGTAGAGAAGCTGGCTTTCATTTCATCGCGTCAAAACATAAGTAAAAGACGGATAAATCTGCAAAGGGTTAATTCCTCAGCGTATGGAACACATGAAAAACCTCGTGGTAGTGTTTCGCCAGAGTCGTAGGTGCGTTTACGGGTGCTAGGTGTGTGTCGGAAGCGTCTTCTAACTTACGCTGTGACAGATTATGACCAGTCGTACTATGAAATACAAGTTGAAGTTGGTACCACTCGCAAAAACTTCCATATCCACCCCATTCACTGCGTGATGAATTCAGGGCTGTATTGAAGCATCAACGTCTTCGAATCGCGAACTGAAACCACAATGTCGCCTGCGCTGTCGGTAAGCCATGAGAAACGATGGCTCATTGAGCGTACGTTCATTACTATTCCTTGTTCGATGTGATCGTAGTGATGGTGGGGATTCATGTCCTAGGCAGATTGTACACCAACCTTAAAGCTTTGAGCACGGCACTTCATGCCACAGTTTCTGCAGCAGCCACAAGCTGATTTTGTGCACCTCACAAAAAGACTCTTGAGCGTCGCCTGCTCACGAAGTCTCGTCTCGAACAGTGCGCGTTCGATGGAACACGTGATGGCTCGCGCAAGCACACACAGTATACGTGGTTTTAGGGGCGAAGCTCCTTATAGCGGCACCCGTTCGTCCCGCGTTCTATCGTAGAATGTAACCAGTCTTATGCTTTGACCTGCAAACATTTTGACCTCCAAGACGGTGCCGGTGAGAGATTCCTTCTGTGCATTGTTGAACAACAAAAAATAGTGCTCAATGTACATGCCAATAGCTGATAATGGGGTATGAGAGACAGGAGCATTCGGCTTTTAGTTAACGTGCACGCTGCGATCCCCATTAACAGCCATTGCATGTACATTGAGCACTATCAGAAGGGAAAGGGTTGCTACGTTATACCCGCTGGGTGTAACCACCTTAGTTTTAGAAAGGTTTAGCGAGCTTTGAGCCGCAGTGCCATGAATACAATGAACTAGTATATACCATGAATGAACTCGAGGTAGTTAAAGGTGGGAAGTAGGTACGAAGTGCAAGCCGTAAGAAAGTAAAAGCCGAATTCTCCTGTCTCTCATTTCCCATGCAGCCATTGGCATGTACATTGAGCTCTATCTGCCAGGAAAATGTTGCTACGTTATAATCGCTGGGCGTAACCTCCTTGGATTTAGAAAGGTTTAGCGAGTGTTGGGCCGCAGTGCCATAACTACAGTGAACTTGTATATACCATGAACTCGAGGTGGTTAAAGGTGGGAAGTAGACCCGAAGCGCAAGCTGTTAGAAAGTGTGCGCGTGCCACCTCTCGTTTAGTCCTTGGAATGTCTGCTGGATGGCGGTGTTTCTATATGGGGAATATATGATGAAAAGATGCGAGATGGTGGTACTTGGAGTGTTGAATAGATGGACGAACGGACACACAGGCAGATGCATGAATGGACGCATGAACGGACGCAGGGGCGGATGCATGGACGAACGCAGGAACGGACGCACGCACGGACGGGCGGATGGACGCATGGACGGTCGCACAGACGGAAGGAAGCAAGAACGAATGGACGGACGAATGCTTTGCCCCACTCTCCATCATTCACTCCGTGGATATGCTGCCAATTTTTTTATTTAACAAGGATTCTGGCTGGTTAATCTCAAGCAATATTGCGTTAAAGAAATACTCAGTTGCGCCAGCACATTAACAGGCAATTATCACTAAACAAGCTGTCTTTGCGCAAGGTCTTTGTGCTATATAACACAATCTAGCCGCAGTTCGAGGAAACTGTATATGTCGACGAACACTCGCCTTGAAAGATTAAGCCGCTTTTTCTACGATCGTTGTCCTCCTCGAAAATTTGTTTACGCGAACCCAGAAAGAGCGATGACCCCCAGCGTCACAATTACAAGATATCCCGAAAGTGAAGTTGAATATCCTAAAAAATCTTGTACGGGAATAGGTTCACAAGCTGTTTCAGAAAGAAACACATGAATGGCAAGCCGATGCGCAATCGCAAAAACTGTTTAAGAACTCAAGCGTGCATATTATTGAATAGCCGCATCATGCATACCACAGAGCAATTAAAAATTATAATTGAAGTTTAGCCAGACCTTTTGAGGACCAGGTTTACATAGACACTAAAGAGTTATAAGATGGAAGCGCGCCCTTTTCTCGGTCCACTTTCTTCTCAGCGATTCTTGTAGCGCCAGTCTTTGTCCCGCTTGGACTTTGCGGTGGTCCCAGTCTTCTCAGCCTGGGGCGACGTCACCGTCGCATCACGCAGCGATGCTACTGTAGACGGCTCCTTGGGCCCCGTCGTGTCCTTATTGGCTCCCACAGCACCGCCACCCTGACCAACAACACTTGCGTGTAAATCGGGCTGTGGAGGTCCCTTCTTCGAGGGGGACTTCCCGAAGCCTGCGGCTGCCGAATCTTCCAGCGTGCCTCGGGAACTTAAACCGGAGAACTTGCCGGACGGAGAGATGACCTTGGGAGCCGACTTTGACTGCAGCTTTCTGGCACCTCCGCGAGCAGTGGCCGCTTCGTGACCTTTCGTGGTCACGTGGGAGGACACCGTCAACGCTGACTCGTCCATGCTGTTGGTCGACTCACGCGCCGTTGAGTATTTCGTCTGCTTCTGGTCAAGCTCGGCAGCCGCCTTGTCGAATACGTCCGCGATGATGGCCACCATGTACTGCACGGTGCCAGAGGTAGAATGAAGAAGCGAAGAAAGAGAAACAATTACTGTGACAAGAAAGATCAGATCCTGAAAAAAAACGCAACATTTACCCTCACAATTTCTCTACAACTTCCTGCAACTTTGCTACAACCTCGAGTGCTCCCGCCCGTTTTGTAGGAAGACACTGAGGCGGGCCGGCGATGAGAAACCTATAAATTTTCTTCTTAGTGTGGATTAGTCATATGTTTGCAAAGTAATGTTGCTATAGCACGGGTCACACGAAATGGCATAGGGCTCTGTAGGGTCCCCCTTCTAGAGCAGTGAATATTCCTCGAAGTGCCCCCTCCCTCTCTGTCATATTATGCCAATCCATGGGGATGAACTCACGCCCCTAAATGCCCCCCTCCCAGTTGTGTCAATGTATGGGACTCGCATTGCTTCCCTCTCTCGTCCCCCTACCCCGCCCCTTCAGTGCGCATGCCTTTGGTAGCGTACAATATAGGCAGGCGCCACATTGTGGTGTCGCGCCTCTTGTTCCTTTCAATGTTTCCAACGTTAATAACACTCTGAACCATAGTTTTCTCGACTACATGACCTTTAGTTATGTTATCCATGTTTCACGTGCAACATCACTCCTCCACAGTCGTTTATCATCTCTATGGTACCAATGAATTAACCTACATTTTCCAGATGAACTATTTGTCTTCTTGAGTTTAATAACCCTGAAAATGAAGTGATATGACTTTTAGGTACTACCTTGAAGACAATATTTTGGTGCCTCAGAATGAATCGAGCAAATTTGTAATTTCACTAATTCATTAAAACACTTCAGTTTTCCCTACAGAGGACGCCATTACATTGTTTCTTATCATTTCCGTGCGACGTAAGGAAGAGAGCAACTTGCAGTGCACTAGAGGCAGATCTGTCATGTACTCGTGATGCTCGTTAACAACGACTAGTGGGTTGTCGTGCAATGACCCCGGCAGTGATTTCTGTGGTTAACGCTAGCTGCACGACGCATGTAGTTCACAAAGTCGGTGAAATTTTCTTGGCTAGTTAAGATAATGTCCACTGCGGTAGGCCTGGTTTGCAGATTTTTGTTGTCGAAAACTTTACTATAAAAGTAAGATATTTTAAACATGTTTTCACACTCCGGTCATGGCCGCTGGCTAACAAAGTTGTTTTTCATCCAGCAGCCGTGCTCCGGTGAAGGGAATGACAAATGTCCCTTTATCAACTCTCAACGATATTGTTAAACTAATGCAAGTGCAATAAAATTACGAGTGTTTGCAGCTCTTCTGAAAACGTTTATATTTATTCGGTGGCTGAGAAACAGAGCCTGTATGGTTCATAAATTTGTGTACATATGCTTCTGTGTTTTCATATACATTATATCGATAAGTTAATGCCACAAACACTACGCACTAAATAGTTACTCCACACAAGGTTTGAAAGGGTGCTATGGTAATTAATGGGCTTATTGGGCTGTTTGCAGAATGCGAATGGCGCGGTTAGTTTTGCTGGCCTTCATGTATTGCCGTTGCTGCACATCTTCAATCGGCAGATTTAGGGTAAGAGAGGCAGCCCACACAGTGCCTTCAGGAGAAGCTGAGAGCAGGAACAGAAACTACTTTAATCCCGTGCAGTCACGAACTATGATGCCGGCGCAAGTTCGCGTGATATAAGTCGAAGGCACTGAGTTTTACATTCCAAGCAAGGAAATGAAAGAATGTGTTTTTTGTGCAAGTTTCAGTAATTAAAGTTCCTATGTGAGTAACTAATTATCTAATTATTCTGTCACTAGTCAACATCCGCGTATAGCATCAAAAGAATCAATTACGCCAGAAATGCCCGTGTAGTTTTTTTTTGCTGTACTCGTTTCGAGTAGAGAAAAAAAAAGCGGCTCGCATCTTCCCACGGGAACAACTCGAGTAAATACATCACAGAGTGGTGGGGGTATCACGTTAATGTTGCGTAACTGGGTATGGTTTGGGAATGCTTAATTGTGATTTCATCCTTCTTCTTTATTATTGCTGTTTATTAAATGAAACAGAACTGTTGCCTTCAAAGAGTGGTGAGACGCTGATGCGTCATAAGTGCCTACATATACGGGGTGGCCCGCAAACGGCTGTACAGCGCCAGCAGTCGGCTTTAAATGCAAAGCATTTCTTAATAGCACGATGTCATGCTTCCTGCGTCGGCGATGTCCACACCCCCACTGCGCATGCTCGAGCCTTGCGTATCGTGCCGCACGCTTCCACCTCGCGCCAACTGCTTCATTCCTGCCCGTCTCTCACCTCGCAAGGCCGACGCAGGCAGCGTCTGCTATAGTAAAAACCGACTGCTTGAGCTGCACAACCGTTCACTGGCCACCCCGTATATGTAGGCGCTGGATCTCACATCAGCATACCACCACTCGTTGACGCTTCTCCTTCACTGGATGTGGATGAGAATATTGAAGACGAAATAACAATTAAGCGAACCCCTCCCCCCCTGCGTCACATTTACTCGATTTTCCCCAGTAGGGAAATGTGAGCGGCATTTTTCTTTAAATGCGAAGCGTTTTTTAGCGAGCTTCGGCAACTTTGAGCAAATCTATCTATCTATCTATCTATCTATCTATCTATCTATCTATCTATCTATCTATCTATCTATCTATCTATATTTCTATCTATCTATCTATCTATCTGTCTATCTATCTATCTATCTATCTATCTATCTATCTATCTATCTATCTATCTATCTATCTAAAGACATATCTATCTAGCCGCCTACGACTTTTAGCTCTCCAGGACGTTTCGGTAGTCGTATCGGTACCAAACTTGGTATGATATAACATGACTGTATTAAGAGCATAATTGACTAGTCATAACATGAAAATCATGACATGGATTCATGAGTGTCATGTCTTACAATTCATGGTCCTGCAGCTCTTGCAGTCATTTCGTTCACATGACATGTTGCAAAAGTAGTACGGTATGGCGTGATTGCATGGCGAACGCAACTGACAGACCGTAACATGAAAATCATGACATTGAGTCGTGGAAGAACATGACTAACATTGCACGCTCATGATGCGCTCGCGGCCATTTCGCATGCGTCACATATACAAAATTTGGTATTACAGTACTTGAATGAAAGACGAACATGTGTGACTGGTGCAAACATGATAACCATGACATGCTGTCATGTAACAACATGACTACATGCCAGGCTCATGACGCTCTGGTGGCCGTTTCGCTAGCTTCACTTATACCGAATTCGGTATAACGGGACGTGAATGAATGAAGAAGGTATGATACTAGTGCAAACATCATAAACATGAGATACGTGTCATGGAACAACACGAGTACATCCTATGCTCATGATGCGCTCGCGGCCCTTTCGCTAGCTTCACATGTACCAAACTCAGTATTACGCGAAGTGAACAGACGACATATGTAAATAACATATCCAAACATGATAATCCAGACATGTGTGCCATGTAACAACATCACTACATGCCACTTTGATGATGCGCTCGCGGACGTTTTACTAGCTTCACATATATCAAATTTAGTAGTACGTGACACCAATGGATGACGAATGTACGTGACTGGTGCAAACATGACATGCATGTCATGTGAGAACATGACTACAAGCCGCAGTCAAGGCGCCAATATATTTCGATGTGACATGGTGCGCGTGTTCGGTGGTGGTGGTGGTGGTAAAAAACATTTATTTCAGAAAAAGTCTACTAGAGAGTGCCGACGTGGCCCATCGGCGTGCTAGAGTGGCAAGACCCTATTCCGGGACGCCAGTGGAGCTGGAAGCTGCCCGCGCGCGCTCCACCAAGGAGCGTTGTGCAGCCAAGGTAGAGCAGCCGAGCAGGTGCTCCTCCCAAGCCTCTCTAGTTGGGATAGGAAAAGGGGATGAGAAAGGGACGGGATTAACTGGGCACGATGCTACGACGTGATATGTGTCGGCGAGGACATGACAGGTCGAGCAGGTGCCACTGATTTCCGGCAAAAAGTGCCTGGCGACCGCCGGACTGATAAAGGTGTTCGTCTGCAGGCGGCGTAGCAGTCGTTCGTCCGCTTTCTCCAAACTGCGTGCGGGGTACGGGTAGAGGCGGCGCGAAGCCCGGTAATAAGCCAAAATTTCGCGAAAGCGCGTCAGGTTGGTATTGCCAGATTCCGTCTCGGGACATGGAGGGGCAATGGCCCGGACAGGAGAAGCGCGGGCAGCGGCATTTGCCGCCTCGTTGCCGGGCAGGCCCGAGTGGCCTGGGGTCCAGACTATGCGAATGGGATGAGGGTTGAAGCGCCAAGAGGCTGCCTGTAGTAGGCTAGCCGCCAGCGGGGCAATGGAACCCTGAAGGTACTGAGAACAGGCCGAGCGCGAGTCCGTCAGGATGGTGCGTGAAGCAGAGTGAGAGGCGGCCAAAGCTATGGCAACCTCTTCAGCGTGCGTTACTGTGTCTGCTCCAAAGGAGAGGCCATCTACGTGTTTGCCCTCTGTAATCACGGCAGCCGTGAAGTGACCCGAGGGGGAGGGACCCGAGACGTCCACGTAGAAAACACCAGGACGATCGGAGTGTCGCGTATGAAGGGCCGCGGCGCGTGCTAGTCTACGGCCAGGATGGAGGTCGGGGTTCATATTACGGGGTAGAGGTTCCACCCATAGCTTTTGACGCCAGAGCTCTGGTACCGGCTCCAGAGGGTCTTGGTCAGATATCGCGTTAAGGCCAAGTCTGTGTAGAAGACGGCGCCCTGAAGGCGTCTGCGACAGTCGATTGATTTGGTTAACGCGATGAGCTTCGCGCATCTCTGCAAAGGTGTTAAGTACCCCCAGAGCCGTGAATCGGCTGTTGGAAGTTGCAATAGGTAGGTCCAGAGCGCGTTTGTATACTGAACGAAGAAGGACGTCCAGCTGGTGCTCGTGTCGACGACGCAGGCGAAGGTAAGGCAAGGCGTAGAGGACGCGACTGGTCACAAACGCGTGGGCCAATCGGAGGGACTGAGACCCGCGGAGGCCGCCGCGCTTGGTAGACACTCGCCGTATCATGCGGCTCACCTGTTCGCTGGTGCGTCTGAGGCCTGCTATTGTGCCCTTTGGATCCAAAGACGATGTGAGGTGAAGGCCAAGAACCCGAATACTTTGCACTGACGGGACGGGCCCGGACGGAAGAAAAATTTGAGGCGGCGGTAGCGGAGAGACTGAAAGAAGAGCCGATTTAGCTGGAGAGCACTCCAGGCCGCATGAACCTGCGTAGGTGTCCACCAGAAGGGCAGCCTTTTGCAGGCGTTCTTCGATTTGCGCTAAGGAGCCGGTGTTGGTCCAGATTGTGATATCGTCCGCATATAGTGCGTGTTGTATTCCCTCGACCTCGCTTAGAAGAGAGGGGAGGTTCATCATCGCCAGGTTAAAAAGGAGAGGAGACAGGACTGCCCCTTGAGGTGTACCCCGCGTGCCTAATAAGTAAGGGCCGTGTTCGGTAGAATTAAGGCGAATGAAGGCGGTGCGATGTGATAGAAAGGCGCGAATGTAGTTGAAAGTCTTCTGCCCGCAGTTTGTAGTAGACAGGTTAGTGAGTATAGTGCTGTGTTTGACGTTGTCGAACGCCCCGCGGAGATCGAGAGCGAGCACGGCTTTATCGTTATGGCGCATAGTAGTCGGCTCTATGATATCGTGTTGAAGCTGGAGCAGGACGTCCTGCGCCGACAGATGTGGGCGAAAGCCAAACATCGTGTCGGCAAAGGTCCTCCTGGCCTCCAAGTAGGCGGAAAGGCGTTCGCGAACCATGGTTTCCATGAGTTTGCCTGCGCAAGACGTAAGTGAGATGGGTCTCAGTGCCTCAATACTAATGGACTTTGCCGATTTGGGAATGAATGTCACGACCGATGTGGTCCATTCCGTTGGAAGCGGAGAACCGTCCCATATCGAATTTATAAGGTGGAGTAGCGAGAGGTGTGCTTGGTCGGGAAGATTTGCCAGGAGCGATACTGTGATTCCGTCGCGTCCAGGGGCCGTGCCCCGTCGCATTTTCGTGAGTGCAAATCGTAAATCAGAAAGTGTGTATGGGGCGTCGAGGTCGGTGTTCGGGGCGCCGTAATACGTATATGCTGGGCCTGCGGGATCAATTGTGCGGCAGATGTAGCGGTCACAATGTTCTCGCGCGAGTTCATCCGTAGTGCCCTGAAAGGCATGCAGAACACGGTGGAGCTGGCGTTGCGTTTCTCCCCTGGTAGTGGAGGGATCGAGAAGGCTTCTAAAGAGTCGCCACGCACTCTTAGAGCTCATCTGCTTTGCAGCCTTCGAACAGGTGTCTGCCCAGTTAGCATCGGAAAGTTGTGCGGAGTTTGCGGCCGCCTCTGCAGTGAGCGCCTCAATGCGAGCGCGAAGTTTCCGATTAAGTTTGTTGCGTTTCCAGCGCCTTATGAGCCCGCGGCGAGCATGCCAAAGATGTAGGAGGTGTGGATCGATTGCAGGAGTCAAATTAGAGGTTGCAAGGGTGCGAGTGTTCGCTTGTTTTATATGAAGAGCGTATGATGCCCACGCTGCATATTCGGTCGAGGAGAGGCCGGCGGGGAATGGTTGCATTCTGAACTGAGTCCAATCGGTGAGACGGGCTTGGCCCCAGTGTTGGCGCATTTTCTGCCGCGGTGTGAACGAAATGCGGAGTAAAAAGTGATCGCTGCCTAGGGTTTCACCTAAATTTTCCCATGTAGCATCGCGGATGTGACGGGTGAGGGAGAGGTCGGGGCATGTGTCTCGCGTGACCGAGTTGCCGGAACGTGTGGGTTGTGCCGGATCGGTAAGAAGCGTTAGGCTCAGCGAGGAAATGAGCTCCTTGAGCTCTCTGCCCCGGGCCTTCTCGTAGTGGTAACCCCAGTGAGGGCTGGGGGCATTAAAGTCCCCGACAATCAGCAGTGGTTGTCGGGCCGCTATACGCAGCGCCCGGTGGAAGAGATGCGCAAACGAAGCCCTTGCAAGGCGAGGGAGACAGTACACGCTTAATATATGTATTGATGGTTGGCCCCTCCGCTGAGATAGCACTGATATCATGCAGTAGTCGTAAGGAAGATCCAGATCGAGGTCAATCTGTACCGCCGTGTAAGCTTTATGCACGAGGAGGCATGTGGTGGTGCCGCCTACATAGGAGCAGTATCCAGAAAGGGATGGAGCAGGGCCAGATTCTTGGAGCGCCAAGACGGCCGGCTGAGAGCCAAGTGAGCTGAGGAAAAGGGAAAGATGTGAACGCTTTCGCCTGTTCCCGAAGCCTCCAGGGTTCCACTGTATGATCTCGAATTTAGACGCAATGTTTGAACGGGACGTACGATTGGTAGCCATCGTGACTGTCCTAGGTTTTATATTTGGTCCTCCATGTCCCGCTCGGAATCCTCAGAGGCAGGGAGGGGCACGGAGGCCGGATTGTCCGACGGCGGGGTGGTGGTAGCCACCTTACGACGACGCCGTGGAGCTGTACCCTCACTGCTCACCGAGCAGGAGCGGGAACGCGATGCCTTGGGTTGAAACTGGGTGATTGCCCAGGCTTGAATAGCCTGGGTAACCTCTACTACTATGCGTTGGACCGAGAAGCTGGTGAGGAGGTGATTAATCGAAGCTTCGACGCGCGTGAGGCGTTCTTCTACGCGCGGGGTGCGCTCTTCGCTAGGGAGAGTTTGGTTAGCGGGCAAGATAACCTGAGGTGCCCCAGGAGCCTCAAGAGCTTCTGGAGTAGATGTGGCACCGGTTCCGAGTGCTGGAGTACAAATGGTTGCTTGAACTGGCGGTTTAATGGAAGTGGGCTTAGCGCCAGGACTAAGCTTGGATGTAGCTGGCGTAGCCGCCTGGACAGAGGAGGCAATACCGGATGGCCTTGCAGTGCACTGTTGTTGGGGTTGAAGTCGCTTATTTAAGAGTTCGAGTTGTTTAGTTAAAAGAGAATTTTGCTTTTGAAGTGCCGCAACTTGCTGGCGAAGGGCCGCAAGTTCGGGAGAAGGAGGATCGACAGAAGGGGGTGAGAGAGGCTTAGAAGCAGCTTTCCCTGCCCAACTGCTCACCTGAGGTACCACCGCTGGTGCTTCGAGCGGTGGGAATGCCTGAGTGTCGGCGTGGAGTGGTGGAGCCGACTGATGCAGGTTGGTGCCGCTGTCTGGCTGTGACGAACATGAGGTGGTCCCTCGAGCAGATGTTGAGGGCTGCTTGCGTTTCCGATATTTTCGATATTTTGCCGTGCAGCCACTGGTCCCAGTCTCATGGGCGCCGTGGCAGAGGAGGCACTTGGGGTGGCAGTCGTGGGCATTGAGGACCTGCAGGTGCGGGGGTTCCACATTTGGCACACTGCGTTGGAGCGGGGTGAGGACACTGAGGTGGTCGATGGCCGATGGTACCGCACTTGGTGCAAACCGGGACCGTTTTCTTGTAGGCGCGGATGTACGTCGCCACGCAGTGGTAGAAGAGGAAGCGGGGTAACTTCGTGCCCTCGAAAGTCACCACCGCCGCCGCGGAATCTCCGAGTTTGCGGACCGCAAGGATAGTACCTCGAGGCCAATACAGTTCAGACTTTATCTTTTCCGGGCTTTCAGCAGGGTTTACGTTGATGACGCCCCTGCATGTATCCCCTGGTGCCTTGGCGTGGCCTCGAACGGGCAGCTGCTGATCCCCCACTTGCAGCTGGAAGTCCCCGAGGAGTCGCTGTGCCATAGGCAAAATGGTGGTGCTACAGACCAAGATGTTCTGTTCCCAGATTGGCCACACTTGAATTTGCGTGGTAGTCCGGTCGCCGAGGTAGCTGCGGATGGCGTCGCCCGCGCGATCGGCCGGGACAAATGTGCGTAGCTCGCAGGGAACGCGAGGTTTAACTACTACGATGTAGTCGTCACGAGAGAGGCGAGGAGTTTGACGCGGACGCCACTTGCGTTGCTTCGCTGGCTGCGAGGACGGAGCAGAGGTAGGCACACCTCCGGAGGGATGGCGCGCCGGCGTTCCTTGCAAGGCTGGGGAATGGTGGCCCGCCGTGGCGTCTCGTTGTTGTTGAGACGCAGGCTTCGATTTCGCTTGCTTGCGTTGCCACAGTCTCACCATGTCGTCGAGGTATTCATCTTCTGATGGCATGGTGTTTTCGGAGGATGAAATCTCCATAGACAGCAGTTGGCTCGAGGTAGGATCATAGCCCGTAACCACGTTAGCGGCCGCCATCGCCGGGCTGAGAGCCCTTAGCGAGGCGGCGTTGTAGCCGGGAGTGAAGGACGTCCCTCAAGTTGTCAAAACTGGACCCACCTGGACGAAGGTGTTGTCTAGGCGAAGCGGAGAACTTGGCGGTGACGATAAATCCAAGTTTCAGGGGTACCAAGGTGGATGTCCGCAGAAATAGCATAAAATCTACGGAGGCGATGTGGAGTGCGTCCGTCACCATCGAGCGCTCGCAGCGCCCCCCTGTTCGCTGACGTTCATTTCGTCGCGTCACGCCTGCGTTCTCACGCCAGGCGCCGGCCTTGCCATATACTCACGGGCGCGTGCCGCGGTGCGTTTCTTTGACGCATGCGCGTTTCATCGTGTCCGGCGTCCCTCCGGTACGACATGAGGGAGACGCTGTGTTGTCTGGGTAACGCATCGGCGTGAAATCCAGCATGTCGCATTTCTCGCAGACGGACGCTGGTCACGCCTGGCGTCAGACTATGGAGTGCTCCCGTTTTGCTAACGTAGCGTCGCTGTGCCCAGCGTGCGTGCGCGGCAACGCTACATTGGGCCCTTCATGATGCGCTCGAGGCCGTTTTGCTAGCTTCACATATACCAAATTTGGTGTTACGGGACGTCAATGGATGACGTAATCTATGACTGGTGCAAACATGATAATCCTGACACGCGTGTCATGTAAGAACATGACAACATGCGGCGTTCATAGCCTGCTCGTGGCCGTTTCACTAGCTCTACATATACTAAATTTGGTATCACGTGACGTGAGTAGATGACGGAGGTAAACGACACATCAGACATGATAATCATGACACGTAAGTCATGCAGCGTGCCATTTAACTCCACCTTGTAACGTTGTACTGATATTAAAGTAACATATCAACATTTCTTATTCGTGCTTCGCATATCATCGATTCCCACTGTACGTGGGATATGCCAATTTTTTTTTACTAGAAGACGCTGCCTGCATCAATCTTGCGAGATGAGAGGAGGAGGGGAGCGACAGTTAGCAGCAGATGCAAGCATGCGGCACCAGACGCGAAGCGCGAGTATGTGTAGGGGGGAGTGGACGCCACTACGGAGGCCGGATTTGGTAGTTGGTGCGACTATAAAATACCCCGCAATTTAAAACTTTTGACATTGGTCCTGAAATTCGGCACGTCTAGGGATCGTGAAACAAGTGAGTGCCTCCAGCAAGTGATCTTCTGCAGCACACAGAACCTGTGTTTGCCCATGCTACACAGTTTTCCACCCCTGAGCAATGTAGGGGTGGGGGGTGGGGGGGCTTTGTTATTTATTTATATCTGTCTTTCGCTGCTTCAACACAGACAATGACTGCCTTAATGAGGTTTATATTCAAATTCAATTAAATACGCCGTAAAGTAAAATTGAATGATTGTTGGCTGTCTATTCTGGAAGCGTGCAGGAATGTGAACACTGAGTTTCAGGCACGAGAAGAAACATGTGGCCTGCGACGCGAAGGCAAAGTTCCCGTACAAAGTTCTGTACGCCGTGACTGAAAAGGCGCAAACAGCGTTACCGGCACTGCCTTTGCTCCTACGTCTAAGAAAGATTCAGAAAACGTAGACATGTCAGCTGCATACAAAATTGTGGAACCTTCAAACAAGAAATTACCACAAAAACTAAAATACATACTGCTTCTATATAAGTGTGTACAAATTCACTTCGGTAGTTCTAGCTTGAAATGCTCACCGACAAGAACTTTTTCCAAGAATCAACGGCGGCGGGTGTCATCAGGCGTTCTTCCTTGGCCTGGAGAACGTTTATCACGATCTCGCCCATCACCTCGAAGTGGCTTGGCCTGACGCCCTGGCGGTGAAGATGCTCGGTCGCATTGCGGCGTACCAGCACCTCGAAGGTGGCCGGGTCGAGGATGTTGTCCACCATAGACGTCAGGTGGTAGCCGACGGCGCATCCGTGCGCCCTGAACGCCGGGTCGTCCTTGAGCCCCGCCGCGTTGTTGGCGCGGAAATTGCGGAACTTGGGCAGGTACTCGGGGTGCCTCACGAACAGCGAGAGAAAGAGGAGGACACCGTACTCGCGGTTGTTGCTGCAGAAGGCGCGCCAAGTGCTCTTGATCAGATTCTTCTCGTTCTCCGTCAAGCCTGATATCGTGTCTGGCAGCTCGCCTGTCTTGCGCGCCGCGTTGCCCATCGTTCCGTGCGACGTCGAAACACTTCGTAGCCCTTAATATTTTCAAGCGTAGATGGCAATTGTAGTTCTTGTTCTTGCTCTTGTTGTCCCTCACTTGTGGCTCATACCCACTGTGGGGGATCGGCTAATAATTGAGTGGTCTTATAAAGTATTATTCGATGTTGGAGTAAAAGATCTTACAGATTGAAAACATTACAAACTTTAGGAGAAGCTTTGATGATCACTGATCTGTACTTACTATAAAGTTTTTGTATCAGTAACAGATGATAACCTAGATCAAGATCTAACTTAAGAAAGGAAGAAAAGGGAGAAGTTATGCGTATGTCGACGCAAAACAATCATGTTAGTTTGTAGGTCTTTTCGTTTCACTCAGATAATTCCGCACTGCCTCGCAAACCTTCGCACTGACAACCCAGAAATAGAGGCTCCGAAGACAGAAACACGGACATAGGTAAATTAATTCCAATAGCACGTAAAGGATTTTCTAGCCTGGATCTACGAGCTATATTGAATCTTCTACATGTCAAAAAGTAATGATCCTTAGTTTCTGACTTGCCACGGAAAGCGCACTTTGAAGAAAGGAGCCTGGCCAAATTCATGTTAGTATAAATTTAGTTTGGGCACCCCACAGCACAGCCTCGTAATTGTGACTTCTAGTTTACGTGTGTCACAAGAGGATCGGCGCTAGGGATATAATAAGTGCTGATATTCAGTCGAATTTGTGAGTGATGTAGCTGTGGAGCTTTTCATATTGGTACGCCTGTGAAGTTACGCAGCTTTTACACAAGCGGATGATGGAAAACACGGTAAATGTGGCCCACTTATGGCTGACTTCTCTAAAAGTGGCCATTTTGTTTAATTGCAACCCTCTATGGCCCAGCACCCAAACTAATCTCACTTTTCTCAAATGAGGGAGGGGGGGGGTAATAATGCACAAAACGCCTTTATTATCTGCGATTCAGCACCAGCAGAAAGTGGAGCGCAAAGAGACAGAGAATCTGTAATTATAACAGCCGATGACATTTCCGCGTTTAACTTTAGTAAGGCGACTACCATTGCCAAAAACTCAGCCACAAAAACGGGTATGAAATCAGGTTAGCGGAGTGAATAGGACCAATCTAAGTTTGGGCTGAATATACCAACAGTTGACATTTCGTCACTCTGTCATACATCTGCAGTAATAATTACACTTGTTTTGATGCTGTGTAATTATTCTTGCGGTAAACAATCTAGAGTGTGATGGGGAGAAACATTACATTATAAAGTAAAATGTCGTCGAATTGAACATCTGCATGAGGGGAATTATCGCTAGTCAGCCTTATCTCGCCGATACGTACATTCAGCTGGTCCAGTAAACGTTGTACAAATATAATTTGTGGGGTGTGAAACTGTGGCCATCTAACACCCAAAATACTTTAGGAGTGAATATAAATACTGTCTGCGACTGATGGAGTGGTGACTCATAATACCTTAACGTCTCCATGGTCAAAATACGAAATCTGTACTAAAGAGAAGGAACTCTCGATTCTAGGTATAAAACGCAGTTGGAAACTGTTTTAGGAGACCAAGGCATAAGCGTAACATTTCTCTTTAAAAAAGAATGAGAAGCCGGGTTTTGTAGGCTGGAGCACGAGAGAAAAGCAGCCATCCATATTCCAGAACAGGACGAACATACATTCAATATATCATTACTAGTGTATCTCTTCTCGTGCCTCTTCGGTAGTTGCTTGTCCTACGCAACATGCCGATGGCTCGTGCACCCTTTCCAGCTATGTATTCAATGTGTTGGCGCAGTTTAGAGATGCATTAAA
Organism: Rhipicephalus microplus; assembly: GCF_013339725.1. Classification (NCBI taxonomy): domain Eukaryota; kingdom Metazoa; phylum Arthropoda; class Arachnida; order Ixodida; family Ixodidae; genus Rhipicephalus; species Rhipicephalus microplus. The sequence continues at coordinate 72,651,939 of NC_051165.1, forward strand.
AACTTCCCCAAGATATTTAAAAGATTCCACGTGTGGTATTATCTCAAAATGGTAACATAATGAGATTTGCATAGGATATTTCAAGGGGAAGACAAGAGTGGCACATTTACTCGGATTTAGTAAGAAGTTAGTGTCATCAAGCCACTTCTCCAGGGTGTTAAGATAAGACTGCAGGCGGTCGTATAACGTCTGAATGAAGTCTGTCGTTCCAAGGAAGGCGATATCGTCTACGTAAACATAAGTTGTTATGGCCTAGTTACGTGGAAAGATGCTCTTTAGCAAATCAAATAACACAAGGGACAGCACCGAGCCTTGCGGTACTCCTCTCTTTTGTGTGTGCACAGTCGATAAAAAGCCGCCTTTGAAGCAATAAAACTTCCTGCCCAAAAGGAACTTGGGAATACTCGTTACTATGTATGTCGTAAAATTAAGGAATTCAAGTTGATCCATCAGAATACCATGCTCTAGAGTATTGTATGCTTTAGCGATATCCCAAGTAGCTAAAGCTGCATATTTGTTGTCCCGGCGAGCTAACTGTAAGCGACCTTCTAAATCAACATCAGCCTTCTATATGAAACGCCCAGCACTGTACCCGATTTGACAGGGGCTTGGATTTGACCTTTCGTCAATAAATCTATTGAATAAAGTAAACATAATTCACTCAATCAATTTCACCAGATTTCATGTCAAAGCAATTGACCTTATGTTGTCCAATAAGTACTTGCCGCCTTGTTTCCTCAGCAAGAGTATAATTTCTGCCAGTTTCGATTCTTATAGTATGCATGAGTTCGTCAACGAATAGTTCACAATATCTAAAAGATTACTAGGTGATTCTTGAAGTAAAACATTTCACATGGAAGTCGTAATTTCATCTGGTCCCGGGGCAGTCATTCGTAAACAAAGTACAGCTTCAGTTAATTCAGATGTGGAAATTTTTGTATATTAATCCATAGATACCTGCATGTTGTGAATAGACGAGAAATCTGTTCTAAAGCAATGTTCTAAACTTTCAGCTATCTCTTCCAGAGAGGCGGACATCTCTTGTGGCGTCAAGATACATGATTCTAAAGTCAAATGTGTTGGCAGTACCTTTTTTCACCGCAGATACGCGAATACGGCATGCTTGTTGTTCGATTTGGAAAGATAATTGAAATGTCGATTGTCATATTCTTCTTCCGCATGTTTAACAGTGCGCTCAAATGCACTAACAAAAAAAACTGATAGTCTTTCTAATTTGTTGGGCATTGATTTACAGAAGCTTCTTCCAAGCGCCTTTCTGTCTTCTGTAATCACGCGCACATTCATTAGTTCACCAACGAGAGTATGGCCGTTTACTGAATGGAATAACCAACTCTGAATTTTTCCGACATCTCTCAAGTATGAAGCTGATCTTAGATGCAGTTTTCTGACCATTGTCATACTGAAGTTTTGCAATGGCTGAACGCAGACAGAGAGACAAAACTTTATTTGTGCATAACGCGGAGCATTCCAAATGGTCGGGCTCCCATCCCAAGGCTCCGCTGGCCCTAGCCATCATCTCTACTCGTTGGACCAGCCAGCGCTGATCAACAATGACCGAGCTGGACAGCAGTGCCTCCCATTGTTTCTCTGTGTTCATTTTGTGGTGTTCTTCATTGTGATGCGTACACTCTCACGTGATGTGAAACAGAGTCGGTGTGGCCCCACACCACGGACATATATTTCTGTATGCTGTGGGGTAGAATACATGTATGTGTTTGTTTGGATTCTGAGTAACGCCACCGATTCCATTGCTGTGAGTTTTTTTTATGTGGTGCTGGATACAGTTTCCTATTGTCCCTGTAATACTGAAGAATTGTAGCATTGTTAGGGTCTAGGGGCGTTGTATCCTCTATTGCAGTGTACAAAGAAGCTCGGTGATTTGTGAAGCCTCGAGCCACCTCATCCGCAAACTGGTTCCCGGTGACGCCCTCGTGCCCTGGCGCCCAGGTAATGGTTTGGGTGTATTCAATTGGAAAGTCTTTCTGAGCTTTGGTTAGAATTTGGAAGGCCTTCATACATATTCTACCTTTATCGTAATTTCTACATGCAGCCTTCGAATCTGTGATTATTGTCATTGGGGCTTTTCTCTCCCGGCCCTCCTTGATTGCCAGCGCGATCGCTATCTCCTCCGCTTCTGTGATAGAGGCTTGGGCTATGCAGGCACAACTTGTGACGTTTCCTTTTCGGTTTGTGACCACAGCCACCATGTTCTTTGCATTTGCCTGATATGGTGCATCGTCAGTAAATTTCGCCGTATTCAAATATTTCGTCTGTTTATTTATGTAAGCGGCTCTTGCTTTACGTCTTCCAGCATGTAAAACTGGGTCCATGTTCTTCGGTAGGGGGCATATCTTGTACCAGGCTCTGACTGAGCACGACAATTCCTTAGCTTTTCCATGTGCCTGTACTTGTTCAGCGAGGCCGATTCTCTAAAGAAGTTTTCTGCCGGTTGACGTTTGTAGCAGGCGGCTAATCTCGGTGGTTACTTGCGCCTCAGTCAACTCATAAAATGTATTGTGAAGTTCGAGCGCTAATAGCTTCGCAGTTGAAGTGCTTTGTGGTAGTCGCAGAGCCGCTTTATACGTCATGCTTATTATTTTGTCTGCTTTTTCTTTCTCCTCTATATTCATGTTGTGGTAGGGTAGCGAGTATGTTTGTCTGCTGATGACTAAGCTCTTTATCTAACGAAGTACGTCTTGCTCTTTCAGTCCAGCACGATTGTTCGTTATTCAAACTATCATACGAACAATTTGTTGAGCTGTTCGTTTAAGCATATTCAGTGTGTGGAGACATCACTGATTGGACTGTAACCACATCCCTAAAATTCGAACGGTCGTTTTCTCTGGAATAATATTGCCGTCTAGCTTGACCTCAAGGCGGAGACTTGGGTCTGTCCTTTGTTTTTTTTTTGGTTTTTTTTTACTCTGGGAGAACCGAATGAGTTCCGATTTGTCTGCTGACCACTGAAGTCCCATTTCTTTAGTGTACTCTTCGATGGTTTCAGCTGCCAGTTGAAGCCACTCTTCTTTTTCTGCCAAGCTACCCTTGTTTGTACATATAGTGATGTCATCCGCATAGAAGGAGTGTCAGATGTCGGGAATATCTTCCAGTTTTTTGGCAAGACGAATCATGGCTATGTTGAAAAGCGTAGGCGAGATAACAGCGCCTTGTGGGGTGCCTTTGCTCGGTGGGTGGAAGACATTGAATTCGTCTTCCCCTAATCTGATAACAGCGGTTCCTTTAGTAAGGAAGTTCTGTACATGTTTGTACGTCCTTTGACCGCAGTTGGTCGCTGCTAGCCCATCTAATATGGCCTTATGGCGTTGTCGAAAGCGCCTTTTATGTCGATGGCCATGACAATGTTTTCTCCTGCTTTCAGAACATTTGTTAGAACTTCCTCCTTTAAAAGCGGAAGGATGTCCTGTGTCGAAAGGTTCGAGCGTAAACCAAATATGGTGTTCGGCAAAAAGTCATTTTGTTCAAGGTGCCAAAGTCAAAAAGTCAAGGTGCCGTTGAAGTCTGGCATTTATTAATCTCTCAAATATTTTGCCTAAGCACGAGGTAAGAGAGATTTACCTGAGGTTTTCTATTGTCAATTTCTTTCCTGGTTTGGGTATCATAATTATTACAGCATGCTTCCATTGCTGAGGTATAGTGCCATTCACCCAGTGTTCGTTAATGAAGTTTAGAAGTGCTGTTGTGGCTTCGTCGTTCATTTGCGAATCATAGCATTGGTGATTTGATCCGCCTCAGGCGCTGTGTTGCGTTTCATGCTGACGATTACCGCTCTGACGTCGGCATGCCTGAAAGGTGCAACCAGTTCTGAGTTTGGGAGCCCAGCGTATTCAGCCTGGTAAGGGGCTGTGATGGCTCGGGCGCCGAAACACTTAATATAGATGTCTTGAAGGAGATCTTCTCGCGTGCCTGGATATGTGTGCAATAATCTTTCTAGGAATTTTTGTCTTTCGCGTTTAGTTTTCAGAGGGTCAATCATGGCTCTGAGGATATTCCATGTCTTTGCTGTTCCTAGGGTTCCATTTAGTGAATCCCAAAACTGTTCCCAGCTGACTGTCGCGACTTGATTAGCGTACTGTTCGGCTTGCTGCGTCATTTCTTTAATTTTCGCTTTGAGTTTCGTGTTTCGCTTTTGCCTTTTCCATCTTGTGCTGACCCCTCTACTAACTGCAGCGGATGATCACCGCGGGTTCACGCTTAGCGAGCCACAGGGCGACGACTCCGTCACTCGCGTGTAGCACACCGCTCCGCGCGCGCTCAACTAATAATGGTGCTTAGCGCGGCACGGCAAAGAGACAGTGTTCTAATGCAAAATACACAACACTTTATTGCCTCTGGCGGCACCCCGAACAACAGTACAACGTCCGCTCCCGGGACGCGGGTAGCAAAGGCACCCACATGCGGAAATTCGCTATAAGGGGAAAACCGTGAGCACGTCACAGCTGGTCGGGAAAAGGTCCCTCGCGGCTATGCTGCGCACTCTCACGATGGCCAATGGGCCTGGTCGCAAGTGTTAGGGCAAACGCCGTACGCGTAGGCCTACGGCAAGTGCGGCTCGGTGTGGTACGACCCACTTCAAGCACTAGGCACCGCTGCGGGCTTAGCGTACGGTACCGAAGCTAGCACTCAAGTAAACACGCCTGTCGAGGTGCCCAAGGCCACCGCAGGCAGGCTACAGTCTGTCGATTCCCAAAGAGGACGCGGACGAAGGAAAACACGTGCTCATAGCTCGGCATACTCGCTCATAAGTACACTCACTCACACTCATTCATACTCAATTGAATGTGGTGATTGTGAGTATGAGTGAGTACTAATGAGTATAAGTAGGAATGAGTAGAACGTGAGTGAATACTTATGAAGATGAGTGGGAGTGAGAATGTACGTGAATGAGTACTTTCAGTGTGAGTAGAAGTGAATATGAACGTGAGTGGGTGCTCATGAGTGGGAGTAGGAGTGAGTATGAACGTGAATGAGTATTCCGAGTGTGAATAGGAATGAGTGTGAACGTGAGTGACTACTCTGAGTGTGAGTATAAGTGAGTGTGAATGTGAGTGAGTACTCTGAGCGTGAGCAGAATTGAGTATGAACGTGAGTGAGTATTGTGAGTGTGAGTAGGAGTGAGTATGAACGTGAGCGAGTACTCGTGAGTGTGAGTAGATGCGAATTTGAACGTCAGTGAGTACTCATCAGTGTGGGTATCCGTTAGTATGAACGTCAGTGAGTATTCATCAGTGTGAGTAGAAATGAGTGAGAGCTTCTGAGTGTGAGTAGAAGTGAGTATGAACGCGAGAGAGTACTCCGAGTGTGATAAGAAGAGAGTATGAACGTGAGAACGTGAGTAAGTAGGAGTATGAACGTGAGTCAGTATTCATGAGTGTGATTATGAATGAGTGAGAGCTCATGAATGTGAGTAGGAGTAAGTACGAACGTGGGTGAGTACTGATGAGTGTTAGTAGACTTGACTGCAAAGGTGAGTGATATGCTGTGAGTGTGAGTAGCAACGAGTAGAAACATGAGTGAGTTACTATGAGTGTGATAAATATTTGTAACCATCGCAACGGCGTCCTCAATACGTTGGAAATAACGGGCACTAAGGCATGGAAGCTTACTATACGCAAAAGCCTTCAGTTAGTTTGGAAACTGGGGGCGCCATCCTACATCAGATGGAGGGGGGGGGGGGCGAGGTGACCGCGCGAAACTCAAGTTGAAGGTAGCCGTCCATTTTATTGTAATTTGAATTTTCTAGGCTAAATAACTTTGAACTGCTTGTCCCTATAGCTACCGTTCTTGCTGCACTTACCTCTTGCGTCTTCAGTCTACGTAACCTGCTGATAATACATGTAAACCAACAAGGTCTTGAGAAGCCCTTTGACAAAAATCGCCACGCGAGCCGGTTCAGAAAAAAGAAATGCACTGCGCAAGCGACAAAAAAAACGCTGAAATGGCCCGCGAGAGAAAGCACATTGTGTGCGCGACGCACATTGTGCGCAGCGATTTTGCAGTTTCTATCTCTGCGTTGTCCCTCAAGTGAAGGTTGCCTTGAACGAAAACCTTAAGTGATCTCATGACCTCTCAAGCACGAAGCTGTGTGCAAACTTCGCCTTCTCAGTGCCCCATTAAAAAAAAGAGGAAAGCTTGGAGGACGGTTCAGCTTCGCCGTCAATAGTATAATATGCGATAGCGTAATCGGACCCTGTTCGCATCGCCGTTTCAATCTCTACCCTCGCTTCAGTTTTCGGCGGCTTATTATGCCTTCAACAGTGCAGACACAATGTGCAATAAGCGCCCAATCACCCTTGATAATTTATTCAATCATTCACATTACGCGGGCTAATACAAAAACACACATAACCCAACTCGTTAATTACCGTTTTATTCGAGTGTCCGCGATGATCCTGCGTACGCACACTGCCAATGAACGTTAACCGCGTCCGCAGATCCATAAATAAGGCCCCCTGCAATCGTCAGTGCCGGCACGGAGCCAACGAAGTCTCCGCGTGAGAGCGACCCAGAGAGGAAGGAAAACATCTCCAAAGATGCGCACAATTTCTCGAATGCAAAACTGCCGTACGCAACGCATTCCATCTGAAGGCGAGGCAGAGAGGGGAGGCACCGTCTCGGTGGTGGCGCCGGGCCACAAAACACCTACCAGTAACCGGGCGGCCGGGGTGGCCGCGGCGCCGCGGCGCCGACGTGGCGGCGAGACCCCGGCGCCCGCCTGTCCCGCTAGTGCAGACAGAAGGGGCCAGGGGTAGTGTAACGAACGAAGGGGCCGAGCCGGGCGGCATGGCAATGTCTTGGGTTCTGGCGGGTAATCAGCGGCAGCCGTGTAGTATACTGAAGCTGCCGAGAGCGTCTCTATTTCGCGGGCGTGCGTCGTAGCCTACGAAAGCACGTTTTGAGTGCTTGTAACACATTACTGAGATTCTAAACAATGTCTCAGTGTCTCCTACGCGTCATGGCACACATATGAATGTGCAGGTGTGTCGTAATTGCACTGAGTCATTGCCTGTTTGTGGAACCTACTGACCCTAAAGAAAGCGACAATTGTTCAGCTTGATTGTTAATTGAGTAACCTGAGTACACGTAACGCTACCTCAATGTTAATATTCATCATCGGCCTGACAACATCCACTGCAGGACAAAGGCCTCTCCCATGATCCGCAACTCAACTCGGTCCTGTGCTTGCTGCTGCCATTATGTACTCGCGAACTTCATAATCTCATCTGCCCACCTAACTTACTGTCTCCCCCTAAGCCGTTTGCTTTCTCTGGAAATCCGGTCAGTTATGCTTAATGACCAGCTGTTATCCTGCCTACGCGCTACATGCCCGGCCCATGTCCATTTCTTCTTCTTGATTTCAACTATGATATCCTTAACCCCTGTTTGTTCCATGATCCACTCTGCTCTCTTGTTGACTCTTAAAGTTACAACTACTATTTTTCTTTCCATCGCTCTCTGCGTCGTCCTCAATTTAAGCTGAACCCTCTTTGTAAGCTTCCAGGTTTCTGCTCAGTAGGTAAGTACCGGCAAGATGCAGCTGTTATATACCTTCGTCTTGAGGGGATAGTGACAATTTACCAGCCATCAGCTGAAAATGCTTGCCAAATCTTCTCCACCCCACTCTTATTCTTCCAGTTTCTTCAGTCTCGTGGCTCGGCTCCGTAGGTACTACCTTTCCTAAGTAGGCGTATATACGTTTTCCAACTTCAAGTGCACTGCCACCTATCTCGAAGCGCTGTTTTCTTTCAAGGTTGTTGTTCATTACTTTCGTTTTCTGTCGGTCATTTTGTAGATTCCAAGAGAAGGAAAGCGGGAAAAGGGGAGACTAAGTTCGGCGGGCAGATGAGATTAGGAAGTTTGCGGGTATGAAGTGGCAACCGCAAGCAAAGGACCGAGTTGACCAGCGAAAGAGGGGAGAGGCCTTTGTCCTGCAGTGATGATGATGAGTATGTGAATGTAAAAGTATGTGGGTGAGTGCGCCTGAGTATGGGTAGGCGTAAGTATGAAGGTGAATTCTTATGTGAGTGCGGAGGTGAGTGAGGGCAGGGCCTATGATCTTGAGAAGGCCTGAGTATGAAGGGGAGTGAGTAACTATGACTCTTAATTGAGGTGCACGAAAAATTGAAGTACAAAAAGGAGACACCTAGACACGGCGCACTGTCTCGAGGTGTCTTCCTTTTGTACTTCAATTTTTCGCGCACCTCAGTTAAAACGAATTACCAACTCGCCCAGCAGTCCGTGTTTCTCTAAGAGTGTGAGTAGTCGTGAGTATGAACGTGAGCCATGAACAATGAGTGTGAGTAGGTGTGAGTATGAACGTGAGTGACTGTGAGCAGGCGTCAGTATCAACATGAGTGAGTACTCATCAGTGCGAGTAGTTGTGAGTATGAACGTGAGTGAGGGCCTACGAGTACTAGCTGGCGTGAGTATGAACGTGAGTGAGTATTCACAACTGTGAGTAGTCGTGAGTATGAAATGAGTGAGTACTCATCGGTGTGAGTAGTCGTGAGTATGAACGTGAGTGAGGGCCTAGAGTGTGAGTTGGCGTAAGTTTGAACGTGAGTGAGTACTCATGAGTGTGAGTAGGAGTGAGTATGAATATGAGTGAGTACTCTGAGTATAAGTTTAATTGAGTATGAGGTGAGTGAATACTCATGAGTATGAGTAAAAGTGAGTATGAACGTGAATGAGTACATTGAGTGGGAGTAGAAGTGAGTTTGAACGTGAGTGAGTACTCATGAGTGTGAGTAGGAGTGAGTATGAACGTGAGTGAGTACTCTGAGTGTGACAAGGAGTGAGTATGAACGTGAGTGAGTAGGAGTGAGTGTGAGTAGGCGTGAGTATGAACGTGAGTGAGTACTTTGAGTGTGAGAAGGAGTGAGTATGAACGTGAGTGAGTACTCTAAGTGTTACAAGGTGGGAGTATGAACGTTAGTGAGTACTCAAGAGTGCGACTAGGCGTGAGTATGAACGTGAGTGAGGGCCTATGAGTGGGAGTAGACATGAGCATGAACGTGAGTAAGGGTGAAGGCTGAAAAAAATTGTGGTGAGTGAGTATGAGTAAGTAGTCTCTCAAAGTGCCGACCTATGTGACGTGCTTACCCGGTGCCGACCACGGAGGAGAGAGCGCTCCCTTGGTGCGCGCATACCGCGTGCCACGCCCGCACGTGGCACCATTTATCGCGACGCGTCGGTATCAGAGCAGGAAAAGCAAAAGGATGTGGCCGTGCGGCGGAATGCCCGCGAAAGGGTCGCAGGCGCGCCTCAGATCCCCACAATTTTTTAGTGAGGTTTCTTCTCGCTTCCCACAGGTGGAGAAGGTGAGCGTCTACTTCAGGGGTGTCATCTGTTCTGGCGACGGTTTTGGTGTGCATTTGCTATTCATATCGAATTACTTTACACTACTCGTCCAAGTCATCTATGGCAGTAACGTGCGCTTTTAGCGATTTTCTATATGCATGCCGGTCTGTAATTTTAACTGTGCCGATGTGTTTGCGGATTCGGCTGGTGCGGATTGTGGTGCTTAGTATGTAATGATCACTGCCCAGGTTTTCAAGGGTGCTGTACCAGTCCACGCTGTGGCAGTTTTGTACTATCGTCAAGTCTGGACTTGTGTCCATGGATACGCTGTTGCCTAGTCTCATTGGTATTGCAGGGTCAATTAACAGTGTCCTTTCCAGTTTCTCTATTTGTCTTGCGATATTCTTGCCTTTGGTGTCTTGCAACTTATATCCCCAGCTTGCATGCGTGGCCTTAAAGTCCCCAACTATGATTAATAGATTCCCTTTCGCCAGTTTTGCTGTCTCTTGAAAGAGCTTGTCGAACGTTGCTCTCTTGTGTCTTGGGGGACTATAGGTATTAAGTACGAAGGCCTCTTTCTATGGCACCCTTTGTAGGTTATTTCTGTTATGATAAGCGGGATATCCGCCTCTTCTATGGGCTCATGACATATTGCTGTAATTGAGTTATCGACTAATGTAGCAACTTTCCATTCTGCGTCCCCGGTACTATAAGTTTCGTAGCCCCGTAATTTTGGTTGTATTCCGGCTTCCTGGACTGCTATGACAGCAGGTGGCTTTTGTTGCAACACGAACAGCTGCAACAGTCGCTCCCTTTTCCGCCGAAAACCAAGGCAGTTCCACTGCCATATTTCACACTTTTCTGACCGCTGCGTTTAGTATTTAGCCATTATGAGTCTCCTGGTTCATGACTGAAAATCCGGGCCTGTTGCAAATTTTCTCAGCTTGTTCTCTGATGTTGACGCCTGTGCCATGCTTTCGGAAGGCTTTCGTGAATTGATGTGTTGAGCCTGGATTTTTTTGTCCAAAATCTCAAGCTTTCTATCTACTTCTATCATTAGTTGCTCAATTATTGTCCGTATAACTTCCTTTATTGTTTCTTTCAGCATCGACGACGTAATCATTGAGTCGCCCTCTGCATTCGGTTGCGTCTGCAATTTCTGGCAACTCTGGGTGGGATAGAGTTTTGTTGCGGGTGCTACGTTTGTTGCTTTTATAGTTCCCTATTTTTGTGTGCTAGGTCACCTATTTTCACCCGCATTATCTCTAATTCGCGTTCTTAGCGCGTGAGTTGTGGTGTTTAGTGTGAGTGTAGGGAGGATTTTGCTGCCCAGCTCACCTGGTTCTTTGCTTTTTGGTGCGGGAGAAACATCCGTCCTATGTCCCAGGCTCTCGCAGAGTTTAGAGTAATGCCGTGTGGGTTGATAAGGCACGCACGGCATTTCGTCACCGTAATAATACACGAAGTGCGCTAGTATTGGTTCATCGAACGTGATCACTGCAGTTTGTGACTGTACCAGCATGCGGGCTTGAACAATTATCACTCCTTGATTGCGAACTGGGAGATGGCTCAGGAGTTCAGATTCTGGCGTTCTGCGTTCTAATCCGTGTACCACTCCTTTCAAGTATCCAGCAGGAGTGGATATGTAGGTGTTTACGGGATAGTTGGTGCGATTGAGCTCCAGTGTCTTTATCTTCAAGATATTTTCTGCTACATCTTCGTACGGAGTGCTTGCAATAATTATGTTTATTCATTGCGAAGGCGAAGCAGAAATTTGTGGCTGTTACAGAACTCCGGGTCATCGCTCGCATGTTCTATCGCTCGCGCAACCTGCTATGCTTTCAGTTCCTTCACAACTAACCCTGGTCTGGGCCGCGTGATAACCTTCATATCGTTTTTGGGCAGCGGCGCCGCGCGCGCTTGTTGTTGGCCCCTTTCAGATGCTCTTCCGTGTCGCTCTTCTGCAAGCGTTCTAGCGCCAGAGTTGTTGCTCTCAGTTACGCCTCGAGAAACGCTGTCATCACTGACTGCGCGTTCTTGTTTCCTGATGCGTTTTTGCTGTCGCAATGACATTGCTACCTGCCACTGACCATTCTTGGCTTCATCGTCGCATTCCTCCGCAGAGTCGTTTTCCTCGTTCTCCGCGTCGCTAGTAGATTCCCCCTGTAGCACCTCGTCAGGTGAAAGGAAATCTTCGTTGGCGTTCAGCGCAGAGCTCACTTGGGTTTCGATGTCTTGGTCATCCGTGTCCATAAGTGCCTGGGCTAGTTCCGGGTCGTTGTCCGTTGGGGTTCGGGCAGGTGCAGCGTGGCGCGTGGGCCGAGAGCTGGCTGCCAGGACTCCGCGTTCCACTTCGCCGCGAGGCTTAGCGTTGCAGGTTTGCATGCTCTGCCGAAGGTCTTCACATCTCAGAAGAAACCGGGATCGCTTGTCCACAAAGGTGGTGTCAGCGTGTACCTGAGGTCTTCCTGCATAATTCCCGTAGTTTCACTGGTAGTCACATGATTTTAACCGCTGCTAGGCACGATGATTGATGGAGCCGATGTGAACGCTGCCTGGCTGGATGGATGGATGGATGGGTGGATGGATGGATGTGGCTGTACCCTTTAGATCAGGTGGCGGCTAACGTGACCTAGCCGTAATACTTAGTGAAATAACTATTAGCTTTATTTTTTCTTTAAATAGTGAGGTTGAGGATTCGTACTTTGGAGTGAAGGGTTTATTTTCACTCGTGCCTTGATTTTAGCCACTAATCAGATAACCTACTTCTAGTTAAGTTTACCCGCTTAAAGTCTATTTTGCCCTCCCTGTCCCTAAACCCCAGTGCTTTGAAAAGCTCTGCGCCATCATCCTGAGCTATAAGGTGAAGCCCTTCACAGAACATTACCAAGTGTTCAGCAATTTCTTCTTCCTCTCCACACGCACTGCATACTGTGTCTACCCCTTCGTATTTGGCCCGATATGTCTTGGTTTGCAACACTCCCGTCCTGGCCTCAAACAGTAGAGAACTATCCCTAGTATTATCATAGATCCTTTCCTAGGCAATTTCCTGCTTAAAACTTCGATAGATCTTTAGTGCGAACTTCTTAATCATGCCGATTCTCCACACGTCAGTCTCGGTTTCCTTCACTTTCTTCTTAACCGATAGTTCTTTTTGATTTGGCCACCTGCTGTTTTCTATGTATTTAACAGTCAATTTCCTGGTTCACTTCCTCCATTTTGTATCGACATTATTCATGTACAAGTAGCTGAAAACCTTCCTAGCCCAACGTTCCTCCCTCATTTTTCTCCATCGCTTCTCAAACTTTATTTTGCTGCTAGCTTCCCTGCACTCATATGATGTCCATCCCATATCACCTTGTACTCCCTGATTTGGTGTATTCCCGTGAGCTGCTAAAGCAAGCCTACCTATTCCACGTTGTTTAATTTCTAATCTTGCTTGAACTTCTGATCTCACGCAAAAGACCGCATTGCCGAACGTCAGCCCAAGAACCATAACCCCTTTCCATATTCCTCTCACAACATCATACCTATTGTAATTCCACAGTGCCCTAGTTTTCATCACTGCTGCATTCCTGTTACTTTTAGTCGTCACGTATATTTCATGTTCTCTTAAGTACTCGGTTCCATTGCTTGTCCATACGCCCAGATATTTGTATTTATCTGTTATCTCTAGCGTGACCTCCTGTATTTTAAGCTCACTACCTTCGTTATCATTGAAAATAATGACTGCTGATCTTTTCTTACTGAATCTAAAATCTAACCTATCTCCCTCATTACCGCAGATGTCCATCAATCTCTGAAAATCTTCCTTGTTGTCAGCAATTAGCACTATATTATCTGAATACATTAATGCTGGTAGTGCCAGATCAATGAGTTTTCCTTGTTTGACTAAAGATAGGTTGAAGCCCAGTTCACTTCCCTCTAATTTGGCCTCTAATCCTTGTAGGTGCATCATGAATAATAAGGGTGACAAGGGACACCCCTGCCTAAGCCCCCGTTTTACCTCTGCAGGCTTGGATACCTGTTTTTCCCACTTTATAACTACCTTGTTATCTTTATAGATATCTTTTAAAAGATTAGTGACTACATGTTCCACGCCTAGTGTGTCCAGTATTCCCTCTCCACAAATTCTCTTGAACCACGCTATCGTACGCTTCCTTGATATCCCAAAATGCTAGCCACAGGGGCCTGTGTTCCTTTTCTGCTATTTCGATGCACTGCGTCAGTGAGAACAGATTGTCTTCTAACCTCCTGTGTTTCCGAAACCCATTCTGAAGTTCCCCCAGCACCCCCTCATCTTCTAACCATGCCTGCAGTCTTTCCTTTATAATCTACATCCCCAGCCTGTAGACCACTGATATCACTGTTATAGGACGGTAGTTGTTTATGGTTGTTTATGTCAGCTTTGTCCCCCTTTCCTTTATACATCATGCTCATCCTGCTAAGTTTCCATCCATCGAAAACTTCACCATCGATTATAAGTTTGCTCACTGCCTCTCTCAAAGCTTGCTTAGACTTCGGACCTAATGTCTTTATCAGCATATTTGGAATAACATCTTGGCCTGTTGATGTATTACTAGGAACCCTCTTTTCAGCCCTTTCCCAATCTCATTGTGAAAATGGAGACATTGCGCCACTTGATTCATCCTTGTCAATTCTGGTGCATAAATCACTTCTTTGTTGAAAATTTTCCGTCACCCTTGTTCTTATATATTCAATAGCTTCGTCCCCTTCTAGCCTAGCACCTCGAGCTGTAGTTATAAATCTCTGCTCAAGGCTCGTCTCAGTTTTTAGGGAGTTTAGAGGGTTCCAAAATTTCGCAGCTGCCTTTCTATCTTTTTTATGCACTTCTGTCAGCCACTGAGCTCGCTTTCTTCTAATATTTTCACTGATCAGAAGGGATGCAACCCTTCTACAGCTTAGAAAGGTTTCCCATTTTCTTTCAACATCATCTGTCGGTTCACCCCGCTGCTTAGCATGTCTGTGTTCCCTAGAGGCTTCCTGGCGTTTGCTATGACTCTCTTAACTTCCTCATCCCACCAACTTTTTGGTTTGTGTCTTCTTTTCCGGGGTGACTTGTCACGCGTATTAGCAAGCTCTAGCTCAAACACTCAGATCAGTGTATGTTCACACAGTTTTATTATTCTCCGTGATTTCTTTCTCTATTTTTAGTGGCTATTTCTATTTGCCTTTCTGGATAAAAATTTTCCTGTAGTTGCTCATCTTGTCTCCTTCCCACTTTCACTGCTCTTCCAAAACTTAGCTTGATACGTTTATGATCACTACCCAGACCTCTGGAGCCACCTTCATCTGTTTGCATTCCGCTGAGCTTATCATACATCCTATGTGGCATCAGTGCATAATCTATCGTCGACTGCAGCCTTTCTACCTCCCATGCTATTTGCCCTTCACACTTTTCGGTACTGTTGCAAATGATCAAATCAAGCCTTTCACACATATCCATGATCATTTTGCCTGTCGGGTCGGCATACCCATCTATATCTTCTATGTGCGCATTCATGTCTCCTAGTATAATTATCTCGCACTCTCTTCCTAACTCCTGAATGTCCTTTGATATACACTCTACCATTGCCTTGTTTTCCTCTCTGGCCTTTGCTCCCGTTCACAAGTACACGAAACCAAGGAGTGTGATTTGACCTGCCACTTTCCCTTTTACCCATAAATGTTTCTTGCACTCCTGCTTGACCCTTTGCCAGTCTGTACTTTTATGAATGAATGCCCCAATACCACCCCCCTTTCTGCTGCCTTCTGTTCTAATACAATATTCCCTCGCGTAGTCCGGATTGTTCGGAGGTTGTTCCATGTCCCTGAGATGTGTTTCTAAAAAACCGTATACCATCAGCCTCTCCTCCCTTAGCTGTTCTTCTATCTCTTCCCACTTCAGCCTGTTTCTACCCCCCTGCATGTTAATAAACTCTTTGTCTGAATCGGCTCGCTGCTCGTGGCTAAGTCTATTTATGCCCCGTACTCTACCTATCTTGGATACTGGTGCCACTTTTGAATCGTATCTGTCCATGCCACCTCTCAAAGTGTCTCTCTGGTTGTTTTCCTCGTTACTAGCTATCCTGCACCCCGAAGAGCCCGCTTGCCCCCCAAAAAAGCTGCTGTGCGTCCTGAAAGTCGCCAACCCACCTCATGACGTAGCCGCCCATCGAAGTGAATTCTGTCTCGTTGAAAACCACCCCGCCTATGCACCTCTCTGTTTATTTGCACCACCTCAAAGCCTTTCTCTCGACTCATCCGCCATATCTCTTGGTTTGCGTTGACAACCGCTCTTTGCAGGTTGCTATCACGCACTGGTGCCTCCGGTATCGTGCATATCACTACCTGTACCTGAGGAGAAGTGGCGCGCATGTAATCGACGCCTTTCGCCAGTGTGGTTGCTAGTCCTGCTGTATCTTCATTTAAGACATCGTTTAAAGCGCCTGAAATTATCACGATGTTTCGTCTATCAGCTGTAGTTTTGAGTTTTTCGCTCGCTTGTCTTATGACTGCTTCGAGCTTGCGTCCTGGGAACGCCCCTACTGCAACCCTCTTGTCACCTCTTACCCTCTCTTTGATGGCTTCTGTGTATCGATTTAAATTCGAGCCCCCGGCGATTATCACATGCTGTGAATTTTCAGCTGGAGCGCCTTGCACCTGGGGGCTGCTTGCACCTGTGACGCCGGCTGCTTTGTCCCCTCCTAGCCCCACCACTACCTCGCTGAAGCTGGGCCTTGCGGCAATTGAACCGGCTGAACCTGTTTTTTCCAAACTTACTTGCTCTTCCTTCTCTGCCGTTATGGTTGCCGGTTCCCTACTGTTCTCTCCGTAGGCCGCTCCTTTATTCAGCTTCGCTTGTGCTTCCTCGGCGGACTTCAGTCTTTCTCCCATTGCCCTCGTTTTCTCTTGCTCTGTCGCCAACGCAGTCTCGAGCTCGGCAATGCTCATCAGCAGTTCACTCTGGGCAACCATCATTTTCTGCATTTTTTCCTCGGCCTCACAATGCCTACACTTCGCGTCAGCCTCTTCTCCATCCGCTTCTACACTTGGGTCCACTTTCAAACCCAATCTGCATCCTGAACCCTTTACAGTCTTTTCAACCATGTTTTTCTAACAGCAATTGTCCCTATACTCGATAATTACTAAACTCGAGCCCTGCACTACGAAAGAAAAGAAAGTCTAATCTCTACTACAGAAATTTGCGTGTTCAATGTACGCGCACCTCCCCCACGGGGTGGCAAAAGAAAAAAAACAAATTCAAACACACCCACCCGCAATAACTAATAAATACCTCGTGACTGGTCCCCGAAAAAGCCGTATCATAAAACAAGTGCTACAAAAATTTCAACTGCTGCCTTATAATTATAAAGACAAGCTCAAAACATGCAAAAACACTTATCTGCGCAGTCGATCGGGAGCGCTCAGAAAACACGTCCATCCACCTTGACAGTCCGAACCGTCTCCTCCACGTGTGCACTCTTCGGCGCCACCTGGTGGTCTCTGAACTCAGACAGGTTTGAAATTTCTTATGGTTGGCATATAATCGAGGTTGCTGCTCTAAAGTTGTTCTTGGACATACAATGTCAAATAGTACCGGAAGATGGTCGCTGTTAGTTGTGCAGTGAATCACAGACCATGACAACACATTGTAGAGGAACGAGAGACGAGACGGTGGCGACGAGCTTGTGCCGAGGTTGCAGCTTTTATTTGAGACGCAGGCGTAGGCGGAGTCGCCGCTGCAGCGTCCAGCTAGGCCAGAAGCTAGGCTGTTCTGAAATATCCTCGTGGCTCGCCCTCCACGTGCCATGCGGTTCGCTTCTTTTTCAGCGTGGCCAGCTGGCCAAGTCTAACGTGGCGCTACATAGCCCCCCCCCCCTAGCACTTTTCGCGATTTTAAGCATATGTACAATTCTGAAAGCAAAAGAGACAGATACTATGTAAATGAGCGACAGTCCGTGTATGTTCCGTAGTGAAGTTCGAGTCGTCATCGGGAAACACGTTGGGTCTCTAACAGTTCCGATGGGCGACACTGGTAGTCGTGGAGTGGACGAGGAGCGCGCCGAACAGATGTTGTGAGCAGCAGTGATGCAACGCTTCGAGGCACTTGTGGCAGCGGGCGCCGATGACACCAGCGGTCACCACCGAGAAAGTGGTTAAGTGAGGGCGATACGGAATTCGATGACGGCTCGTGCGGGTTGGCGCCATTAGTCTTGTGAGATCGGCGCAGGCGCGAACGTTGGGGAGACGTTGACGCTGTCTGCGTGGGTTGCGGGTGTGGGCACGCAGGCCGGAGGTCACTGGAACGCTGTAGAGGAGGTGGCAGGGAGGCGCGTTTAACAGAGATGGGCTGGCGGCGCGAGCTCGTGGTGTACCTGGATGGCAAAGAGAGTGGCAACTCTCTGTCTCGCCGACCTGCGCAGCACTGATGATAACGACTGTGTGATTGAATGTCGTGTGAGGAGTGCTGATGGGTTTCAAGTTCGGCGTCAAGACGTGCATCGCAGACAGCTCAAGCGGTGCCAGGGCAAGGTGCAACGTGTATGTGGATACGGGATCACCTTTTACAGCCGGCACAGGAGAACTTGGGTGCGCCACGTTATGCTGGTCATGTACTTGCGTAGCAGGCGAGTCACAATCGGGTAACTTGGACATGGGCATAACTGGAGCGTCGTCCGCAGTCGTTGCCATGCTGGCAGTAGCTTTTCTGCTGGCCTGGAAGACAGCAGCTGGTGCAGTTACGGTGTCACACATGGTGTCAACGAACAGGTAACAGGTAGTGGTTTGGGTGTCACACACTGCGTAAGTAAGCGCTGAAGTCATCGTGTTCACCGGCGTGTCCACAGTCGCCGACTGGTCAACCAAGAGCCGATCTTCGAGCGGCGTACGCTGCGATACGTCCATGGAGTCGTTTGTCGTAGGACGCTCGTCTACCTCGTTGTTTTGACATAGCTCTGAACGAGATGCGGTCGATGGCAATCGCGAGGAAGGCTTGATCAGCGTTGATGAAGCACCTCCCGTGTGGCTGCTCCCTTGTCGGAGGCGATGTTCAGCGCCGCGAAACTGTAAGACGGCATCCCGTAGTCTGTGATAAGGGCGGATCCTTCAAGATAAATAGATGAGGCGTCGTTTGAGGTTAGGTGGAAGAACATACTTCAGAGCCTCAAACATGAACTCTTGGAGCCAGATGCTGTTGAGCTCTAAGGCAGCCTCGAACTCCTGGAACCATGACTCGATGTCGGAGGTGCGTAATGGTTGTAGCGGCAGGTCAAAGTAGCGGCAGCAAGGCTTGAGCTTGCTGGAACACGGCCACAAAGCTCAGTGGCCGTGGTGCAGCGCCAGTCGCTTGTCCGTTGGTCCGTGGTCACCACTTGTTGAGGAACGCGAGGCGAAACAGCAGTGATGAGCCCGTGCCGAGGTCACAGCTTTTATAAGACGCAAGTTGGTTGGTTGGTTGGTTCCTCAACAACTTGGCGCAAACAACCTAGGGGAATAGGCCATATATGGGACGGTGCCTTGCCTTACTTTTTAAATAATTCACTTTTTGAAAGGAAGCGTTTAATTCACGAGGTAGTATAGCTAATAATTTATAATGTTGAATTTCTAAACAAACAAAAACCTTGAACAGGATAACATAATCAACATACACAACAAAGAAAAGAATCTATACATAAAACAACTGAATTTATCTATGTTTAGCATTCTATTCTTTTATATTCTCGAAATGAATTTGTAACAGCGGTAAAAACACTCATATGGCTGAAACCAAATGCGATTGCGCCAAATAAAAGAATCACCGGAAGTGTCAAGTTAAAGTTCAACTTTCCTAGGGGTTCTTCTAGTAGTTTCTTTCCTTTGACTTTTCAATTTTAGGCATGACCAAAAAATTGCTGCAAAGATTCGCTCTTTTACAGTGATGGCACAAGGGCGACTGTACCAGACCCGAACTGTGAAGGTAAAATTTCCATGAAGGGACTCGACAACACAGCCTTGTATTCTGTATTTCTTCGTTTCTTCATGAACATCACTTGTTCTTCCAAGGAAACTTTAGCTGTGGATAGTCTGTTAAAAACGAAGGAGATTTTCAGAAGTTATAGGCCGTTGTGCGTTTTTCACAGCTTGTTGCTGTGATATATTCAGAAGTATGCCAAATAGGTAAAACAGGACAATCAAGGGAAGATACAGCTAGTGCATCTGCATGCTCATTGAGAGCTAAACCTCCATGGCCTGGTACCCAAAGTAGTCGAATGAGTCGCACATGTCTAAGAATTAGCGTGTAAAAAGTATCTAAGGTACGCGAAAAGGTTGGTGAGCTTAAGGCAGTACACCGAGAGACAGCCCGTTTGAACAATCACCGCTGATAGATCTTGGGGCACTTTATGCGTGCTAGGACTAGTGCCCGTAGCTCAGCTTGGTAAATAGGGGTAAAGTTGGGTAATCTAACTGAGAAAGCCCAATGAAGGGGGGGGGGGGTGATACGATTCCTACGCCAGCCTTCTCTTCATAAACAGAGCTTCAGTCGCTATCACAAAAAATGTTTCTAGATTGGCAAAATGAACTTCCAAAATGCCATTTATATACTGATATGGTAAATTTTTGCAGTCTTGGGATATAAATAATCAAATTCAATCCTAATTGCATCTACAGTGTTGAGTACAAGTATTTCCTAAAGGTCCACTCTTAAGGAGTCCAAAGTTTCTGTGTAAATATTACTTGTGGGCACCGTAATTTAGGTCAATGGGTGTTGAAAAATGAAGTCTGCTGGTTTATGAACACATACCGTGACCTCCTCTGACGTGATGCACGAATTATAAGGAATATTCGTACTGTTAGAATTCAAAATCTTTTGATAAAAGAAGGCAGGCGGGATTCTTCATATAGGGCATTGTTCGCAACATATTTAGGTAGCCCTAGACATAAGCGTAATGATTCGCGCTCAACAGAATCAGTGGTCGTAATTTGTAAGCCGGAGCGCCAGAAAACAAAGCACAGCCGAATTCTAATATCGGTCGAATGTACATGCAGTATATTATGACGATCCCGTTTCTACGCAAACCGACACGAAAATGACTGAGCCTGCGCAGCCTCCCTACGGCACGTGCTCCTTTAGCAGCCATGTTCTCTATGTGGGTACTCCAGTTAAGTGTTTCGGTGTAGGTTACCCCCAAGTACCCAACTGACGCGACCTGGGTATGGCGTCTTGGCGGTACATTAGGAACGAAATCCTGTGAAACATTAATTTTTATGGCCGATCCCCCAAAGTGAGTAGGTGCCGATGGGCACGGCGGACCATCAGCAGGCATGTGGCTTAACAAGCCGCTCTTCTGCTTTTCCCAGGTTTTTCTACTTGTCTTGCCGGTGCGTTCGTTCAACCGGATCTTCACACTGGCTTCGTGTTTAATCATGGACTGTCCACGTGGCTGGTGCCTCGTCACTCATGCCATCAGCGATTGGAAAAGCCAACTGCGCAGACTCCGCACCACGTGACGTCAAGTTCGACACCTTTAAAACTCGGCCTCCAGGATTTCGTCTTCAGTGGGCACGGCGGACCATCAGCAGGCATGTGGCTTAACAAGCCGCTCTTCTGCTTTTCGCAGGTTTTTCTACTTGGTCTTGCCGGTGCGTTCGTTCAACCGGATCTTCACACTGGCTTCGTGTTTAATCATGGACTGTCCACGTGGCTGGTGCCTCGTCACTCATGCCGTCAGCGATTGGAAAAGCCAACTGCGCAGACTTCGCACCACGTGACGTCAAGTTCGACACCTTTAAAACTCGGCCTCCAGGATTTAGTCTTCAGTGGGCACGGCGGACCATCAGCAGGCATGTGACTTAACAAGCCGCTCTTCTGCTTTTCCCAGGTTTTTCTACTTGGTCTTGCCGGTGCGTTCGTTCAACCGGATCTTCACACTGGCTTCGTGTTTAATCATGGACTGTCCACGTGGCTGGTGCCTCGTCACTCATGCCGTCAGCGATTGGAAAAGCCAACTGCGCAGACTGCGCACCACGTGACGTCAAGTTCGACACCTTTAAAACTCGGCTTCCAGGATTTCGTCTTCAGTGGGCACGGCGGACCATCAGCAGGCATGTGGCTTAACAAGCCGCTCTTCTGCTTTTCCCAGGTTGGTGCCTACTCCACTAGCACTAAGAGTGATTACCGATGTCTTTTGGTCTTGCCATGCCCGCACCAGTGTCTCACACTTTTACATGATGTATATTGTGTATGCACGCTACTTTTGTGCGGGGATGTCGAGACGAACCCCGGGCCAGTTATGGAGGATCAACTTAAGCAACTCTTGGCCAGTCAAAACAAAATCTCTGAAGATATAGCTGCTCTGAGGACTCAGCAAGATAACATGCAAATGCTTATTACCAGCATAAACGCGAGGTTTGCTGAATTGGAACAGCGAACTGCTCAAATTGACACTTTAGAAAAAACTATAGTTTCTCTTGAGGCAAAGATCGCCTACTTGGAAGAGCGAAGTAGACGGTCCAATTTATTAGTTTTTGGCGTACAGGATGACCCGACTGAAACTGAAAATGATTTGAAAGATAAAGTTCTCACGAAAGATTTTTCTGGTAAACTTGGTGTCCCATGCAAATCTGTCGGCCGGATTCACAGGTTAGGCAAGCCTGGCAAGGATCGCCCGATTATAATTTACTTTCAAGATTTTAATGAAAAAGAACTCATCCTAAAAAACGCTCATAAGCTGAAAGGAACGCAAATATCAGACCAAAGCGACTACTCTAAACAAACACTCGGGAAGCGCAAATTATTGTGGGAAAGTGCTAGGAATGAAAAATTGCAGGGAAAGAAAGTTCATCTTTCAAATGACCGGCTGCGGGTTGATAAAAAAACGTACATTTGGGACGACAAAAAGAACTGCAGAGTAAAGCTAGCCAATTTTCAGAGTGTATTAGTGGCCCCTTGACGAAAACCGCCTGAAGAGAAAGAGTTTCGGCTGTTGAATTTAAATGCGCGAACTATTGCAAATAAATCTGAACAGCTTGAGGCTATCACCCTGGCTAATAACCCACATGTGGTAATTATTACGGAAACCTGGCTGCGAGGTCATATTTCGGATGAAGACGTTTTCCCCCCATCGTATTGCGTTTTCCGACGAGATAGGCCGTCAAGGGGGGAGGCGTCGCTGTCTTGGTCAAAGGAAACATTGATGCCCATATCCTCAGTCAAATCGACAATCATGAAAGCATTGCAATAAAACTATCTTGCTTCGGCAGATCATTTTTGTTATTCGCAGTTTATCGCCCTCCTGACTCACCACCTCAGTTCTTAAGCGATCTCAGTAACCACATGTTAACGTTCAAACAAGAAAATACATTCCTTGTGGGCGATTTGAATCTACCGGAAATTGATTGGAACCAACCTTCCCCGTCCCCTGTTCATTGCACAAGCTCCTCACATTTGCTTGATATACTGCTAACCCACAATTTTCACCTAAACACCTAAAACAACCCGTAAAACAACCTACACGTATTCAGGGTGCTTCTGCGTCTATTCTTGATCTTGTGTTCGTCAGTCAATCAATTGAAACTTTTAGAGTGTCTGTGGAACGTGGCCTATCAGACCACGATATGGTTGTGTTTTCTTTTCCTGTGAACGCTAAGTATGAAACGCCTCTTGCGAAAAACTGTGTGCAGGAACTGCATAAGTGTACTTCGTTCGCGTAGATTCCAGTGAGTGTTTTCATTCCACCTCACTCACCTTACTTGTACGGAAGGCCTCGTAAGAGGCGTCAATTTCAAACTGAGTCCAGAAGGGAGCCTAGACAGGCTTTCAGGAGCAGGTGTAATTTCCGTTTACCGTTTCAGTCACCTGATTAATAAAGAGAGGACACCAACACAATCCGTCATTGCTACACCTTTCCCGTCAGAAATAAAGGTATGTCCTCGTATCTTTCGCGTGGAGCCCCTCGCTTCTCGTCCAGTACAATGTAAAAACTGCTGGAAATTCGGCTATAGTGCGGGAGGATCCAAGTCATATCTTCGTTGCCGCGTCTGCGGCGAAAGCCACTCCTCTAGCGGATGCTCAGCAACATCAGAAAAGTGCTGCCTTTGTGGAGGGGTCACTCCGCATACCATTCCGAATGCTCTGCTCGCTCTCAGGAAATACAAACCCTAGAGATTACAGACCACCGCCACTCATTGCACAGGGAAGCTATTTATATATTTAGAGACAGGGCATTCGGCTATTCTGGTGCAGCAGGACGACACATGTCTAGTCTGGACTCCAACGTTTCACAAGCCATTGAAATAGCCGACAAAAATGCAGTGGCTAAGGCAATGGAGAAGTTAATATCTAACCTCAGTGACTGTTTAACGCAAGTACTTTCCACTCAGTTGACGCAAGGAGTGCAAGCTCAGGCTCCTACAATTCCTCAACAATCAGACACCATTGACGCCACTCAACTACATAGCATGGTGCTAGATAAAATGTCTCAATCTCTTCATAATGCTGAACAATCCGTTCCACAGGTGCAGTCAGACCGTTGTGCCTCTCAGCCAAGCATGAGTAATGCTACAGATATGAAAATTCAGATTCGAGCTAACAAACGTATACAATCACCTATCTCTGTGGATTTAAAGTCAAAAACTAAAAAGAATGATTTGTTGATTGTGAGAAAAGAAACCAAGAAGGACAATGCATGCGCCTCTGGAGTGCGCTCAGCACCATCGGTCAACTAATGGTACTTCAGTGGAACTGCCGTTCTATATTGTCAGCCTCAACCAACTTACATTACCTCTCTAACTTAACTCTGATATAATTCTACGAGAAACTTGGCAAACAGCTGATGATGCTGATGGTCCTTGGATTATTTATTTACTTTATTTATTTATTTAAGACATACTGCAAGCTCATTGAAGGGTCCAAGCAGGAGGGGCATCACGAGAAAAACAAAATTTAGGCACAATACACATGATACACTGATTAAAATAGTTTGAACAAATACAGGAATGCAACAAAGTTACAAAAATCCGCTATACACGTCGTACACTGTTGGAAATATATTGTACACATATACGACAGTACATCGAAATTGCAAAACAATGCAATCAGAATTCCAATTGTTCAAAGGAGTGAATATTGGTCACAGCCGATTCAGTTAGTTTATTCCAATCTGTAATAGTACGCGAAAAAAAGGAAAACTTAAAAATATTAGTTCGAGCGCTGTACGGAGTCAGAGATTCGAGGTGTCTATGCCGTGTTTGTCGGGAAGTGAGTGGCTGAAGGAATTCCTCGGGTTTAAGTGAAAGTTTGTTATTTTTAGGCAAGAATAGAAATTTTAACCTTTGAATTTGATGGCGTGATTGAAGTGTTGGAATGCCATGCTCTTCCATTAATCTTGTCGGCGAGTCACTGGGACGATAACTTGAAAAAATGAAACGAACGGATTTACGCTGTATCATTTCAAGAGCATTAATATTACTTTTTGTGTGAGGATCCCAGACAGTGCAGGCGTATTCCAGTCGCGGTCTAATTATGGATGTATAGGCGAGTAGCTTAACGTTTGTTGGGGCCTTTCTAAGCTTATGTCTAAGGAAGCAAAGTTTTCGGAATGAAGCTGCACATGTGTTTGTTACGTGTTTGTTCCAGCTCAAGTTATTTGTTATAGTGACGCCAAGATATTTATATTCTGATACTTGTTCTAACGGTTGTGACGGAAGATTGTAAGGGACAGACAGCTTATTCTTTTTGTTAGTTATGTTCATAAAAACAGATTTTTTGGCATTGAGCTTCATTCCCCATTTTTCGCACCACGCCTGAACATAATTAGGGTTTGTGTTTAGCATTTGTTGGTCTTCAGGGCATGTTATTTTGTTGTATAGAATACAGTCATCGGCAAATAATTTAATTTTCACGGGATCACTAATAAGGGATACAAGATCGTTAATATAAATTAGAAATAATAACGGGCCTAATACGCTGCCTTTTAGAACACCCGAAAGAACAGGAAGCCGAGTAGAGGAATGATCATTGATGCAAACATATTGGAAGCGGTTCGACAAGTAGGAAGAGATCCAATTGGTTACAAAAGCTTGAAGCCCAATCACTTTTAACTTGTGCTATAAATGAACATGAGAAACTAAATCAAAGGCTTTTTGGAAGTCAAGAAAAATAACATCAACTTGACTAGTTTTATCAAGAATGTTAGCAAAGTCATGAACAATAGAAGTGAGTTACGTGACCGTGGAAATTCCTTTTCTGAAGCCGTGTTGACAGTCAGATAATAAGTTGTTTCTGTTTACAAAATTTATAATGTAGTCGGCTATAATGTGTTCTAGAAGTTTACAACAAGAAGAAGTCAGAGAGATTGGACGGTAATTAGTAAACAGCGTCTCGTTGCCTTTTTTTAAATACTGGAACTATGCAGGCTAATTTCCTATCCTCAGGTACAACACCAGACAAAAGAGATGTTCGAAAAATGATTACTAAAAGTTGGGATATGATTTCAGCATAGCGGCGCAAAAAAATATTCGGAATGCCATCAGGACCGGTTGACGCTTTCGTTTTGAGGTTCAACAACATGGAAAATACGCCAGGCTGTGAGACAATATCAGCTTCGCTTGCGGAAGATAATACGGAGCAAGGCATTGCATCATCAGATTTAAGAAAAACGCTACGAAAAAACTTATTGAAGTTTTCAGCAACACTATGCTTATCAGTGATGGTGACACCCTCATGTAGCATTAGTTGAATTGTTTTTTTTTTCTTTTTGCGCAGGAAAGTCCAAAATTTATGCGGAGCGGAGCGAATAAAGTCTGGCAGGGTCTGTTCAAAATAACGTCGCCTTGCGCACACCACGGCATCTTTGAGGTTAGACTGCGCAACACCGATAATACTCGGACAGGCAGCTTTACGCTTCAAACGCTTGACTTTTCTTTTCGCGTGCAAAACATCGCGCGTGATCCAGGGATTGTTTTTACGAGTTCTCCTAACTTTGTTTGGTATAAAGTTATTGAGGCAATAAGTACATATTTCCTTAAACCTCGTCCATAAGTCAGCAGTATCAGAGCCATTAAAATCACTCAGACAAATTTCCAAATAGTCAAGCACACTTTCATCCCTGGCACACGAGAAATCTTTTACAACAGTTTTTTTCGCACAAGGCGTTTCATACTTAGCGTTCACAGGAAAAGAAAACACAACCATATCGTGGTCTGATAGGCCACGTTCCACAGACACTCTAAAAGTTTCTATTGATTGACTGACGAACACAAGATCAAGAATAGACGCAGAAGCACCCTGAATACGTGTAGGTTGTTTTACTACTTGGTGAAAATTGTGGGTTAGCAGTATATCAAGCAAATGTGAGGAGCTTGTGCAATGAACAGGGGACGGGGAAGGTTGGTTCCAATCAATTTCCGGTAGATTCAAATCGCCCACAAGGAATATATTTTCTTGTTTGAACGTTAACATGTGGTTACTGAGATAGCTTAAGAACTGAGGTGGTGAGTCAGGAGGGCGATAAACTGCGAATAACAAAAATGATCTGCCGAAGCAAGATAGTTTTATTGCAATGCTTTCATGATTGTCGATTTGACTGAGGATATGGGCATCAATGTTTCCTTTGACCAAGACAGCGACGCCTCCCCCCTTGACGGCCTATCTCGCCGGAAAACGCGATACGATGGGGGGAAAACGTCTTCATCCGAAATATGACCTCGCAGCCAGGTTTCCGTAATAATTACCACATGGGGGTTATTAGCCAGGGTGATAGCCTCAAGCTGTTCAGATTTATTTGCAATACTTCGCGCATTTAAATTCAACAGCCGAAACTCTTTCTCTTCAGGCGGTTTTCGTCAAGGGGCCACTAATACACTCTGAAAATTGGCTAGCTTTACTCTGCAGTTCTTTTTGTCGTCCCAAATGTACGTTTTTTTATCAACCCGCAGCCGGTCATTTGAAAGATGAACTTTCTTTCCCTGCAATTTTTCATTCCTAGCACTTTCCCACAATAATTTGCGCTTCCCGAGTGTTTGTTTAGAGTAGTCGCTTGATGAGACCTCCACTTTTGGGCACCAGTGCGACAGGAATGTTGCTGACCCCACTGCGAAAAAATAACTCTAAAGCGAATCATTAGATGTCAGTGACGCTAACCAGGTAGATCGCGCCTAGCCAGGAGAATTGGTTGACATCAGCATAATAGATTGCGGTAAATTCAAAAGCAAAAAATCAACTAGAGCCTGTAAAAATCAGAACTAAGAGCACTCAATACTTAGCCAACAAGCCCACCGTGAAACCCGGCGACAGCAATAGCAAGAGGCGATGGTCTCAGCAGCAGGCCGCGAGTGCGTGATGCTTTGCTAGTTCTTTTACTCCATAAGCGTGACCAACGCCTTCTAATGTGGCTCATACCTAGTGTGACGACTTGGCCAAGAGATGTGGATGGAAATAAATGATGGTGATTACTTGTTTGAAAGTGGCAGCACAACGACGCAAGTGCAACAAAGCCCGCGGGACATCCTGCCTGCAGCTAATTATTATTCGCTCGGGGACTGATCTAACGAATGATAAGTAGGGTTGACTACAGGCGAGGGAGTAGAAATTGTAATTATTGAGGCGCGAGAAGCTTGAAATTCATTGACAACTCACGTAACCTGAAACTGTTTAGAAGCTATTCCTGAATGGTTATGTGCAGGAGGAAGTATATGATAGTACTAATGATATACATTTTTGATATTCATTCATTAGGTTGGAGAAACCAATCTCTGAGGAACAAAGTTTTTACAAAATTAACCTATCATGGTGGTGGGATAAGCTGGTAAGTTTGAAATAAAACACCGTAAATTTGAAAGTATTGAACAATCCAAAGATCAACCAAATGAAATTTATTTACCGAATGATTGATTGATATGTGGGGTTTAACGTCCCAAAACCACTATATGATTATGAGAGACGCCGTAGTGGAGGGCTCCGGAAATTTAGACCACCTGGGGTTCTTTAACGTGCACCCAAAAATCTGAGTACACGGGCCTACAACATTTCCGCCTCCATCGGAAATGCTGCCACCGCAGCCGGGATTCGAACCCGCGCCCTGCGGGTCAGCAGCCGAGTACCTTAGCCACTAGACCACCGCGGCGGGGCTATTTACCGAATGATAACGTACGTGGTGGAGGAAACATAGAAATAATTTTTGTCGCCTGATGGAAACAGGGCGGGCACTATGGCCAAGAGCAAGGAAATAGATTGACCTCATTTTAAATATATGAAGAAATGAAAATAATATGGAGCATTAAAAGAGGGAGCAAAAAGTAATGAAAAAAAGAGACATAGGTAAAATAATCTGAATCGCACGGGAAAAAGGCTAAAATTTATAACGCGAAATTCCAGTAGTCTGTACTAGAAGCGTGATGTTCTGTTTGCTTGACTGAAAGTGTGTAGCACAGCCAATATAGCGCTGCGGCTTGCCCAGAATGGAGCGGCTCCAAACGACAGCAGGTTAATAGTAAATGGTAAGCCCAGTCTACCAATCGGCGCTCCAAGAAAGTTCTTCGAAGTGACGATGTCTGTTGCACTGTTTATCGGCTTCTTCTCCAGCATGAAGCTGTTTCCTTCGCTTGGGTCAACCCCCAAATGAAATAAAATAGACAAATATGATTGAGAAATATTATATATTTAGGTTTTTGAACATGGGTAATCACTGATTTCTAATCTAAAATAAATGAAACCTAAGATAGCCGAAACTAGGATCATATCAGCTTTGTGCTGGTGTCATCTGGTGACCACACATCACCATCATCCCAAAAAGAACGTAATTGCAAGCGCCACCTCTTATCACTGCGCGTGGTGGGTTGCATCTCTTGTCCAGGACGCTCTCTGTGTTAGCAGACAGCTTTACCTTGCTCAACAAACGTCCCTAATCTGATGCTCTAGTTGTTTTGTCGACAGCTCTGTCTTGTTCACCAAACGTCCCTGGTCTGATGCTATGGGTGTTTGTCGACAGCTCTACCTTGTTCACCAAACGTCCCTGGTCGGATTTTTTGGGTGTTTGTCGACAGCTTTACCTTGTTTATCAAACTTCCCTGGTCTGAAGGCTTCAGGTTGTCGGCTGTGTCACCCACTGATCGACGTTTCATACTATAACTGACTAGCTCCAATCCCACACCACCTAGTATAGAGTATTGGTTGCTGAGCAGTAGGTACTGTGCTTGCGAAAAACTGATGAAAGGTGAGCTGGTTTTTCATGTTTCAAAAAAAGGGATAACAGTTCAATCATGTTCCCGAGTTTACTTTTGATTGAAACTTGCTTACGCTATGAAGTCCTTTCTTCTGGTCATCTATGGTAATATAATGCTTTGTTGAGTATAATTTGAATTAAACCTGACAGTGTCAGTTGACGCCACCAGCAACGATGTCTACGAGTGTGCAACACTTTTTATCAGCCTGTTTTGCATCACGTGCCACGTTAACTTATTTCGAGCTGGCAGCTGACCAATAATCTCTCGTATACTGTCAAAAGGTCCTAGTCTGCCGCAACGACACCTTCGTTAATGAATGAAGGAAGGAAGTGGATACTGTAGGGCTGGTTTTTTTTCTTGTCAGGCACAACAATAATGAGATCTAAAGGCAATAGAGAGAGAGAGGTGTAAAGATACAAGAAAAGGCAGGAAGGTTAACCACACACGCATCCGGTTTGCTTCCTGCACTGGAGAAGGGATGAAGGGGAGAAAAGAGGTTGCAGAGAGATAAGAAAGATACACACAATCACTAGCACACTCGGGGGAGCACACACAGTCTACAGGTGGTCACTCAGGCTTGCTGTCTTGAAGTAATGTAGGAGTGCTTTAGTTGCTTTCTGCGCAGTTGAGGCAGACGCCCAAGGTCCCAGAATCTTCCGCACAGAGAATGGTCTAGAGTCCAGTTGGTTGAAAACAATCCGGAGCTGGCATCGCTGTGTGTCGTAACAAGCGCAGCTGCACAGGACGTGTTCGATGATCTTTTGAGTTTTGTATGAGTCACATGTAGAGATGTCTGCCGTACCGATGCGAAAGGAGTACACCTTTGTGAAGGCAACACCCAACCAAAGGCGGCATAACAGTGTCGCATTGGAGCGGGAAAAATGTGATGGTAGCTTTATCTTGAGCGAAGGATGCACTTCATATAAGTGACACCTTTGGAAGCTGGTAGACGACGAGAACGTGCGTGTAAGATCTCGAGCCAGCAAGTAAAGTTGTCTTGCTGCATCAGTCCTTGTTAGAGGAATCGGGAACAAACGTGTTTAATCATGGGCTGAGCGGACTGCATCATCGGATAATTGATTTCCAGTGATGCCGACATATCAAGGCAGCCATTGATATATAATATCATGCCCTCGTGTTAGAGCTTAATGGTGGCAATGTGTTATTTTATTTACCAATTGTTCATAATTCCTCTTACGCATGGCAAACTGCAAACTCTGAAGTGCTGCCTTCGAATCGCCGAATATGACCCATTTTCCTGGACGCTCTTGAACAAGATTTTGTAAAGTGTCTCTTATAGCAGCAAGCTCTGATGCCGTAGACGTAGTCGTATGCGACAACTTCAATTTGATTGTCATTGCTGCAGCCGGTATTACAGCGGCACCTGATGAGCTGCTGGACGAGACCGACCCATCAGTGTTTATCTGCGTTCGGTCCATAAGTACAACTCATATAATAATAGCAGTGTTGCTTGCTTCAATGCTACTCTGGAGTGATTGCTTTTCTTTTTGATACCCGGAATTTCCAGACGTACCTGCGGCTGGTCAAGGCACCACAATTAAGGTACGTTCAATTCTCGTAGCCGGCGTATATCCTGATGGAATGCTGTTTAGGTGTTTGGTTATGGCGTTATAAAACGTAGCACATGGTCTTTCGGAGGGTACAAGGGCCAAGTTGTGGTCGGGGACACGGTTAGCATGTCGAATGTACGCTCTGGGCAATCCACAACTCTATGTAAGTCCTGACCGGATGCTCCTTGGCAAGCAGGATTGTGGCATAGGTAGGAGCGCATCGGGGCAGTCTAAGGCAGATACGCAGTGCCTGACCCTGCAAATTCTCCGAAGAATGAGTATTGGATTTGCAATTGTTTCGTCAGTACCGGCAAGCTGTATCGCAAAATACCCAGAAATAGGGCTCTGTACAACTGTCGCATGGAGGCCACAAAAGTTCCCAATGCTTTCCCGCACATCAATTTCATTATATGCACAATAGATAGCAGTCTCTTCTTCAAGTGCGCACCATGCAGGTTCCACGAAAGATCTCTGTCGATAAACGTGTCCAGGAAACAATGCGTCCGTGCATATTTGACACTCTGCCCATTGATATAAACATGGTATGGCGTCACTGGTTTGCGTGTAAACGAAATAAACGCGCACTTCACAGTTGATGTACTCGGGCCTTGTTTCTGAAGTTACGCTGTTGTGACGGTTTCTGCTCGCTGTATTCGTGCACGCACCTGAGGGCGAGTAACTGCAGCTCTCCAGAAGCAAATATCATCGGCGTATATGGATAGGCACATTGACTTTGGCCGAACCTTCACCAGAGCAATGAGGGCTACATTGAACAAGATGGGGCTTAGAACACCTCCCTGTGGTACTCCGCAGTAGGTGTAATGTTCAGCAGTTTTACCCTCATCAGTTGGCACAAAAAGATGTCCTGCCAGTTTTATAGTCTTCTATCATTGAAAATTCGCCCACCAATGCCCATTGCTGCGAGAGCAGTGAGGATGGCATAGTGAGCTACATTGTTATTTGCACCCTTGACGTCCAGAAAGAGTGCCCCTGATATACGCTTGCGACTTTTTTTCTTGCTGAACAAATGTCGATAAGTCAACGACACAGTCGATAAGGGAGCGGCCCTGACAGAAGCCTGTCATGCAGGAAGGGTAGTTGGCGTATTGTTTCAACACGCAATGATGCAAACTAAAGTATAGAAGGAAATTTATTAGACCTATCTTTATGTAATTGCGAAGAAACGTGGATGAAAGATGAAAATTTAACAAGATAACTTGCGTGGGCAAGAACTGGAACTAAGACTTGCATATATATATATATATATATATATATATATATATATATATATATATATATATATATATTCAATCTTAGTTATATATATATATATATATATAAAATATATATATATATATACATATATATATATATATATATATAGGAAAGAAGTGTATACCTAAGGGCTCGTTCTTCCGTGTTTTAGCACAATATTAATGAGATCTAACAGACAGTAATGCCAAAGAATGTACAGGGCAAGTTGTTAAAACCAATGGAATGTAAATGGGAAGAAAGAAAATTGGATGAAAAAATAACCAGCCGTGAGCAGGAATCAAACCTACGACCTTCGAATAACGCGTTCGATGCTCTAACCACTCAGCTACCACAGCGGCCTTCCCTCCATCCACTTTTTTGGGTTTATATGTGAATTTAGAAGTAGGAGTGACAGTCAGTGCCATCTATAAGCCAAACGACGAGTGTGAAAACACTCTTATGCGCATGTTTGGCGTAACGTAGCACGTGAACTTATTATGAGCGGGCAGCTGATTAATTGTCCCTCTTACACAACCTAAACACACCAAGTCTGCCAGTACGAGACCCTCGTTCAATGACATAAGGGAAAGAAGTGTTACCTAAGGGCTCCTTTTTCCGTGTTTCAACACATTATTAATGAGATCTAACAGACAGTAATGCCAAGGAATGTACAGGGGAAGTGTAATGCCGAAGACAGGGCATGTAAAACCCTTGTACGTGACTATAGTGCCTTGGTATTGGATTCAATGGCGCGTGAGCGAAACTTGGAAGACGTGGGATATGTACTGGCGCAGGGTACTCACTATACGCATTACCAGCTCAACAGTCAAGCTAGACTTGACAGAGCATACGTGTTTACGTCCCTGTTTCCTATGTGCCTGGGCTACGCAGTGAAGAATGTTTCATTTAGTAACCATAGTCTAGTAATGTTCACCATTAATAAAAAAGAAAAGCCCAAATTCAATTGGAGACTCTGGAAGTAAAATGAAAAGCTACTTGAGGACGAGAAGTTTGTAGAAAACGCTGAAAAGGAATTAAAAGAAGTGGCGAAAGGTAACGCAAGTAGTTCAATTTATACATGGGAGTGCTTCAAGGAAAAATTAAAAATAGAAGCAATTGGAAGGTCAGTTTCAATAAAACGCACTAACCTGAAAAAAGAAAGACAAGTGCAATGCGAGCTTGTTTTTTTGTTATGTCCAGAATGTGCGCAACCAGGAGGGCGCAGTAAAGAAATAAGAAGAGTGAAACAAGAATTAGAAGCCGTAGATACGGAAACGTACAGAGGAGCGGTGGTACGCGCACGCGCAGAAAGATTATGGTTTGGCGAGGTTCCCACAAAACGTGCCGTCACGGATGAAAAGAGCTACGCGACAAGAAACGAGGTAAGGGCGATAGAATACAAAAATGAAGTCACCACAGATGAAACCGAGATTGAGCACGCGTTTGTGGAACATTTCCAAGAGCGGTTGGGGGGCGTCAGAGCGGACGCGAGTACGTGTAGTCGGCGTTTCTTGTCACTTATGCCGAAGCTTGAGGATGACGTAAAAGCGAGATTAGAAGCACCCATCTTGGTCCGAGAAATTGAAATCACCATTGAAAAAATGAAAAACGGTAAAACACCCGGTCCAGATGGACTAGGTGTTGCATTCTATAAGAAATTTAAAAATCTTGTGGCAGATGCTTTGTGGAATGTGTTATACCTCTGTCACACGGGCACCCGCGAAGACCGTTTAACTCCCTCGTCCTTACGACAACGAAGATGCGGTCCGTGCCACACGGCCACCCTTACCCAAACGAAGGTAAACGGAGCGTTTCGCAAAGGACGTTCAACGATCTCCCTTCGCAGCGAAACGAGGTACTCTCGTCCCCAGCAGTCTAGAGGTCAGAGAGAAGTTTCGAGCACTAAGTGGCCGCAGTGAAAGAATAATACAATTTGTTAATCTTAAACGTTCTTTCGTTGCAGTACTCATTCACAACGCGTGTTTGTTTACATATATTTACGCCCGCCAAAGTTCACTTACTCTCAACACCGATGCTCTACACTCCGTGCCTCGCACGTGGTGCCTCCCGAGTCGGGCTGGCCGGCACCATTGAAAAATATTTCGTTCATGCGTGCGGTTGTGGTCGTCGCTGTGTTACTTATGGCTGAAGAACACAAAATGTGCACTCACGAGGCAAGGAAGCACAAGAACTTTCGTACACAAACATGAACACAGGCAACAAAACAACTAAAAGCACAATGTGGCCAGCGTCACTAGCAGCATCGCTACATTTAGCGAATTCGTTTTTCTTTGAAAATATTTTTATGGTTTGTTAGCCTCTTACCTCCTTAATAGTGGTTTTTTGTAAAAACCCTAGAACGAGGATTCACAAAAAAATCAATAGAGATGAAATTAGAATACTTTTCCAAAAATCAAAGAGTGCCAGCTGAGCCCCCTCGCGCCAACTGTTACAACATTTTTTTTTTGCCGTGTGACACTGCCACAACTCCTTCTCCGTCGAAGTACCTAGGGGAGATTTACGTTGACGGTGTTCAACGGAGTTTAGTGGTGGCCGTGTGACAGGGGTATTAGATGAGGCATACGAAAGGAAAGAGTTACCAATATCTTTTCGGAGAACGCACATCGTGTTAATCCCAAAAACTGAAGATCCCAGGAAACAGCTGTCCGTCACATCCTACAGACCCATAACCGTAGCGAATGTTGACTACAAAATATTCATGGGTGTTTTGGCCAGGCGAATCCAAACAGTGATTACAGAAATAGTCGGACCACATCAGACTTGTGGCATAAAAGGCAGAACAATTATGACGAACAATCATATTGCCCGAAATATGTTAGAATGCGGCGGTGAGTTTGACTGTAAAATAGCTATGCTACAAATCGATCTCGAGAAGGCATTTGACCGCGTGAACCATGATATACTTTTCAGCATTCTTGACTATGTCAATATAGGGTCTGTGGTGTTGGAAGGGGTCCGAATGGCGTACACGGGATGCACTACGAGAGTGGTAATAAACAAACAGCTTAGTGATAATATACAAGTCTTATCGAGTGTAAAGCAAGGATGCCCTGCATCGGCACTGCTTTTTGCTATCTATTTAGAACCTCTATACCAGAAAGTGATACAGAATGATCAGGTGCGGGGGTTTCATTTGATGTCTGCAGAGAACAGAATACTTAGTTACGCCGACGATATTGCTGTGCTCTGCGAAGATCGGGAGAGTATCAGAGAAGCACTAAACGATGTGAAATTCTTCTGTGATTGCACTGAGAGTAGCGTCAACTGGAGTAAATGTCTTGGAATGTGGCACGGAAATAGGCCGAGCACACCATCAATATTTGAAAACATTACATGAAAGGTTATACCTGACAAGTACTTAGCGGTACCTCTCCAACACTACAGAGACACAACAGAATATTGGAAACAAGAGACAGAGCAACTAAGAGACAAGACAAAAACGTGGGGTGGGCGCGATTTCTCAATGTTTACGAGGTCAACAGTGAGCAACATATTTCTTATTTCACGAGTATGGTATGTTTTACAAGTGCTATTCATGTCACGTGTTGCTGTACAAAAGCTACACAGAGTGATCGCAGTGTTTATCTGGGCGTCCACGTGGAAAGGACAAGCCGAACAAATCTGTTCCGTTCTGTGAAAAGTGGGGGGCTTGGTCTTGTACACTTGTTCCTGAGGCAGATAGCATCTAGGTTTGTTTTTTTACGAGATCAAGATGATCGTTTTTTGAGAACGTTGATACATGTGCGGCTGTCCCATTTCTTGCCAGATTTTATTGTAACCACTGTCAATGGGGTGACAAAAAGACCTAAGGGGTACATGAAAGAAGTGATTGCTGCTTTGGAAATATTGAGAGTGTGATTTTCGATGGAGTATCTCTCTGAGGTTTCGCGAAAAAACTGTGCATGGACCTTGTAGAAACTATGTTGCCAGAGCCTTCGTATAGAACATTGTACCCTAATGGGCCCGGGGATGACGTCTTGAAAAGAGTGATGAAGATGCCAATTAGACCATCAATGAAGACATTCTTTTTCAAACTTCACAGCGGCACACTCTCTACCAATCCATGGCTCCGAGAAAAAGGAACATTCGTCCCGTCAGTTGATTGCATTATCTGCAGAAAACTTGAGACAGTTGACCACATCTTTCTAGACAGTACTGATGCAGTCTTTTTCTGGGACATCCTTCAAAGGACCCTGAAGAAAGACCTGCCAGTTACACAGTATGGCATCTGTTTTTTGCCAGTCATGAATGTAGGCGGTGTGCTCTACGATATGTTCATGGTACTGGTTCTTCACAGTGTGTGGCGAACACGGATGGCAGTGCGAAACGTAGACGTGAATCCCCGGCCCGCTCCAGAGTACTTCATAGAAAGTGTACAGTGTTTGATGACTGCATACGAGGCACAAGATAAGCCAGAGTGGTTGCCATGTTTAGATAAGTTGGTGGGCATAAAGCGTCTGCCTTTTTAACCCCCATGTGCTGGAAGATGGGACAGCACTTTTACACGTGACACTGCACTGTATTCCTATATTGATTTGTAATGTTTGCTAAGCAGGCAATAAAGAAAAAAAAGCTGTGGTAGCTCAGTGGTTAGAGCATCGAACGCGTAATTCGAAGGTCGTAGGTTCGATTCCTGTTCACGGCTGGTTATTTTTTCATCCTCTTTTCTTTCTTGTTATTTACATTCGATTGGTTCTAATAACTTCCCCTGTACATTCCTTGGCATTACTGTCTGTTAGATCTCATTAATATTGTGTTAAAACACGGAAAAACGAGCCCTTAGGCATACACTTCTTTTCCTTATTTCATTGAACGAGGGTCTCGTACTGGCAGACTTGTTGTGTTTAGGTTGTATAAGAGGGACAATAATCAGCTGCCCGCTCATAATAAGTTCACGTGCTCCGTGACGCCAAGCATGCGCATAAGTGTTTTCACACTCGTCGTTTGGCTTATAGATGGCGCTGACTGTCACTCCTACTTCTAAATTCACATATAAACCCAAAAAAGTGGATGGAGGGAAGGCCGCTGTGGTAGCTCAGTGGTTAGAGCATCGAACGCGTTATTCGAAGGTCGTAGGTTCGATTCCTGTTCATGGCTAGTTATTTTCTCATCCACTTTTCTTTCTTCTTATTTACATTCCATTGGTTCTAATAACTTCCCCTGTACATACATTCCTTGGCATTACTGTCTGTTAGAACTCATTATATATATATATATATATATATATATATATATATATATATATATATATATATATATATATATATATATATATATATATATATATATATATATATATTGTAAGATGGCATCCAGTACCCTCAAGACTCCTCTCTTTATTGTCTTGAGTATGTGCCCCACAACCTAAACTGGAGTGGTGATGATGAGTATGTACAGATGAAAAGATGGAACGTGTAATGATACTCTCAATATATATATATATATATATATATATATAATATTGCCCTGTCTTGTTCTACACCTTCCTCTGTTGCTGCGACGCTTCCGCAAAGGGATGCTACGCCCAGGCAGTTGCTCTGATGTACCGTGTTCTTGCGTGTTACAAGTTTCAGTTGGAGCCCTTGTGACTTAATTCTTGCCATTTTTCTAGAAAAAATAAACCATTGCCACCTAGCCAGTGTGACCAAAATCTTGAGCTCTACGCAACCCGCCTACCTGCGCTGAGCTCGCTAAGTGGATTTTCTCTGCACAGTAACGTCATCGTTCCCTACGCTAAGGCAGAAGTGGTGTTGAGGTCAGATTCGCTGGCTCGGAGCCTGAGATGAAAGCTTGGAAGCATGACGCTGTGTTCAGTGGCTATCAACGCAACAGGGCCGGCAGCCCCTCTTATGTACCACGCTTTTGTATGTTGCAGGTGAGTAAACGTTTGCCGTGGTTCTAGACCGACAATCCCTGTCTACTCTAGCCTCTCTGCCCAAAAATGTTCTTTTCAACAGTGTGCGATTGCTTTAGGAGCGAAGCTTCTTTTAGATGCGGAGCATCCAATACTCGAGGCTTGTAGTGCGGCGCCGTCCGCAAGCTTCCTCCTCCTTCTTCCACCATCTGTGCATCCCTTCCTCCTCTACACACCGCGCGCGCTTCACTCCTCCACCATCTGTGCACCCTTCCTCCTCTACACACCGCGTGCGCTTCTCCTCTTCACGAACATTCGCTAGCTGTATAATGTAGCGCGCATGCGCCGTCACGCTTCGAGAACATCGGCAGCTGACGCGCGCGCATGCGCCGTCGCGCTTCGAGAACATCGGCAGCTGACGCGCGCGCATGCACCGTTGCGCTTCTCCCCCTTCTCGAACATTCGACAGCTGACAGTGCATGCGCCGTCACGCTGTATATTGACACGTGCGGTTCTTTTCGTTTGCGAAGGAAGACGCTATCACTTTCTGTTAAGCGCAACGCAGGCCGCGTTTATCTTGTATGCCACTTTGGAACGCGTTACTACGCGTGTATAAAAAACTGACACGTGCGGTTCTTTTCGTTTGCGAAGGAAGACGCTATCACTTTCTGTTAAGCGCAACGCAGGCCGCGTTTATCTTGTATGCCACTTTGGAACGCGTTACGACGCGTGTATAAAAAGCCGGCGCAGTGCGCCACTGGGGGTCTTTTTTTTTTCCGTCGGCCGACGACTGTTCACGCCGCTGTTGCTGTGAGTTGTGTTTGGCCCTGTTTTGCTGGGCACAAGTTCGCCCAATAAACAGTTCGCCTGACACCGCCCTGACTCCTGCGTGCTTCCTCTCAAGTGCTGCGTGTATCACAACCTCGTGACAATATATACTCAAGGTCGGCGCTCGCTCGCTCAGTTGCCGCTCGTCGGTTGGTTTGTACGGCGCGTCGACGTCCAAGGTCGCGGTGAAATGAATTCCAACGAATCCACAAACACAATGATCGACGTCCCTACGACCAGCGCCGCCCTTTCGCATACGTGTGTACGTGTTCACTCATTTACCACCCCCTCCAACAACCACGTTAACCAATTTAGCCATCGACCCAAGTAAGTCACAATTTAACACCCCATTTCACAACCACGTTAACCAATTTAGCCATCGACCCAAGTAAGTCGCACTTTAACACCCCGTTAACCAATTATATGCTCCGCATCCTCCTCAGTGTTCCCCCGAGGGAAGCTGCGGGCAATTTTTATTCTAAACTTGTCACTAGTCACGCGCAACCAAGAGGAGACGAGAAAGACAAGAAGGCAGAAGAAATGCATGACCATTTCTCATCTCATTTTCTAGATGGCATCACACTGTCGGTACTCTCGGATGGGCTGCTGCGCGCACTTTGCCTTAGTGCACGAAGAACAAGTGCCTCTCTTAGTCATCTGGATAGTCGCCGTACGTGGCGGATCGTTGGTGGGGCATAGACGAAGCAGAGCGGTGGGCGCGTTGAAGACGCTTGCGCTCCGCTTCCTTGGCTCGCGTCTCGTCGGTGTTACTCGCAAGCTACTGCATTGTCGAACATGATCGGATGCATGGACGCATGTACGCATGGACGGACACACGAACGGATGAACGGACGGACGCATCGCCCACTCATCATCATTCACTCCGTGGATATGCTGTGATGTTTTCAATAATATTTTCCTTTTTGGGTGTGGCGATATTGAACTCCATCCACGCCCTAACACGTGGTCTGAAACAACCTTAAAAACACTGTCTTTAATAGATAATTCTTATGCACACATGCATGCTAGTTCCAAAATATAAAAGTTGCGCTTCTTATGCATTTCAAATGCCAGTCGGAGCTGGATTCTAGCAAATGCTCAATTGGGAATTCGCAGAAACATATTGGCGGGAAGAATAGCGAGATTTATATCAGAGTGGACAAGTTGGAGGAAAAAGTTGGCAGATCCCACATACAGTGGGAATCGGTGATATGCGAAGCACGAATGAGAAATGTTGATATGTCGTTTTAAAATCACCACACCGTTACGAGGTGGAGGTAAATGATGCCATACATGATATCCGTGTCATGATTATCATGACACGGATGTGTAGTTACCTTCGCCATCTATTCACGTCAC
Organism: Rhipicephalus microplus; assembly: GCF_013339725.1. Classification (NCBI taxonomy): domain Eukaryota; kingdom Metazoa; phylum Arthropoda; class Arachnida; order Ixodida; family Ixodidae; genus Rhipicephalus; species Rhipicephalus microplus. The sequence continues at coordinate 72,692,367 of NC_051165.1, forward strand.
GTGATACAAGTTTAGTATATGTGGAGCTAGAGAAACGGCAGCGAGCACGCAATGAGCGAGGTATGTTGTCATGTTCTTACATGACACGCGTGTCAGGATTATCATGTTTGTGCCAGTCATATATATCGTCACCCGTTGACGTCACGTAACACCGAATTTTCGGTATATGTGGAGCTTGTAAAATGGCCGCGTCCACAACATGAATGGCCCAATATGCTCCTATGTAGCGCTGACGCGCACGCACGCTGGGCATAGCAACGCTATGTTAGCAAAATGCGAGCACTCTGTAGTCTAACGCCAGGGGCGACCAGCGTCCGTCGGCGCGGCCCTACGGCAATCGGCACGAAATGTGACATGCTGCATTTCGCGCCAATGAGTTACCCAGACAACACTGCGTCTCCCACTTTTCGTGACGAAGGGACGTCATGCGCGCTGATATGCGCATACGTCAAAGCAACGAAGGGCAGCGCGCGCCTGCGAGTATATGGTGGGACTGGCGCCTGGCATGGCAACGCCGGCGCGACGCCACGAAATAAACTCCGATGAGCACGCACACCGTGTCACGTCAAAATGTATTGGCCGCTTGACTGTGGCATGTAGTCATGTTCTCACATGACACGCAGCTCATGATTATTGCGTTTGCATCGGTCACATACCTTCGTCATTCATTGGCGTGACGTAATACCAAATTCGGCATCTGAAGCTAGCGAAATGACCACGAGCGCATCATCAGTGTGGCATGTAGTCATGTTGTTAGATGACGCGCATGTCGTGATTATTATGTTTGGATGTGTCATTTACCTATGTCATTCGTTCGCGTTTCGCAATACAGAGTTTCTTACATGTCAAGCTAGCGAAACGGTCTCGAGCACATCACGAGCGTGGCATGTAGTGATGTTGTTACACGACACGAATCCCATAATCATCATGTTTGCACCAGTCACATACCTTCGTCATTCATTCACGTACTGTAATACCAAAAATTTGGTATACGTGACGCCAGCGAAACGGCCACGAGTGCATTATGAGCGTGGCAAGTAGTCGTGCTGTTACATGTCACGCATGTCGAGATTTTCATTTAAGGGTCTGTCACTTTTGTTCGCCATGCAATCTTGCCATGCCATACCAGTTTTTCAACAAGCTATGTAAACGAAACCACCACAAGAGCTGCAGGATTACGATATGTAAATCATGAGACTCATGACATACTTGTCATGATTTTTATGTTATGACGTGTTAAATATGTTCTTCATACAGTCATGTCATGCCATACCAAGTTTGGTATCAATACCATTATTGAAACGACCAGGAGAGCTACATGTCGTAGGTGGCTAGATAGATAGATAGATAGATAGATAGATAGATAGATAGATAGATAGATAGATAGATAGATAGATAGATAGATAGATAGATAGATAGATAGATAGATAGATAGATAGATAGATAGATAGATAGATAGATAGATAGATAGATAGATAGATAGATAGATAGATAGATAGATAGATAGATAGATAGATAGATAGATAGATAGATAGATAGATAGATAGATAGATAGATAGATAGATAGATAGATAGATAGATAGATAGATAGATAGATAGATAGATAGATAGATAAATTCTCAAGTCGACAAAACTGAAGGTAGATTACGGCCATGCAACCTGTTGTTACGTGGGATCCGTGACACCAGGGAAACATGAAAACAATTCGGGGCCGTAGTGAAGCAACCACTGTGCGCAGTGCTGCACGACTTGCCTGCAAGTTCAGTTGAACGTGCGCACCGTCTCAGGGCTCATGCTACCAACAAATGCCACCCCATTGTTGTCAAGCCTTCTTACCTTAGTACTAATGATACAGGGCTCTCAGCTCGTTAAAAACTAAAAAACAAAGCGTTACAGTCAGTCAGGATATTTTGCCATACTATTTTAGCTAAAAACCATTGTTGTGACCCACGAGCTATGAGTTCCGGTATAAAAATCGTGTAATCAACAAAAAGCAGTCAGTATACAGCCCTACAACTGATAAATTGAAGGAGGTCCCGAGTGTGCCCTGATCTAATCATGATCCACATGAACCACATCATGAGCACGTGCGTGCCTCACTTGTAGCCAAGGCTAATCAGTTATTTTACGCATCACAAGCTCCTGCATAGAAATGGGTAATGGGATGTTTCTGGACGGCTTTTCGCTCTCCCATAGTAGAGTACCCGGCACTCTAAATCGTCAACAACTTTTTTCCAAACCAGCATTGATAACATAGGTGGACATTTATCATTCGTGACTAACACCTGCAATGTTGACATCATAGCAGTAACTTAAACATGGCTCCGCTCCGAAATTGAAGACGGTAGGACATTTCACGGAACACGACATTTTCCCATATATCGTCATGTTCGAGGGGAGCATGAAGGGGGGGGGGGTGTTGATTAGGCATACGTAAATGCCTAGCTTCTTGTGTTATCAAAGTAGCCAGGACTTTATATACCCTTTAAGGTGTAACCTAATTAGCCTATCAAAATACTGTTCTAGGTATTTTCTATAGGGCTCTTAACCTGACACACTGTTTTATAGGAAAAGGCGTGATGTAATAAATTCTGTCGCTTCAAACTACAACTATATTCTCGTTTCATTACTTGGTGATTTTAATATTACAAAAGACAAGCTTTCCTGTGCTTCTCTCAGTATTCGCCAGTATTGCAGATTGGCTAAATCTTTTCTAGATTTATGCTTCCTTTTCGAAGTAACCCAGCTTGTTAAGCAGTCAACTCGAATAACACAGTGAGCATTAAACACCCTGGCCCTCATACTTGAAACCTTGGCAACCTTGATTTCGACATTATACCCTTGGCAGGTCGTAGTGATCGTGCCTTACTAAAATTTGGAATGAATGCAGTTCTACCTACGCTTCCTAAACAAAAAAGTAAAAAATATATTATAAACGGTAACTATCAAGTTATAAACGAAGAGCTTGCAGGCTTTCGTGATAAGTTCGTAACAGGGTTTGGCAGTCGTACAATGGTGGTTAATAAGTGCATAATTGTTGAGCAATTATTGAATTACAAAATAAATATGTTCCTGTTATCACCATCGGCATGGTTTTCAATTATCTATGGTGCAACAAGCACCTAAAGCGTCTATGCAACACTACACGCATCTTTTTGAATCTACTAGAAGTTCACCCATGAATGGTCACCAGACGAATTGCAAGACAGCAGCTTACCAAAATATAAATCCAGGAAAGAAAGTGAAAAGCAACTGTTTAAGTAGAACCGTTCCGTCAGTGCTCACAAGCAGACCAAAAAATTATGGTGCACGATAAAATCAAGCATGGGCCATAGCTTCACCTTAACTGCTAGTTCAAGTAATTCCATTTCTGACAACGCATTCTGTGAAGTTTTGAATTACGCATTTTCTAATATCTTTTCTTCTAACACAAACACATCAGTGCCATAATCTCCCATTACATCTACACAGCGGTGTTTCCTGTAGAAGTCAACTCAAACGGTGTGACAAAGAAATTAAGCTATTAAAATAATTTTTCTGATTCCGATGCGATGAAAGAGAAGCAAACTTTCCAAATAGAACGCTACCCGATTATTCTGCCCCCATTGACTATGATACTTAAGCAGACTATTCACACTGGTTCTCTTTCATGAAACTGGAAGAACGTGAAGGTAATTTTCTTCGTTAATCAGGTAACAGGCATTCCCAAATGAATAACCAGTCCACTGCCTTTACTAGCATACCCTGCGAAAGCCTTGACCATATCCTGTTTTCGCCTATTATAAGCTTCCCTGAATCAAACACATTTTTTTCATTATCACAACATGGCTTTCATAAAAGCACCTCCCGTTAAACGCAACTGAAGTCATTTGTGTACAAATTAATTACTAGAGGCGAAGCTCGTTAATGTCGAGGCTCTTCCCTTGGTGGTGCTGGCGTTCCCCGGCCAACAATGACGATGGCGTTGGCGTTGACACTGATGACGATCCTGATGCTATGCTCAGACAAGGCTGCGCTCAAAGAGTTCAGACGCCTCGAGCAAAACTGGTTGCCGACGCTGAGTTAGCGAGAAGACGATGACCACTCGACTGAGTTACCCTCGGCCTGCCTAACGTTCGCTTTCTCAGTATCAGTATAGATGGCATCTATAAAGATCCCATACTGACCACAACGAACGTACTCTGCTTCATGGTATATGTAAGTCTACAAACATGCATATCAATGGAAATATTCTAGTTGTCTGCACTAAAGAAGCATGTGCATTGTCCAGTGGGTGGCATTGATATCTACGCCAAGCTGCAGGAGACAGAGGGGAATCTCCCTTTACCACTCCCTAACCAGATCCATATCGAGGAGCCTGCTGCTGCAAAACTCTCTACTGGAATCATCATCACTACTATGTACCTGGCAGCTCACCTGCCCAAGGAAAACATCATCAGGTACATCGAGAAGATGATGCTGCCCTACGAAACTGAAAACAAGCATGACCCCTTCGTACTCGCCAGAGACTTTAACGCGGACAAATGGAACTACGACTGGCTAGTTCAACACATGCTGCCTGTTGCGCTGCCCGGTACATTTCATATGACTACAAACGTCCCAGTACCGTCAGGGAAACTTGTATCGGCATTGAATATTAAACTTTAGGCCATATTCAATTTAAAATCCCTTTTCGTTCTACTTCATGGAACACAAGGTCGTTTTAATCAAAAGAGAACGTTCCCCTGAGCTTAAAGTTATATATGGCAAAAGCAAAATCAGGAACTACCTACCCGCCCGCCGCCCCCTTGCCGTCCGTAAAGCAAAAGAACTCTTGAACAAACGACATTATCTCCCATATATGAATATTAAAACAGGCACATATACTCTATCACACACAATCACCATGTTTGTAGCTCATTTTTATGTGGTCGAGCGGGCCAAATGTACGGAAGATTCATGGTTTAGCATATTTACCTTCAGAGCTTCGACCACACACCGTCATTCACCTTGAATAATTGATATGTGAGGTTCAACGTCCCAATACCACCGTACGATTATGAGAGACGCCGTAGTGGAGTGCTCCGGTAATTTCGACCACATGGGGTTCTTTAACATGCACCCAAAACTGAGCACACAGGCCTACAACATTTCCGCCTCCATAAGTAATGCAGCCGCCGCAGCCGGGATTCGATCCCGTCATTCACCTCGTGGATATGGCAAAATTTTCATTTTTAGATACCTCTTCAATCACTGACTGCACTTTTTAGTTTTTTTTAAGGAGCACTCAAAAAGTTACCATAAATCACTTTTATATAAGCTTAGAACTTCTGGCCTAGATCGAATGTTTTTTTTTTTTTTTCACAACAGGTATCGATTCGTTTCCACAAACAGCCCTACTTAAGGACTTAGCACTGTAAAACCTGGTGTTCCGCAAAGCTTGACCAATGTGTTTTTATATTATGCATAAACCACTTACCTTCTTGCGCTTCTTCAAATATTCACCTTTTTGCAGACAGTTGCTTAATGTTTAGCAGGATAACTTGTGATAATGGTTTAACTCTTTTTCTGGCTGATCTTAACGCAGTTTGTTTATGGAGCAAGGCGGGGCAAATACAGTAAGTCATAGGTATATGTAAATTTATGCAGTTGCCCTATTGCAAACATCTCGAACTGTTTATAGACAAAAGCGAACCGCTAGAAGCTGCGCAATTGTACAAATACTTTGAGGCACACATCACGTTGAACTTAAACTAGGATGATCACATCACACACGCTATGTAAAAAGCAAATATAGCATGCTTATTTACAGTGGTCGAAACCTTTCAAGATCAGCTTCTTCCTTAAAGCTTCTCTTAAACAAAACACTACTTACATCTTAACTCGAATACGTCGCACCAATACGAGATTCTTTTCGTGAAAATCTGTCTCACGCACTAGAACGGTTTCAGAACAATACTGTTCGTTTTATTTGCTCTCGGTACAGTCGCACCATCAGCATGACTTTGAGAAGCAATTCCAGTTTACTATCTCAACGTAAAACACGTCATAAAGCTCTCTACATGAGCTCTATTATCATCCAGACTTGCATGACGAACTAATTAGTCTTCCGCAGTGTGCTTTCAATAGACTAGACCTTATTCATAGAGTTATCATATTAATAAAACTCTCAGTGCTTTAACAACTATCGCGGAGCTCTTTTGATTTCCGCAATGAATGTCGTGCTACCGTGCTGGGTTATCGTATCCAACTATGTAAACGTAAAAACTTACTTCCACTCTACATGGGGAGTGCAAAAAAATGCCAGGCCTGTGCGAAAGGAGCAGCACAGTCACAGTGAAAGCTAGAAGAGTGGCCTTTCAGAGCCCTTCCGAAATACTCTTTGGGCAAATACTGCAAGCAGACTTGATTGATACCTACTAGGTCATTAATAATAAATTTATTTGGGTAGTAGGCCGGCATTTCCTATGCTATTTTGTCATTCTCATGATAACGTGGTATTTGCTACACACTAGCGAGGAATTTTGTGCCAATGGTTCACGCACTGCCTGACGATGATGAAGAAATATGTCTGAAGAGGATATGCTCTACACCTAATAGGGAAACGAGAACAGGCTTTTGTGATGGGTTGGAGCATTAGACGGCCCATTCGTTACGCTATTCGCATTGCGGAACGACTGGTAGTTCTTTTGTTGTTTTAAAACGCTTTATGAGTCGTATACTGACGCGATTGCTTTCCAAACATTAGACCTGCCTAAGGCAAGTTTTACAACAAATCACAAGCACCGGTGTAGCTCAGTGGTAGAATACTGGGCTGGTACCCAGCGGACCTGGGTTCAAGCCTTACTGTGTCATTGGTGTTGGGCCATGCCTGCTGAAAACAAGTTTGACAACAAGTTACAAGCCCCGGCGTAACTGAGTGGTGAAACAGTGGGCTGGCACTCAGCGGATCCGGGTTCGTGCCGCACTGTGTCATAATGCTAGTTTTCTTTCCAATTTCGCGCGATGTGGTTACGGGCACCGGCGGCGGTGGCCAACAACTGCACGTGACCGGAGTTGTGATCTCATAAAAGCTTTCGCTGTAAAACACACCTTACATTAAGTGTGTTTCGCAAAATGCCACTCTGCATATGGGAATTTCCTTATGTACCAATGAAACCTATACTGCTTTCTGCGCACAATACTTCACCAGCCATTGTGCTGCTATTTTTATTATCTCTAAATACTGTTACCGTATTGGTCGAACGTATCTGCCTATGCGAGTGTAATAAAGGGCTAAAAGAATCTTCTAGGTAGCAGAACATGTGGATGTTTATTTCGTATCCTGAATGCGTGCAATAGCTTCAGCTCGGATGTCCTTCCAGAGGTCTATGAATGAAGACTTTTTTTCGGCCTCCAGAATTCTACGCTCCATCTTCTGAAGTAGCTCTGGCGTGAAGTAGTCCTTCCAGCTCCCGATTTTGGCCCTTCTAACGAGAGCGTACTTGTTCTCATCGCCTTCGTGGCCTTCGATGCAGGTGAACTTTTCGCGCGAGAGCACCTCTTTCCACTGCGGGTTGTCTCTGCCACTTAGATCTATGACCACCACATCACGCATGTATTCGGGCTGCGATCTTTCGAGCACTTTCTGTAGTAACGTTCCGTCCTGCTCTAGAGCCCGGCCGTACTGCTCTCCCAGGAAATGCGCCAGCCTCAGTGTCACCTCACGGGTGTTCTTCTTGAGTTCCTCGTACGTCAAAAAGAGCACGTTCGGTTCGTCCCTGAGTGCGTAACCAGCGGCAACATGTTCAAAGTAGTCACCGTAGCCAAAATTACCACTCACGAAAACGTTCACAAACTCTTCAAATGTTCCGTTTTGGAATTTTAAACCACTCAGGTTCGTCGCCATATGGTAGAATGACACGCAGACATCCCACGGATTTCGGGCAAGGTAGATGTACTTGCCTTCTTTTGTCATCGCGCGCTGCTCCAATGCCAAGTGCGAGACGAGTGTTCTCACAGGCAGAGACGAGCTGAAATCCTTGATATCCATGTACTCAAGAAAGCGCCACTCCTTGGCGAACTCTTGGTATGTCGTCATCTGTTGTCCATTCCTAAGAATTAAGTGCGTGATGTACATGAGCCAATGCGTTCCGCTCTTTGGAAACGTTACTTGCACGAGGTCTCCTTTCTTTGCCCTGAAGTTCAATGCTTCTCTCAATCTCTCGGGATTCAGCGATATGCACCTCGGAACTCCATCTATAACTTGGTAGGCCGGTCTTCTTCTCTGCATCTTCACTGAGTGCTCCTGAAAGCAGTAAAGTGACCTAAGCAATGTATTCACAATGCAGTTTTTCTCAATTGCAAGCAATTTATTTACGAAGCATGGCATAAATTTCTGTCAGCAGAGATTATTTATTTATTTATTTATTTTTATTCAATACTGCCAGCCACTCTTTGGCAGCCAGGGCAGGGGTGCTACAGTGCAGAGTTCGAATACAAAGTTTACGCGCGACCAGTAACATGGTCCGCGGTACACAGGGAAGCAAGAATGCAGTAAGCTTTCAGATTGTCACGACACACACACAAGTGCGCGCAATCAGTAGCACGGCCCATGATTCGCAAAACAGTAGTTATTCTCGTTACAAATAACTACGTGAATACACCATAAAACTGGCAATGCTAGTCAAATGCAAAACACACAAAGTGCACTACGCACATTGACCAGGAAGCGTGAAAACAAAAAAAACAGGAGTGTGCGTTAGTGGCATGGTAGCAAGGTAACGCGGGAAATACGTTAGTTCAATAGAACAGGCCCGGGTAACAAGAGCAGCACTTACAATCATACACAATTTTGAATAGCCATTGAAAAAGCATTTTGATTAGTGAAATTAGTAACGTCACGTGGAAAAGTGTTCCATTCTGCTATCGTTTTCGGGAAAAAGGATAGACGGTGAGCGTTTGTTCTCGTGAAAGGCATTAGGATTGTTTTGTTGTGCTTGTTCCGGGTGGAGCGTGACATGTTGAATTCGAGATAAGTATTGAAGTCAAGCTTTGAATAACCATTAACTATGCTGTGTAATATTTAAAGACGATGTAGTTTACGGCGGCACTCTTGTGTTGGTAGGTCAGAACGCCTGCGCAGTTGGGTCACGGATACTCGCCTGCTCTATGCGTTGTGAATAAATCACAGCGTTTTTTTTTTTTCTACCCGTTCGAGCATTGCTGAATCCGTCTATGAGTGTGGGTTCTAAACAATGTCTGCATATTCGAGCAAGGGGCGGACCAGCGTAGTGTACGCAACGGTCTTCGTTTTGCTTGTACAGTGCTGAAGTCGGAGTTTTAAAAGCCAAAGTCTGCGCAGTGCTGATGATGTATTGTTTTGTATGTGTATGTTCCAGGTGAGGTTTGATATCATGGTTACACCCAAATATTTGAACTCGTTAACAACCTCTAGTTCAACATAGTTAATTTGATAAGTATATTGAAACGGACACTTTTGGAGCGTTATAGTCATTTGACGGCACTTGATTATGTTGAGCCTCATGTTCCAATCGGCACACCAATTACTAACAGCTGTTAGGTATTTGTTGAGAATTTTCTGGTCATTTACCGATTCAATAGGGAGATAAACCACGCAGTCATCAGCAAAAAAACGGAAATGCACCGTACAGTCGAATTGTAAATCGTTTAAATAGATAATGAAAAGCAACAGACCTAAGACAGAGCCCTGTGGTACTCCAGAAACAACTGATACGTGCTTCTTCGCTAAAGTTAGCGTTCTCTGTGCACGAAAATACAAATAAGATGCAAATAGATGGAAACGCCATTTTTTTGCACTGCTTCCGTGTAATTATACGAATGCCACGTTATGCGAGGCGTCTAATTAATGCGCGTAATGTTACGTGGGAGAAACTTCGAATTGTACTAGGTGTATAGATGTGTGAACTGGACCACCAGTATGGTGATTAAAACCCATTCATTTCAAAGCGCTGAAACATACTTATTATCAATTGGTGCAGAAGCATGAACAAAGTGAGAAGCAACGCAAGTTTCTGTGTCCCAATTCGGGTGCTTAGTGGGATGTTCGCTCATTCTCAAAGCAAAGGGTTTTCGCACAGTGTGCATTTCGTAACTGTCCTTGCAGTTGGCATTGTAACATAGCTTGGAATGGCTAATGTGCGTACTGATGTTTATTTACTTGCGCAACAATTGAGGTAACCAGAAGAGAAACGAAGCTTCTGAGTGAGCTGGCGATGTGAACGAGGCCTCATCACGCTATCGCATTCCACTTTTGAGGCGAAGGTCAAAAGTCTTTTGAGTTTTTCGCTCACAACTAACGATGTTTGTACAACTACCGGCACACACTCTAAAAAAATTATTATTTGTTGCATGAGTGTTTGTGCTACACAACAATAAGCATCACTTACTTCGAGTACTTTCCTCGTGCTATCCCCACTGTTGCAAAAGTTCGCAGTCGCAAACCGCACACGCGCTATCAGTGTGGCATATCATTCCCGACAGGAAACTGGCCAGCGCCGAGTTTTCCAGAAAAGAAACACCAGCAAGCCAGGTGGCACTTTTTGTTGCGTAGCAGGACTGCTCCCCGAATACTCAATTTTATTTTCTTGTTGGAGTGTAGGCGCGCGAAGGGTTCCCCTCCAGTTGGTGAGGGGGGGGGGGGAGTGCAAAGGTTTACGGTAGTGCCTCCCTTTGTATTAACTCACTGTATGGGGTAGACTTGGCGCCCTTTTTTATCTGATAACCAGGAGCAACCACCCCCTCCCCCACTCATGCGCATATCAGAAAAGAGCTCCTCAAAGCTATCGCGCTGATATCTTATGGATCCGTAATGCAAATATTTGTGTTTTCACGTATCGTGTGAAGCAGTCGAGTCAGGCGCTCGCTTGATTCAAGGTAATTCCAACAAGCCGTTATTTCATGCCCGTAACTTCAAGAGAATGTGACCCGTTAAGAACGCACGTCGTCGAACTCTCGGGTCATTCCGGCGGTGACGGCAGACGACGTCGGAGTGACGTCTTTCGCACGCACTGTTATACTTGTTTGAAACAGATACCAGCACAATACAGAATACTTGACACAATGTCGCAAAGGCATTCTGAGTACCATTAAATAACATTATGCCGCGGCTTCAAGCAATCGTGTTTCTAACGCACGTTAATCTGATGGAACGAAATAGCTGATTTGCTAGAGTTAGTGGAAGCCAACTGGAGCAAATACCAATATAGTTTTACTGCACTCTGGCTAAGCGCCAAATGCTTTTCGTATGATCAAGAGCACCAGTGTGTCAAGTGAAGCTCGTCACGGTGATCTAGTGGTAATGGAAGGAAAATAGGAGAAAAAGAACGGAAGGGAGGTTAACCAGCCTGTAGGCAGCAGGTTTGGTGCCCTGCGAAATGGTAATGGTGTTCAATTGCTCACCCGAATATTAGGCAATCGAATCCCGGCCACGGTAGCCGCGTTTCGTTGGAGTTAAATTGCTAGAGGCCTCTACATGATTCAGGCGCCCAATAAGCTACGTCAGGTAGTGGAAATTTCCGAAGCTTTTCCGGACGGTCTTAGTCATAATCATTTGGATGTTTTGAGACGTGAGACCCAAATTGTTTTTCAATAAGGTTTCAATCGGAGATCTAACGCAAGCAGTTTTTGTGGTACATGCACCGCCATAAATGCCTTTTAGTTCCTTGCGAATGGCACTGCCCGCAAGACCATTTGCGACAGACGTATAAAAATCGACTCATTGCTACCAATGTTCACACCTGCATGCAATTTATACTTGTCGCCATGCATAATTCTTGAGAAGTTGTACAGCTTTTGTACTGCTCTCATTGCCAATGCCCTTTAGAATAATTCGATTACGTTTTGCTGCGAGTCGCAATGCGTGAAAGTCTGGTGGCTGCAATTTCGCTATTTAAAAGTAGGACAGTGAACCCAGGAGCTAAAGCATTCACTTTGCGACCACTGTGTCTGTCTGTGGCCAAATGCATTGCGACTTGAACGAAGATGGGAGACACGTAAAACACTGACGAGCGCCCACTTAGCCCCGAGTTTATTTGCTCTTCATCAGGCCTTTTTATACCCTATACCTGGCTACATCAACCAAAACAATAATGATCAACCAAACCATGGAGATACTGTTAGCATCGTTTTTTTTTTCTTTCACGTCATCGCGTCTTTCTTATCAGTGTCTTAGTTGATATTCCCAGGTCTGGTGCATAAAAAAGCCCCTTGAAGCGCAAGTAAACTAAGTCGTAGATTGGCAGTCGTCGGTTTTTTTTTAATTTTCTGCTGTATTTTGCCGAATATGTACCAACTCTCCTAAGTCAAGGTACTATGAGCCATTTGCGATTAGCGACAAGTAACTAGCTTTGCGACTGTTTGGCCGCACGGCGTGCCAACGAGCCTTAAGATAGCGTAAAAAAACAGTGTCACGTAGTTTATTTACGTACAGACCTACTGAAAGGCCGAGGAACGCCAGAACAGCGAGGAACGTCAACAGGCCAAAAATACAAACAAGTGCAAGCTCGGGGCGCGCGTCTGCACCAACGCTGTGGCTTGCCGTTTCTTGCTGCTTCGTCGTCGTTCACATAGTTTCCTACATTGGCCCCTGGTGAATAGCGTAGCCAAGCTGGTGACTTAAGGTGTATTCACTATAGCGGGGTCGTAATACGGCTTCAGGCGACTCACATGCACAATTTTTCGGCCACGATGGCGTAAGTCATCAGACTGTGTCAAAGGCTCAATCTCATAATTGATTGGTGACGTACGGGCGAGAATGTGGTAGGGCCCGTGGTATCGTGCCAGTAATTTCAGCGAAAGGCCAGGAGTGCTCGGTGGAATCCAGAGCCAAACGAGAGCACCAGTCGTGAAAGTAGAGAGATGTCGGTCGGTGTCATGCCGTATAGCTTCTGGTGGCCTTGGTCCTCGGTTGTCAGTGAACGGGCCAATCGTCTGCAAATTTCTGCGTACCTGGCCACATCAGAAATTGCAGTGTACTCAGAGGAATCGGGCGTGTATGGGAGGATAGTGTCCAGCGTGCATGATGGTTCGCGCCCGTACAACAGAAAGAAAGGGGAAAACCCTGATGTCGCGTGCGTAGTGGTGTTATACGCATACGTGACAAATGGAAGGACAGTGTCCCAATTGGTCTGGTCTGAAGCTGTGTACATCGTCAACATATCACCGAGAGTGCGATTAAATCGTTCTGTGAGGCCATTCGTCTGCGGGTGATATGCTGTCATCATGCGATGAACCATGTTGCACTGAGCGAGCAAGGCTTGAATGGCGTCACACAAGAAAACACGCCCTCGGTCGCTCAAAAGTTCGCGGGGAGCACCATGGCGAAGAATAAATTTGCGCAAGATAAAAAACGCAACTTCCCTCGCTGTTGCTGCGGGTTGTGCTGCCGTCTCCACGTAACGTGTGAGGTGGTCCACGCCGACAATTATCCACCGATTTCCAAAAGACGACGTGGGAAGTGGTCCGTATAAGTCGATAGCGACGCGGTCAAATGGACGCGCTGGACAAGGCAGATGCTGAAGTGTACCGGCAGGGCGTTGAGGTGGGGCTTTACGTCGCTGGCATGCAGTACAAGCACGTACGTACTTGCGAACAAATGTGTACATGCCGCACCAGTAGTACCGCTCACGTAGATGCTTGTACGTTTTGAGAGCGCTGGCATGAGCGCTTTGCGGGTCGTTGTGGAAAGCAGTACAGATTTCCAAGCGCATGTGGTGGGGTATCACTAACAGCCACCTCCGACCTTCAGACGTGTAATTCCGCCAATAGGGGAGGCCGTCTTGAATAGCGAAATGTGTGGTTTGATGACGAATTGTTCTTGAGACCGAATTAGATAGCGGATCAGTCAGAAAGGCGAGGAGTTGGGAAATCCCCACATCTTTGCGTTGTTCCGATGTCATGCCTGTGAAGTCGATTGGTGTTATGACAGCTGAAGAAGGTGACGAGGAGGTTGGGTCAGCCGGTTGCGGCGAGCGGGATAGCGCATCAGCGTCGGAGTGCTTGCGGCCGGATCGGTATACAGCACGAATGTCGTATTCCTGTAGGCGAAGCGCCCAACGACCAAGGTGCCCCGACGGGTCTTTGAGCGATGATAGCCAGAATAGAGCGTGGTGGTTCGTGGCGACTTCGAAAGGGCGGCCATAAAGGTATGGGCGGAACTTCGTCAAAGCCCAGACAACTGCGAGGCACTCTTTCTCAGTGACGGAATAATTACACTCGGCTTTCTTGAGGATTCGACTTGCGTGAGCTACCACGTATTCTTGGTATCCTGGTTTTCGTTGAGCCAATACGGCACCAAGATCGACAACACTGGGACCTACGTAGGCGCATCGGGGTCAAAATGACGTAGTATTGGAGGTGACAATAATAACCACCAAAGCGTGGTGAAGGATTCGTCGCACTCTTTTGACCAAGCAGAAATGCCTTTAGAAGTTGTCAACAGGTTGGTAAGAGGCGCGATGATGGAGTTGTGCACAAATCGACGAAATTATGAGCACAGGCCTATAAAACTTCGAAGCGTCTTGATGAAATTGGGCTTCGGATAGTCGGCCATGGCGCGGAGTTTTGCCGGATCCGGAAGAACACCCTCTTTGCAGACGACGTAACCCAGTATAGTGAGATGACGTGCGGCAAAATGGCACTTATCGATGTTAAGTTGAAAGCCAGCAGAGGTGAGACACTTGAGAATAGCACGAAGACGAACAAGGTGAGTCGAAAAGTCGCGAGAAAGAACTACGATGTCGTCTAGGTAGCAGAGGCACGTGTTCCACTTGTAGCCGCGAAGGATGGTGTCCTTTATCCGTTCGAAGGTAGCTAGGACTTTGCAGAGTCCAAACGGCATGACGTTAAACTCATACAGCCCTTCAGGTGTTACAAATGCAGTCTTCGATCTGTCCGATTCCGCCATTGAAACTTGCCAATATCCTGAGCGTAAATCTAAAGAGGAGAAATATTCTGCTCCTTGCAAGCAATCGAGAGCATCGTCGATGCGTGGCAACGGATACAAATCCTTCCGAGTTATCTTATTGAGCCGGCGGGAGTCGGAATCGGATCGACCCATCCTTTTTGTGCACAAGTACAACAGGGGACGACCGAGGGCTATGCGATGGTTGGATGACACCACGCTTGAGCATATCGTCGACTTGTTCGTTGATAATACGGTGCTTTGCCGCTGAAACTCGATATGGTCGTTGGCGTAAGGGAGCATGAGTACCGGTGTCAATGTGGTGCGACCCAAAGATGGTTGAGGGCAATTGAAGGCAGAACGAAACTCTCGAAGAAGGGACAAGAGTTCACGTCTTTGTGTCGGCGATAGCTCAGCGGCAACAGAGGGCTGTAATGTGTCTGGCGCGGGCAGTGTGGCCACAGGTGGCGTCATAGCATTGAGCTGGAGGTGAGGTGGGTGTTCGGCAAACTCCAGACGGCGCAAGAGTTCAACGTCTTGTATGTTACCGAAACATTCTCCGCGAAATAAGGTAACTAGCGACGATAGCGAGTTTGCAACGAGCATGGCGGTAGCACCGGATTGCACGGTGAGTATGGCAAAGGGCAGGTGTAGGCTACGGCGACGGGTAAATACGTCAGACGGAGTGAACAAAACAGTTCCAGCAGGAGCGACCGTACAGATCAGGGCTACAAGGGCGGATGTTCTCGGTGCTATTTCCGCGTCTGCAATAACGGCAAGTTTGTAAGCTTTAGAAAAAGAGAATCTATCAAATAAGAGATTGGCAACGGTGTAAGGACAGCTTGTGCACGCGAGCAATCTATGATGGCCCGATGACGTGAAAGAAAGTCGCATCCAAGAATGACTTCGTGGGAGCATGATTCCACCCCAAAATTCAATGGCATAAAGTGTATCTTAGATTATGACACGTGCAGTGCACACAACTGTTGGTTCTATGCACTGCTAGTTGGCCATGTGGAGCATCAGGCCCGAAAGAGTCGTCGTCATCTTTTTCAACTTGCGGCATAAGGTCTCACAGATTATGGAAACGGCGGCCCCTGTGTCGATAAGCGCTTGTGCGGCGGTCCCCTCAACATTGACGTCGATAACGTTTTGCGGCGAAAAAGATGGAGGCATTAAGCAGTTCGAATTGTATGCAGCTGTTGCCTCCGGGGCTGCAGTGATCAGTTTCCCTCTTCCGTAGCAGGTCAGCAACACATAGGGAGCATCGTGGGGCGGATGGTGAGCGATGGTTTGCATAGGGTCGATGACCGTCAGTGGTGTACCTTGATGGCGTCCTAGATGACGACGCAATTGGCGTGCTCACGGTGTACTGGAGGGGGATCTCAGCGACAGTGGCGGGTGACGTGTCGAGCAATACTACAGGCGAAACAGGTGGGCCTATTACCCAGCACCTCCACCAGATGTCACGTAGTTTATTTACGTACAGACCTACTGGATGGCCGAGAAACGCCAGAATAGCGAGGAACGTCAACAGGCCGAAAATACAAACAAGCGCAAGCTCTGGTCGTGCGTGTGCACCAACACTGTGGCTTGCCGTTTCTTGCTGCTTTGTCGTCGTTCGCATAGTTCCCTACAACAGCAAATTTCAAGCAAGATTTACTTCCACTTACCCTCTCTGCGCTACCATCAATTATCATACCGTACCCAGAAGCCTACATTGCCACCTTCATCGATTCCACGGAACTCCACTTACCAGAACAACACAGCGGACATTAAGAGCATTACACTTTTCTCTCAGGTAAAAGGAGGAATGAGTGCTCACCTTTTGCTTATTGGCTAGCGCGAGTGGACTGGGCAAAAGTTAGCTTTGGTCTTCGACGGCAGTTCTAAAGTACCACCAGGAAGAGTGGCCTGGAGTACCTTCAATTTAAGCCACAGCGAGTGTTGTTTGTCGCGTGTGAGCAATCCTGGCATTTACGGCGCATGCGCTATTATACAAGGAC
The DNA here is from genome assembly GCF_013339725.1 of Rhipicephalus microplus. Classification (NCBI taxonomy): domain Eukaryota; kingdom Metazoa; phylum Arthropoda; class Arachnida; order Ixodida; family Ixodidae; genus Rhipicephalus; species Rhipicephalus microplus. The sequence goes on from NC_051165.1 coordinate 72,709,275, forward strand.
TTTTCGCAGAAGTACTCCAGGGGTCGTCGTGTGAAGTCTGTGCCCAATCAGTTTGCCAGCTCTCACCATTCTTTTTCTCTAAGCACCGGAAATTACTGTTGTTTATCACTTCTATCAGACAAATGAACTGATGCTTTTGTTCTTACTTTTGCCACGACATTGAGAGTGCGATAACGCAGCTCGTAAGTGTACCATTGTTATCTTACACACAAGCCCTTGGAATACTAAGCAAAGAAAAATTGGCAGCATATCCACGAAGTGAATGATGGAGAGTGGGGCGAAGCATTCGTCCGTCCATTCGTTCTTTCTTCCGTCCGTCCATGCGTCCGTCTGTGTGACCGTCCATGCGTCCATTCGCCCGCCCGTGCGTGCGTCTGTTCGTGCGTCCGTCCCTGCGTTCGTCCATGCATCCACCCCTGCGTCCGTTCATGCGTCCATCCATGCATCTGTCTGTGTGTCCGTTCGTCCATCTATTCAACACTCCAAGTAGGCCACCATCTCGCATATTTTCATCATATATTCCTCATATAGAAGCACCGCCATCCAGCGAACATTCCAAGGACTAAACGAGAGGTGGCACACGCACACTTTCTTATGGCTTGCGCTTCGGGTCTACTTCCCACCTTTAACCACCTCGAGTTAATTCATGGTATATAAACTAGTTCATTGTATTCATGACACTGCGGCTCAACGCTCGCTAAACCTTTCTAAAACTAAAGAGGTTGCACAGAGCGAGCATAACGTGGCAACCCTTTCTTGTCAGATGGTGCTCAATGTACATGCCAATGGTTGCTAATGGGTTTCGCTAGAAGCATGCGAGTTAACTAAAAGCCGAATGCTCCTGACTCTCATTCCTCATTAGCAGCCATTGATGAGTACATTTAGCACTATTTATATTGTTCAACAACGCACAGATGAAATCTCCCACCGGAACTACCTTGGAGGTCAAAATGTTATACTTGTTACATACTACAACTGCTACGAGGGACGAACAAGTGCCGTTATTCGGAGTTTCGCCCATAAAGAAAGAAATGGCACTTATAGGCGCTCCCTCTAGATCTCACTTGATCTTCTGCGAAAGAATCTAAATCGCAAATCTACAACTGTACTTTCCAAAGAATTTTTCGTTTCCTGTGTGTGACAATAAGTTCGGTGGCATATGTCATCATACAGGTCTAGTTTGTTGTGTGCATGAGCAAAATTTCTTGAAAACATAATATTTACACCAATCTCAGCGTTCTTTGAAGCTAATAAAATCTTCGAGCTGTGGCAGCATGATTTCACGGAATTGCTCTCTATTACGACACGACTGCTTGAGAAAATTCATGATCTCCCTGGTGCTCTAGATAACCATAGTCCAATTGGCCTATTATTCTTTGATTTTGAAAAAGCATAATATCACGTTTACCATCAGAAGTAGCTAAAGAACTCAAAACCAATCTTAAAAAATGATTTTTTACTAGCATGGATTCGGGCTTATTTTTTCCTTAAGTATCATAGTGTTTCTGTAAAATAACCAGGCTCTACCCTAACACCAGATACGTCGGGTATACCGCGAGGCTCCATACTTGGCCCACTTCTGTTTTTAGTAATTATAAATGATATAGTCTGTGACATACCCGTTAAAGAAAGAGTTTTCATGACATTCATGACATGCATATCCTGATTTTCTTGTTATGACAAGTCAAATATGTTCCATATACAGTCATGTTATGCCATACAAAGTTTTGTATCGATACCATTATAGAAACGGCCAGGAGAGCTAGAAGTCGTAGGCGGCTAGATATACAGATAGATAGATTGAATTTTGTATTGCTCATAACAAAAAAAAATATTCAATATAGACAGCCAAACTCTGAAATATAACCAGGCCTATCACAGAGACTTCCTCGGCGGGAGTCAAAGTAAGTGTCCCGCATCATTTTGGTTTCAGCGACAGCGTATTTTGCCTGGCTCGAAAGTAGCCTTGAATCGTTGATAATTTGTACTAACTACCACATTTCATTATGCTTAAAGCCTCTAGCGCTTGCCTATAAAAATCAAAGGAGCGTTTATAAATGCGAAGCATTTTTTAGCAAACCTTTGCGACTTTCAGCGTATCTATCTATCTGTCTATTTATCTATCTATCTATCTATCTATCTATCTACCTAAAACATATTTGACTAGTCATAACATCAAAATCGTGACACGTACTTTATGAATGTCATGATTTACATTTCATGGTCCTGCAGCTCTTGCGGTGGTTTCGTTCACAAGACATGCTGCAAAACTGGTATGGTATGACATGATTGCATGGCGAACACAAGCGACAGACCCTAACATGAAAATCATGACATGCGTGTCATGTAACAACATGACTACATGCCACGCTCATGTGTCACTCGCAGCCGTTTCGCTAGCGTCACATACACCAAATTTGGTATTACGGTACGTGAATGGAGGACGAAGGTATGATACTGGTGCAAACATGATAAACATGAGATGCGTGTCATGTAGCAACATGACTACATGCAACACTCATGATGCACTCGCAGCCGTTCTTCTTGCTTCACATTAGCCAAATCTGGTAATACGTGACGTTAACGGATGAAGAAGGCATGTGGCTGGCACAAACATGATAATCATGACATGTGCGCCATGTGAGAATATGACTACATGCCACTTTGAAGGCGCGAATACATTTCGACGTGACGCGGTGCGCGTGCTCGCCGGCGTTCATTTCGTCGCGTCAGGCCAGCGTTGCGAAGCCAGGCGCCAGTATTGCCATTACTCGCAGGCGTGCGCCGCGCTTACTTGCTTTGACGCATGCGCGTTTCAGCACGTTCGGCATCCCTCCACAACGAAAAGAGGGAGACGCAGTGTAGTCTGGGTAACGCATTGGCGCGAATTTCGCGCCGGTTGCCGTCGGGCCGCACCGACGGACTCTGCTCGCGCGGCGTTTAGCTAGCGTAGCGTCGCTGTGCCCAGCGTGCGTCAACGCTACATTGTGGAGTATATTCGGCCCTTCAAGATGCGCTCGAGGCAAGTTTGATAGCTCTACATATACCAAATTTGGTGTTACATGACATCTATCGTTGACGAAGTATGTGACTGGTGCAAACATTATAATCCTGACGACAGAAAATAGCGCATAGAAACGGGGACACAAGACGAGGACACACGGCACAGGCGCTAACTTCCAACATAACAGATTATGTTGGAAGTTAGCGCCCATGCCGTGTGTCCTCGTTTTGTGTCCCATTATGTTGGAAGTTAGCGCCTGTGCCGTGTGTCCTCGTCTTGTGTCCCCGTTTCTTTGCGCTATTTTCTGTCGTCACAATGCACCAACAAGCCCAAATTTCGACAGTGTTGAAAATTTTAATCCTGACACGCTTGCATGTAAGAACATGACAACATACCACGTTCATAGCGTGCTCGTGGCCGTTTGCTACCTCCACATATAAGAAATTTGGTATCACGTGACGTGAATAGATTACGAAGGTAAACTACGCATCCAAACATGATAATCATGACACGGAAGTCATGTACGGCATCATTTACCTCCACCTGGTAACGTTGTGCTGATTTTAAAGTGACATATCGACCTTTCTTATTCCTGCTTCGCATATCATCAATTCCCGCTTAGGATCTGCCAATTTTTTTATCTGTCACTGGTTGCATATTGTGTACCCCTAGATCAGTCACCAAGAAAATTGATCAGAATCGTTTAAAACAATTATTATGCTTTTGAAATGCAACGCAGAAACTGTAGAAGGGTCAACGAAGCGAAAGACAGTGCGAGAACGCAAGAGAGTGAAAGAGACGGACGAAGCGCTGACTTAAAACCAAGGTTTTTTTTCCATAAATGGGAGTATTGTAGGCATTCATTAAGCACATAATCTATCTTTACACATATTCATCATCATGAGTGGTCGTCATCTTCTTCTGCTGTGGGGACTTGGCTTGTCTGAGTTCTGTGCCTTGGGCGTGGTCGCTTCATCGTGTCTTCCGGGCCTAATAAAGGTTGCCTTTACTGTTACATCACAAGTGGTGGAGTGTGCTCTACGATCTTCCGTCCTCTCCCAGCCCGATCTGCCTCCTGGAGCTGCGCTCAGGTCGTCGTTTGTACCAGGTGTCCGGTAACATGCCTCAGGATGAGCCAACCGGCGCTTCTGCGTCTACCTCCACGGCCCCGGCTACCACGGCCTATCCATCGTGGATTATCACCGCGCACCAGCGTGAGCCGCCCACGTTCGCCGGACTTCGAGGTGAAGATGTGGAAGATTGGTTGGACCAGTTCAATCGAGCGAGTTCCACTAACAACTGGGATGATCCTACCAAGCTTCGCCGTGTTTCTTTCTACCTCACGGGCGTAGCGAAAACATGGTTTTTCAATCATGAAACGGACATTACGGACTGGACGCGTTTTAAGCAACAGCTTCGCCAAATTTTCGGCAACCCGGCGGTTCGTTCAGCTCTCGCGAAGAAGACACTGGATTCTCGCAAGCAACAATGCGGTGAGTCCTACACATCGTACATAGAGGATGTGCTTGCTCTCTGTCACCGTTTCAGCACGTCCATGTCTGAATCAGAGAGAGTTCGTCATCTACTGAAAGGGATAGGCACGGTTGCGTTCAATGCCTTGGTCATTCAGAACCCGACTACGGTCGCTGACGTTGTTGCCACGTGCCAACGCCTGGAAGAACTTGAATCCCAACGGTTACCGCCGGACAGCTCTGAAAACACTACCACGACTGATGCCTCATTGCGTGCCATGATCCGGGCGCTTATACGGGAAGAGCTACAATCTTTCGGCCTCTCAATGACACCGAGTCCACCTCCCCCCTCCAACAATGTTTGGCGGGATGTTATCAAAGAGGAGTTGGCGTCCATGGCCAGGCCAGCGTTTGTAGACACTCCAGTACCTCGACTCCAACCGACGTACGCACAAGTCCTCGCTGGCTCACCACCCGTGGTACAACCGATGCCCGCACACTCGACGCCTGTCCCGCTGGCTTCGTTAACTCCGAGTGTGACTAGCCAGCCCTTTCACCCACCGTGTCGGCCGCATCGTCCGATCTGTTATTACTGCGGCTATCGGGGCCACATTGCACGCGTCTGTCGGAAGCGTCAGCAGGACGAGCGTCGTGGACTCGACACCTACGGACGGGATGATGGGACAAGCTGGTACGCTTTCCAACGTCGTCCTTGTGATCCGCCGCTACGCCGCTCACCGTCTCCAACTGCGACATCTGAGCCAACCAGTTCCTACCGCTCTACTAGGCGCCGCTCACCCTCACCCCTCCGCCGTTCCACGTCTCCATTGCGACCTGTCTCGCAATTCACCAACCAACGCCCGGAAAACTAACCTCTGCAGCTTTTGGAGGAAAAGCTGCATCGAACGAAAAGACAGAAATTCCTCCAGTGCGTCCATATAATACGATAGCTGTTTTAATAGAAGGTGTGTACGTGGACGCTTTAATAGACACTGGTGCCTCTTTGTCTGTGATTGATCGTTCTTTGTGCTCACGTCTACGAAAAGTCACCACCCCTTATGATGGACCTACACTGCACGCTGCTCAAGGGGACGCCATTAGACCTGCCGCTATGTGCACCGCTCGTGTTTTCATCGCTGGTATTCTTCATTTTGTACAATTTGCTGGGCTGAATTCGTGTGCCCACCAGATTATATTAGGCTGAGATTTTCTGTCTACGGCGAACGCTTCCATTTGCTGTAAAGAAAATGTTGTTCATATGATGGAAACTGACTATGCCCTGTATGCGGATGACAAGCCCGTTCGCTTGCTCGCTGCTGAAGAGACCGAGCTACCACCTGGTCATCAGCGGATAGTTGCCATCACTTCTAATGTGATCGACTCTGGTGACGTGTTTGTCCAACCATCTGCACGCTGTCTCGCAAGAGGTATAGCCTTTGCTTCAGGTCTAGCGCGATTCCACAATGGCTCCGGACTTCTCTACGCTACAAACCAGACTTCTGAAAAAATTCTCATTCCTAAAGGCACCACAATGGCTAGCGTTTCTGAACTTCAACCTGTCTCTGTTGTCTCTCTTATGCCAGCGTGTTCTGACCTTCCTTCTATTGGACTTTCATCAAGCGTTTCTGTTCTTGCTGCGACTATTAGTCCAGAACTGACCTCTTCACAGACAGATGAGTTGCTTGCCTTGCTACAAAAGCATAGGAGATTGTTTGATGCCCATTCCTCATCTCTGGGACAGACGTCCATTATTAGGCATCGTATCCAGACCGATGGCACTTCCATCGTACGCCGTCGACCATATCGCGTCTCTTCATCCGAGCGTGAAATCATTGAACAAAATGTAGCCGATATGCTGCAACGGAACATTATACGTCCCTCCGCGAGTCCTTGGTCATCCCCTGTTGTTTTAGTAAGGAAAAAAGATGGCTCCGTGCGGTTTTGTGTGGACTACAGAGCACTTAATAAGATTACCCACAAGGATGTTTACCCCATGCCGCGCATAGACGATGCTTTGGATTCACTGCAAGGTGCTGAGTACTTTTCAAGCCTAGACCTGCGTTCAGGTTACTGGCAAATACCCATGCACGAGGATGACAAAGAAAAGACAGCGTTTTCAACACCAGATGGGCTGTATGAATTCAACGTCATGCCATTCGGCCTTTGCAATGCTCCAGCAACATTCGAACGAATGATCGACACAGTTTTACGAGGCTTGAAGTGGAAGACTTGCTTGTGCTATTTAGACGATATCGTTATTTTCTCGTCAACCTTCCCTCAGCACTTGCAACGACTGGACGAAGTTCTTAGGTGCCTTGCAAACGCAGGCCTTCAGCTGAACACCAAGAAGTGCCATTTTGCGAGCAAGACGATTAAAGTGTTAGGCCACATCGTAAGCAAGGACGGTATTCGTCCCGATCCTGACAAGATTTCTGCTGTCCAACACTTCCCGCGTCCTGAAAAAGCCAAAGATTTGCGCAGTTTCTTCGGCCTCGCTTCTTATTTTCGCCGATTCATTCGAGACTTCGCCTCAATAGCTTCACCATTGCACAAGTTGCTCGGATCAGGCGTCGCCTTTGTGTGGTCTCCTGAATGTGAAGCGGCGTTTGCCCAACTGAAGTGTGCACTCACATCCGAACCAGTCCTCTGCCATTTCGACGAAACCGCGCCTACGCTCCTGCATACAGACGCTAGTGGTCGAGGCATTGGTGGAATTCTTCTACAGCGAGACAAATCTTCACGTGAGAAAGTCGTCGCATACGCGAGCCGTGCACTGACCCCTGCTGAAAAGAATTATACCATCACCGAACAGGAGTGCCTAGCGGTCGTATGGTCGATACAAAAGTTTCGACCTTATCTCCACGGCCGCCACTTTACTGTGGTTACGGACCATCATGCCTTGTGCTGGCTCTCGACAATCAAGAACTTGTCCGGCCGCCTTGGTCGCTGGATTCTTCGCTTACAAGAATACCACTTCACTATCACATACAAGTCGGGAAACAAGCATCAAGACGCCGACGCCCTTTCGCGTTGCCCGCTCTCTTCGGAGCCGCTTAACAAACCCGACACTGCTGCACACGAGAAGCTTTCGGCCGTCTCTTCCCTACATGTTTCGTCATTAACTACTTTGGACCCAACTTCTCCAAGCGAGTGTGGTTTGTTCTTATCTCACCAACGTGCTGACCCTTACTGTCGCCGCATCATGGACCGTCTTGACGGGACTTGCCGGCCCCCTAACGCCCGTCTTCGCCGACAGCTGACGCAATTCAAGCTCAAAAACCACGTCCTTTACCGTCATATCTACCACCCTGATGGTCAACGCTGGGTGCCCGTTCTACCTCGCTCTCTTCGGGCTCAAGTCCTCAAGACATATCACGACGACATGTCTGCTGGACACATGGGCTTCCAGAAAACGTATGACCGCATAAGATGTCACTACTACTGGCCGGGCTTGTCCACCTGTGTCGCGAAGTACGTTGCCTCATGCGCCCTTTGTCAGCGTCGCAAGCTACCTACATCAACTCGAAGTGGACAATTACAACCGCTCCCGTGTCCCCTGCAACCATTCGAGGTAGTTGGCATTGACCTGTATGGTCCGCTTCCTATGACTGTCACGGGCAATCGTTGGATAGTTAAAGCTGTCGACCACCTGACCCGCTACGCCGAAACAGCTCCCGTGCCTTCTGCATCAGCTTCGGAAGTGGCCGACTTCATCCTTCGAGCAATAATCCTTCGACACGGAGCTCCTCGTGTAATCGTGAGCGACCATGGAAGATTATTTCTTTCAGCACTCGTCGAAGAAGTGCTCAAGGCAGCCGGCACTACACACAAAACAAGCTCCAGTTACCATCCTCAGACGAACGGCCTGACTGAGCGCTTCCATCGTACACTGTCAGACATGATTGCGATGTATATCGAACCCGACCACAGAAACTGGGACACCATTTTGCCATTTGTCACTTTTGCGTATAATACCTCTGTACAGCGCACAACCGGTTACTCGCCGTTCTACCTCGTCCACGGTCGCTTCCCCTCTTCTTTCCTCGATGTTTCGTTCTTCTCTGCGCCTGTCAAACCATGTTCATCTTCAAGTGAAGAATACGTGTCTCGTCTACTTCATTGCCGCCAGCTGGCTCGCGTCAACACTGAAGCCAAGCAACAGGATCGCAAGCTTGATTATGATGCCTCCCATCGTGCCGTGTCTTTCAGCCCTGGCGACGAAGTCCTCCTTCTTACACCCATTCGCACTCCCGGACTGTGCGAGAAGTTTCAATTACGTTTTATTGGCCCCTACACTGTCTTGGAGCAAACGTCTCCTATGAATTATCGCGTGGCACCCGTTCTTCTTCCGACGGACCGCCGCTACAGGGCAGCAGAAATAGTCCACGTATCCCGCATGAAGCCTTTCATACGGCGTTCATCTTCGCTTTAAAATGCGGCCAAGAACTGCGGTCAGGATGACCGCTTTCACGTGGGGGGGGGGGGGGGGAGTTAGTGTAGGCATTCATTAAGCACATCATCTATCTTTACACATATTCATCATCATGAGTGGTCGTCATCTTCTTCTGCTGTGGGGACTTGGCTTCTCTGAGTTCTGTGCCTTGGGCGTGGTCGCTTCATCGTGTCTTCCGGGCCTAATAAAGGTTGCCTTTACTGTTACATCACAGTATATATAGCACACGCAACACAAAACGAGGGAAAGTATAACTTTGACGTGGAACATTTTTAAAAGAATAATTTATGCATCTAAAAAAACTGTTATGAAGCATTCATTCACTTGACAGACACGCAACTTCCTTGGTGAGGAGCGCTAACGAAAGTACACTCACGCACATATCACCTTTCTTGTCGATGCAAAGCGCCTCGTAAATCGGACCTACTCGTTGATCACTGTATTGTTGAAGTATCTTGCATTAATGAAACATAGCACGACTGCTGCATACGAAACTATGTGCACTGAAGTGCATGGATGCCAACAAAACGCCGCATTAACTTGCGGTGTTCTCTGAGGTGGTCATTCAAACAGCCGCCAGTTTGCCCGATGTAGCAGCGGCCGCAAGAGAGGGGAATTTCGCATACCGCATTTATAGAACATTAAACCAACTGCCTCGTGTGTTTCTTATCGCACACGCGAGGCCTTTTGCAACCTCTGTTCACCTTGATTGATATGTGATGTTTAACGTCTCAAAACCTTCATATGATTATGACAGACACCGTTGTCGAGGGCTCCGGAAAGTTCGACCACATGGGCTTCTTTAACGTGCACCCTAATCTGAGCACACGGGCCTACGTTTCCGCCTCCATCGGAAATGCAGCCGCCGCAGCCGGGATTCAATCCCGCGACCTGCGGGTCAGCAGCCGAGTACCTTAGCCACAAGACCACCGGGGCAGGGCCCTTTGTTCACCTTATGGCAGATACTAGAGAACATATATTTTCTGCTGAAAGAACAACTTTATGATTCCTGATTTATGCGCTACGTTACTTTAAACAATACGACACATTATGCGTATAGGGAATGACTACTGTTTGTGAAAGTGGGCTCTTTTCTTGGACATTATGGTGTTAAAGAAAAGAGCCCATTTTCAAAAACAGTGGTTTTGGTTACCTGTATCTAGTCTTGTAAGAGACCTTCGGCTATGGAACATAGTAACTTGTCCAGGTAGCTTGCCATGCGCAGTCTGCGCACCTGCGAGTAAAGCTATAGTACACAATGCGTGATTGCATGACCGTGTCAACGCCACCCTTAGCCAAGATTTTGCAATCGCTCGCTAGATAAGTTTTGACTGAGCAGAGCCGTAGGGTAGCATACTTTTCTTGGAGTGGGGGCCATACTACCAGCACGCGTGGTCGGACAAAAATAATTGAAGGTCAGAAAAAATGGGCTTTGTTAGCAATGGGAAATTCAGTGGTTAGTTGCAGTGTGCTCGTGCGAAAGCGTGCTGTTTTTGTTTTCTCTGTCTTGTGTTTTCGCGAAGTTTTTCGCTTCGTTGATTATGTACCAAGCGGCCTAGCCAAGCATTTCAGTAGAAGCATCACTGAGCACAACAGTTCAGCAGCTACTTCTCAGCTTCTTTTCGCCTTTCCTTTAAAAACCTTTTTGCCCTTTTGGCCGATTTGTCCAGCCATGCGAACGTATCAAGCACACAAAGTTGTTTCAAGCACCAGGATGCACGACACTTTATTCGGTATCCTGAATGCGTGCCTTCGCATCAGCTCGTATATCCTTCCAGAGGTCCAGGAAGGAAGACGTCTTCTCCGCCTCCTGAATCCTGAGCTCCATCTGCCGAAGCAGGGCGGGCGTGAAGTAATCCTTCCAGCTTCCAACCTTACCGTTTCTTACGTACGAGTACTTGTTCTCTTCCCCGTCGTGGCCTTTGATGCAAGTGATCTTTTCACGCGTGAAGACGTCGCTCCACTGGGGGTTGTCTCCGGCACTCAAATCCACGACCACCACATTGCGCATGTGATCGGGCTGCGATTTCTCCAGCACTTTCTGGAGCAACCCTTCGTCCTTCTCGAGAGCTCGGCCGTACTGTTCTCCCAAGAAATACGCCAGCCTCAGTGCCATCTCTCGGTTGTTGTCCTTGAGTTCTTCGTAGGTCAGGAAGAGCACGTTCGGTTCGTCCCTGAGTGCATACCCCGCGGCAACATGTTCGAAATAGTCGCCGTAACCGAAATTGCCACTCACAAACGCGTCGACAAAATCTTCGAACGTTCCGTTCTGGAATTTGAAATTGCTCCAGTTGGTCATCATGAGGTAGAATGAAACGCACACATCCCACGGATTGCGGGCGAGGTAGACGTACTTGGCTTCTTCGTTCATCATACGCTTTTCCAATGCCAAATGTGTAACGAAAGATCTCAGAGGCAGAGATGACCTGTAATCCTTAACGTCCATGTACTCGAGGAAGCGCCATTCTTCAGCGAATTCTTGGTAGGTCGTCATCGGTTGTCCCCCTCTGAGAATCATTTGCGTGATGTACATCAACCAATGCGTTCCGCTCTTTGGAAATGTCACCTGCACGAGGTCTCCTTTCGTTGCCTTGAAGTTTAGGGCTTCTCTTAGTCGGTCAGGATTCAGTACAGTGCATCTCACAACTCCGTCTATCATTTGGTAGGCCGGTCTTCTTCTCTGCATCTTCACCGAGTGCCTCTGCAAAATGAAAAGTAACATGAGCAACGTATTCGCTGAGAAATCTCCATTTAAACGAAAGTGTTTTATTCTCGAATTGGCAAATGGAAGTGTCATTAAGTTATTTAAAAAATTAAGTCAGACGTCAGAAGTGCCAATTGATAATCATAAACATTTATTCGAAACTACAACCACAGATAGGCAATATGCACATGCCCGCACAACCTTCAGAAGACAGCAGCAAAAACAGAGGCAAGTGCGGGAGAGCTCCTTAGCAAGGCATCAACATGGTGACAAATGCATTCACAAACATGTGAAATGTGAAAATCTGCTTTTTTAATGCGAAGTGTCAAAGGAAGCGTGAAGTGTAAAAGTTTGGTTAGCTGCTCAAATGAGCAGGAAAAATAATAGCATGGAAAAATAAAAGAACTGGGAAAAGAACCAGCTGTGAGTGCTTATAATAGCACTTATTTGTTTAAAAGAAAAAAAACGGAAGTGCCATTTAACGGGAATGTTAGGTGCACAATTTTAATTAGGCCTACGCGAAATGCACAGAGTAGTCGAATAACAATGTATTGGGAGAGTTAAAAAGGAGCTGAGCGATCATATGGAAACTATTTCTTACAACAAAAAGTACGATATTGACGGCGATTTCTGCCCATGTGCTATCATAAATATTTCATCAAGACAATACTCTGAGTGCAATGTCGGCAATTCTATTTTTACCAAATTGTTGAAAACAAGTTACTTGAGCAGTTATAAAAACGTGGATGAGCCCTCTTCGTAAGAAGGCGAACAAGAAAGTGAAACGTGTCTTCACAGTAGTAGGTGAGCGTTTATTGTGCTTTATTTCGCCAAAAGGGGAAAAGAATAAATGCTACAGCAATTAATATCAGTCATGCAAAGAACTACAAGCAGCTCGAAACTTCCAGAGCGAACCTCAAGTATAAAACACGCATGAAATGAGCATACACAGGACGATCGAGCGCGGACTAACAACTGTCACCGCTCGACAGATCAAGCAGGCTGTGCAGATACAAACACATGTGAAAAAAATGCACTAGTATACACAGAGCAAGCGTGAACGATGTCACAAATCTTGCTTCTTCGTGTGCCAGTAGCGCGCTCCTTTAGTAAACGCGGCCGCAGCCGCGAGCGAAGTGACCTTCGTGTTCTCCCGAATCACAAGTCTGATAGGCGCGCTCGCAGGAATGACCATGCCCCGTGGAGGCGCACGCTCATCGAAACGCGAGGCGAGGAACTTTAGACCAAGCCCAACGCAAGCATTTCGCAATGTATCGCAACTGATTACGTAAACGCGCTGAAGTTGTGCAGCTCTGAGGGCCACCGAAATGTATAGGGTGTATATATATGGCTTGCAGTTTGCATTCTAGACACCGGAAACTCCGTGGACTAGTGGTTAGTGGCGTACGATGTTGATTACGAGGCCGCTGGCTCGACGCCCCGTGACGGAACCTTTTCTTCTTCATTTTTCTTTGCAGTGTGTTAGTATATATCTTACAACGTCATATCCGTTATGGAAATACGTCTGCGGAGCCGTGGTGGACCCCGAAATAAAACACTTTTGTGTTGGAAGGTCTACAGAGAGCGTAGTTTTGCTGCCAGGTGGTGGGTGGATGGATGGATGGATGGATGGATGGATGGATGGATGGATGGATGGATGGATGGATGGATGGATGGATGAATGGATGGATGGACGGACGGACGAACGGACGGACGGACGGACGGACGGATGGATTCGTGCGTGCGTGGGTGGGTGGGTGGATTTTAATTGGTTTTTTGAACGCGTTTTAACACGTTGCGGCAGCTAGCACATTGGAAAAGTACTTCTGCTGCGTCTCGGGCCCAGTGGACTGCCCATAACTATTGTTCGAGTACAGAGCTTGCAATAGCACGCTCCCATTTGGATGGCTTGATGACTTCCCCACAGCGTAACGCGGAGCACCATCAGAGCTTATGTTCCAAGTTAGCTAAATCGTCGCAGAAGGAACATGTATTAGTTGGCTGTATTTTAAGATAAATTATGTTCAATAGCGTAGGGTACACCCCGACCTGAAGAAGCCTGAGTGTCAGAGCTACGGTCTGGTTAGTTTTCTGTGCGGTGGAGGGTGTTTTCTGTGACCAGGTAAAAATATTTTGTCACTTCGTTATACGAAATTGGAGGGTCACGGTTCTCCAAAACATCAGCGCCGCGCCCCTCGATAGCAACATGGTTTACTAGTCCTCGCGCATTTATGTGGGTCGACTCGTTAAAATTGGATGGGGCTCCCTCAGTGCGTTCCATATGAGCTGGGAACTAAACCAGTGTGTGTGGCTCAATGTCTTTGTCCCGAAGAATTAGCAAAGCTGGCTCCGATATTATTCCCTTGGCAAATGCTTCGACCGCCGATCTCGAGTCGCTGCTAATTGTGGACCTCCTGTTACCCAGCAAGGCCAACGCAATCGCCACTTGCTCTGCTATTTCCACCTCCGTCATCAGGACCGTTGTTGAGTTCGTGATACTGCCCTCGTGGTTGATGCTCACTGCCGCATACGCCTTCCCCTCGGGATACCGGGCTGCATCGACAAAGGAGCAGTCTCCGGCATGTTCCTGTGCCCTCTGTAGTAGAGCCCTTGCCCTGGCCCGTCTTCTACCCTCGTTATGCTCGGGGTGGACATTTCGCGGAATGAGGACGACGTTAATTTGTTCTCGCTCTGCGCAAGGAATGCTACAGAAGCGAGACTTGATTTCTATCGGCGGAATCCCCAGCTCCCACAGCATGTTTCTAACATAACGCGTGGTGCACAGCCTGGCGAATTGCACCCTCTCCTGTGCATCTGCAATTTTTTCCAGCGTGTTGTGCATGTCGAGACGGGACAATCTGTCCGAGCTTGCGTACATGGAAAGCCCGAGAGCTCTCTTGATGGCCATTTTAATTACCGTGTATAGCATATTACGCTCCGAACTCAGCCAGTTGTGCACGGCTGCAACGTAGGTAAAATGGCACTTCGCAAAGGCGTGCATCAACCTTACGAGGCTGCCAGATGCAGTAAATATGTATATAACAAGCTTGTCGCAAGGTTTTCGCAAGTCATTGTCGCAAAGAATGGGTGCAAATATTGCGATTGTTTGAAGAACAAACCAGCATGACACAGCCTGTTTAGCGTAATCACGGAGAAGGCGTTTGAAGTGCCATTAAATGGACCTCTTCTAAGACTTCTAGCCATCGTAAACGAAGCAAGGGAATCTTGTTCTGATGGACTCATTGACGTGTTCGGTACAACCAAATATATTGAACTGATTATTAAGACAGGTAAAGCACAAGGGACGTTAATTGTAGTCTTTCTCTGCAACTCTCTTTACTCTAAACAAAAATGAATTTAAGCGGATAAAAACCGTCCGCACCACCCGCTCAATTTGTACCCACAATACTCCAACTGCGCATCTATTGCTCAACAAACTCAGCTTCGATGTAAGCGCTTCTCTGTCTTCTTGGTTAGGTTTTTTCATGCGTGCGATCTTTGGGAGTGCTATAGCCAACGGGGAGCGACATGATCTTCGCATGAAAGCTCAGCTGGCGAATCGATCCTGGTATGCCAACCTGAGGCATTAGGTCCACCGTGAGGAGGCCTTCGCTATGAATCAACACAGAAGGGGACTTTTTTTTAGAGAGCCTCGTTCATATGTTTGACACAACCTAGCTGAACAATTAGACCGAGGGAAGCATCAATAATGGCAATTGTTGCTTTTAACCGTAGTGTACTGGTTGTGACGTATATTGAAGTGAACTAAAAAGCACGAAAGATGTTCTTTTCATCACTGAACTCACAAGCTTCGACATGAATGAAAGGCTCCACCAAGGCAAATTTAATGCGTCAGGTTAACGTACCTTGGTTGATTAGCCAGCTACTACTTTGTACGGAGACCACGTGCCCCGTGGTGCCCTCAGGCAAGAAGAGTTTTCTGACTCACTACGCGAGGTGCGAGCGTGAAGTGACTAAAAATCCGACGAAGCCTGTTCATTTCGCCTGACCACTAGTTAGCGTTGTCCCTAAAAAAACTCTCAACCAGATGTGCCTAGCCTCGCCATGTGGCTCCACAAGATATTCTCTGCCTCCCCGAGTGTACGAGATCCACGGAAACGTTAACGCCAGGGACTCTGGCACACCATGGACACTGGCGGCATACTGAGAACCCAGTACACAATAACGCTGTACTGAGATTGCTGGTAGCCTTAGCAATCTCAGTAACTTTGTAGCATACATTCGCGAGGTAGCACAACAAAATCTGGCTTTAGATACACAAAACCTTCAGTAAAGACAAGCTAATGAGTGCCTCAAAGTTCAAGTTTACAGTACGCGCCCCTGTCTGACCCTTTGTCAACTTACCTACAGAATATCTGGGTACACCGAGGTACACCAGGGTGTTAGTTTTACTAGGAAGCACAGGGTAGCCAACATAAGGCATGCTTACACCACTAAAATTGAGCGATGTTTAGGCGGCTTTCTAGTCTAGTGCCTACGAATAATGCTGGTTAACGCTCCCAGAAAATACGTTCACGGAAACACTCAACAAACTGCAGAAGGAGGCACGTTTCGTCAGAACTCAGTCGGTAGAGTATCGGGCGTGGTTACTGGGTTACTGGCGCTTTTTCACACACTGCAGTTAAGGGCAGCGATTACTGTCAACTATGCCTCCTCGGGCCTATATGTATGTCTATTACAGTTTGTTGTGTCCAGCCGTCATGTATCTTATGAACGTTTGCAGAAAGTAAGGATCATATGAAGTACGAAAAGTATAGTAACAGCTGACTGCGGCGAATAACCGAATTTAAAATGTCGAGCGTTTCTTAGTCGCACGACTTCACGCGTCGGCAGCGATGTCCACACCCCCACTGCGCATGCTCGCACCTCGCGTATCATGCCGAATGCTTGCATTCCGCGCCAACTGTTTCCTCCCTGCCCGTCTCTCGCCTCGCAAGGCTGACACAGGTAGCGTCTGCTAATAAAAGCCGACTGCTCGAGCTGCACAGCCGTTCACTGGCCACTCCGTGGCACTGGATCGCACATCAGCGTCCCACCACTCATCAGAGGAAACTCTTCTCATTTATTCAATACATAAGAATAATAAAGACGAAATAGCTATTCAGCGCTCCCCCACCACACCCAACTACGCAACCCATCTGCGACGCATTTAATCAGGTTCCCCCCGGGAGACGATGCGGGCGACACTTTTTACATCTTTTCAACAGCAGCGTGCACAGTGGCTACGCACTATAATTACTACCTGTGTCTCAAGTGATGCTTGCAGTAGACGAGACCTTCTAATAAGGAGCATAAACTTATATAAGCAAGTTTTCATAAAAATAAACTTCAGTTGTAGAAGTGCTTGCATTGTACTTCACTTGTCAAAATAACACCGACGGTATTTCTGGTATAACATAATTGTGTAATAGCGGAAGTTAGAATTACTGCTCACCTGTTTATTTTCGAGCGTCAGTTTAGTGGGCAGGCGGGGGGGGGGGGGAGCTTCAGTGCTCGACAGCCGTTGTACAGCAGCAGAGCAAGAGGGGCATCCTATCCTTTGACAATAAATGTTTCCGCGAGCGCTCTCAGTCGTCCAAGCCGGCTACTCGTGACGCTTTCGTAATGATTTATCGCAAGCCAGGGGCTTCCAATTGTGTGTCCAATCACTCCAGCAGCTCTCACTTCTTTTTTTTTCCTCCAAGCAACCGGAATACATTGCCTTATCAGTTCCGTGGGAGTAATGAAATGCTCCTTCTTTTGTTCTGACATTTCATCGCTACGTTCACAATACGATAACACAACTCGGGAGAGTACCCTGCTTATCTCGAGCATCAACACTAAGCACACATTGTGAATTAAAAAAAAAACATTAGCACACTTCTGAGCTCTCTTCGTAGATTAGCGTATTTTCGGCGATGAATTGAACTCATTGAAACGGCATCTCTACATTCTAAACGACCTTTCGTTTGCTGTGTTCAATATACTGCGCGCTGCGGTACATATTGCCGCTGGTGGAATGCAAAATTCAGACACCTGTACTGTCGGAACTACTCTTCGGGGCAAAAAACGATGTCATATCTGCGAATCGAAAAAGCTCAGAGATCATGGAGTTATTAATATAAACGTATTTTTAGGCAAGTTTTCATCAACGCCATAAAATCCAAATCCAGCATAGCCATTAAGTCGGACCCCCATGCGGTTTATGCTATATACAAAAATATTTGTGGTATGCCATATTCTTGCTGCTGGACTTGCTAGCGTTTTCTTTATAAAATAAGTGTTCGAAGAACCAAAAAGCTGACGATCTACTGAGTCCGATGTCTGAAACACGCAGCCCGGGGCTTTAATCAAAATGAAATGTTCGTGACTTTGCCCGATCGAATACTCGCGTTGTTTGCTCGTTCGTTGCGTATAATAACGCTTTGTTCGCGTAAGGAACAATACTGATCTCAAGGATTTCATTTTTGCCCCCCCCCCCCTCATGTACTAACTACGGGTCGCACCTAATTACGCGATAAAATCTTCATAATTTCCAATCGCTGCAGAGTTTTGAATCGTTCTGAAAAACAGTAACTCTATGTTTCCCACACCCTCACGCTTTGTTTCTTTGGAAACCGCCCATCTATGTGATGTGGGGAATTCATTCTCCTTTCAAATGGTAGCGTTAGGTGGTATTTGCTTCACCACCTTCCCGTCATGCTTTACAACACCAGCAACGAAAGTTCAGCTAGAGGGTACGTTCACTGTAGCATTCTATAATAGCGCAAGTAAGACCCAGAGACACAGGCGAGTGAGACGGTATAGCCACCTAATAACGGCGATAAGACAGCTAGAGAGGTAACCGAAGCTTTATTTGTTGAAATATTGGGAAACAAATGCATCAGCCTGAATAATTGTCTTTACTTCTCTCACACCAAAGTGGGAAGGAACCCCAAACCAACAGCTACAAAGCTTGAGCGTGCCGGATGCCCAGCGGCAATATATTCATGCGATATAATAACGGAAGAAACTGAAACGAAGTAAGCGAGTGAAAATTGATGTACATTGCACAAACTGGTGTAAGGTAACATGAAATAAATATAAAGTAGAATAAAACTACGCAACTTGCAAGAAAACAGATGTACTCCGCTATAGTAAACACGCACACAGAAAAAAAACAAGTGACTTATAAACCGCACCTTACAAAATACTTTGATGCTCTTTAAGCATTAGGTTCAGTAAGCGACTATCACCTTTTTTGTATTTCTTTGAAATCGTCGGTAAAAGAAATTTGACGGCTTCACCTCCACAGCTGGTTCTTGTATGAGAAACTGTCCACTTATTTGTATGAGAAACTGTCCACTAGTTTTGCCTTTTAAGGTCAAGGTAGCTAGACATATCAAGGACTGTATTATAAGAGGAATTGAAACCCTAGAGCAATGCAGCGGCCGATTTTCAAAGGTAGTGGTGTGTTCAAAATAAACTGTGAACGCTTCAGATCACTACAATCACTCTACTATGGGAGAGCTATAAGATGTCCCGGACAAGGCGACGAGCATGAACCAAATAGGCAGCTTCATCTCGATGAAAACGCAACAGCGGTAAGGCGGATAATATTTCATTCAAGAAAAAAATCTTTCGTGCGAGCTCCATAACCGATAACGGCAATGTGGCTCACGGCCTTTTCTGTAGTACAAGTTGAGGCTAGGTTTTGATGTCGTTCCCCAAAACAAATCACAGTAATGTGTGTGTGCGATTAAAACAGAGCATGATAAATTATTAGCTTAAAGCCGGTAAAAAAATCAAAACGACACCTGGACAGAAAGCCAACTGCCTGATCCGAGTTCTTTCGAATGTGAACTGCGTGATTTGTCCACATCTTTGACGAATCGAAGAATAACCCACGTGACCTAAAAGAATCTCTTGTGTACATTTGATATTTGCAAAGCACTAGACGGTTTTTAGGGGAAACCACTGCCTTTATAGGCCGAAAGAAAGCTATACTGTGTTTTTTCGTATTTATTTTGTATTTTTTGTATCCATTTCTCGTTGACCACTCAGTCAATGCTTTAGGAAAATTTCCTTCTCGTGTAAGGTGGTCGGTGGTGTGGCGGCTAATAAATATATCGTGGTGTCATCGACATAAAGAATGAACAGTGGGTCAAGGGAGAAAAAAAACAGATGAAAAGGGAAGCCGGAAGGTTAACCAGATATTAGCATCCGGTTTCCTACCCAGCACTAGGGAGTGAGGAACCGAAGCGAGAAAGAGGGTGTAGGGAAAGAGAGAAAAAAGGGAGAAAGAAAACGCACGTGCACGCAAGAAATACATGATTAAAATAAAGGTTAAAAATAAAAGGACCATGCAGACTGACTTGGGGAGCCGCGCATTTGATGCACCGCACAGCTGATTACTGGCCACTCATAGCGACTGCTTGACCGCGATGATTGAAGTACGACCAAAAACATGAAGAAAAGGACCTTGTGTACTAACTTATTCACCATATGAATTAAAATCTCATGATTTGGGGATTTAAATGCCATAATAAAAAGTATTATTACCGAAGCGTACATTTTTTCTAGTCATTATTACGTAAACCAATTTTTCTTTGTAAAGGTAAAGCAGTCTCGGTCGATTTTCTTTTACGAAAACCTAACTGAAAATTGGTTATTATTGGATTGTTTGGATAAAACTGGCGTCTCTCTTCAACAAACTTTTTTCAAAGGTTGCTTAGATTATCGACAGCCCATAAATCAGACGATAATTAGATACAATGTTTTTTTTTAATGAGAAGCATTTCTTGATGAACTTCGGTGACTTTGAGCGCATCTATCTATCTATATATCGATCTATCTATCTAGCCGCTTACGTTTGGCTCCTCTTGGGATCACCCTCTTAACTTGGCGTGAACCAAAAATAAGCATGAAAGGGTAAGATGGTTTGTCGAGTATTATACGGTGGTCAAGAAATGAATATTGTCACAATTCTGTCGCGCACGTCGTCAAACACGTCCCGTCAGACAGTGGCACATACACACGGGCGAATATGTGCCACTGGTATGCGGGTATGTGCCACAGGTGACGGGCACTTAGATCTACCCAGGAACGACGAGAACACACGAGGACATTTCTAACGCGTCAGCGTTAAGCAGTACTCGACACCGGTAGTGTTGACCCAACTAAGGCATAGAATAAAGGTCATTGTTAAGAAAAGCCTGACATTGGCAACGCTGACCCTCCGACGAATGCAAATAATAAACTTCAGAGTCCCACCAGTAATCGAACCCAAGCATTCTGCGTGGCAGTCAAGCATTCTACCCCAGAGCTACGCCAGATCTCGGAACTACTTTTCAAATAGACGCTAATCTTCGTGGAACGTCAATAGTGGTTGCAGTACTGCGTACCCAATTTTATAAATATCACATATGTACTCCTTTGATACAGCCATCACGTTGGGCTAACATCAATTGTAGTTAGGTGCAAAGAGCTCAAGTGGATTTATATAACAGTGCCCAAGGCCAGCATCAGCGCTTCATATCAGCTTCTGGTTTTGCTGATACGCATGTTCCAGTTGACATCGTTGCGCAAGTGCAAACAGTAAGTGTTATCAACATCTGCAACTCTTCAACATATATCTCTGCGTGCAACATTTGTATATATATGCAGCCTAATTTCATGACCTGTCGCTCAGCGAAAAAAAAAATCGCAACATGGTCACGTACCTTCCGCATGCTTCGCAGAACGTCGATTCCCAGGTACGTGGAATTGGCCGAATTTTTTTCGTCACGTTTCAAAATTAGAGAAACGTTCGCTGTTTTCATACTCTTGATGAATACTGCCAATGCAATGCATTGATTGAATGTGTGCACTTAACGAGGAGCTACAATGTTTGCTACAAACTTCATATCCTTTAGTTTGAGCCCAAATTAATCGTTAGAGGAGTTTGCTTCGAGGCTCAATATCGCGGAAAATATCTCGTCCCGATCCGTGTCATAATGAGCCACGGACCCGCAAACAGTCTTAGAACAGAAACGAAGAGATCTTTGTTGGCATACCAGAATACGTACATCTATTAAGAAATTCGTTAAACTTGTCAGCGAATTTGATCCCGCAAACCACATCCTTATCGCTCTCTCATAAGAAACTTGTTTTGGTGGCCAAGCGCTTTTTTTATATTTTCAATGTCAGCCAGACGCGCCCAACCCAGCCGTTCACTACCCTCTTTTCTAGCCCCTTCCTGTTCTCGGGCATCACGTAACCTTTGTTCGTGCTTTGGGATCATGGGGAGAGAACCCTTCCTGCAGTGCCTCACGACGGAAATCACATGAAGTAATTTTTTGTTCAGTTATGTGCAGATTTCTTGGACGGCGTCTTGCAATTTTAGTGTTCACTATGTTGGCGGTCACGCCGGCATTGTGAAAGATACGATGTGTTCAGATAGCGTGTGGTGGTTCGTGGCGTGGTGCGGGCCACCAACGTGGAAGTGCCACTGCAACGCTATTGCATACGCTACGCTGGGATACGGTGGTGGAATCGCTTCGAACAACAAAGAAGGAGCACGAAGGCAGAATTTTGTTGGAGTGGTAAACATGTCTATCGCATCTCTGGGGAAAAGCGCTCGCAAACGCGTGTGATGCAAGCAGCGCCAACCCAACATGTAGCGTCACATCACAACTACCTCAACTAAGCGGACCGATGGCTCCGCTGACACAAGGTGTGGGAGCGGGCTAGTTAGCATCCCGTGTGCTTTTTTACATCTGAAGCGCAAAAAGTTAACTACGGGGACTAATGAAACAACGAGTACAAGCGCCAGCTTCCAACTAAAATTTCATTTCAAAGCACCAAGAATATATAGCTGCCACATGACATACAATCATATAACTCAATGCACAAAGACGAAGATGAAATAAAACTAAGCAGCAGCGAATTTCACATAGAAAAACAATGTGCGATAAGCTAAAGTAATCTATAGTTCTTTTTTTTTCTGTTAGTGCGACGGATGGCTTGCTGACGCAGCTTCGATTAGCTATCGTTGCCTACCTCGATGATGAGCATTACGCTAATGTTAGAGTGAGTAGCTAACGCAGTTGTTTATTTAAATACTGGTATGCGTTTGCATTCTGCGCCATAGGTAGCCGAGAAATTATCAGAGCCATTTTTTCTTACTTTCTGGTTGTGTTCAAGCAATCGCACATTGAGGCATCGACCAGACTGTCCGACGTAACTTTGACCGCAAGTGCAAGGTACGTCATATACTGCACTCTTCACACATTGAAAAAATTGGTTTCGATGCTTGACTTTATATTTGTTTAGAGGCTTTGTTACAGTGGTACATCACTGCGACAACTTATTCGGCCCGTTGAGAAGGACGCGTTTGCACTGGCATTGAAAAGATGAAGAGGCGTTGGTTGAGAACAGATCTGTGGGGCGGCGTCTTGCATTGTTCGTGTTCACAATGTTGGCGGCCACGCTGTTTTTGTGAAAGATACGGTGTTTTGAGATAGCATGTCACCGTTCATGACGCTATGCGCGGGCAATCGATGGGGCAGAGTCACTGCGACGCTTGTGCAGGTACTGCGTTAAAAAAAAAAATCACCGCATATTCGCGGAGTTGATTGATACGTGGGTTTAACGTCCCAAAACCACTGATGATTATGAGAGACGCCGTAGTGGAGGGCTCCGGAAATTTTGACCACCTGGGGTTCTTTAACGTGCACCCCTATATATTGGCGGAGTGAATGATGATGAGTGGGTTGGAGCTTGGTCCATCTGTCTGCCTGCCTGCCTGCCTGCCTGCCCACCTGCCTGCCTGCCTGCCTGCCTGCCTGCTACACCTGTGTGTTTCAGTATAAATTCACTTTTTGAGTCAGTATTTTGAGTGTTTATTCTACTAAAAAGAGAGTTTCTTTTACGTTGCTGTAAAATAACAAGTGCGACTTAGCACTCGCATGAGGTTGGAGCTATGGATCAGTGAGTGAAACGTCGTGTAACATTGCATTTCACGCAGGTTAGCGATGAATCTTTCCGTCTGACTGATCGCTACGTCTGGGTACCCACCCTTCTCGTCCTTTCTGTGTATCCCGTTTTTGAAGCGATCGCGGCTTATTAAAATGCCTCTCACATCAATCCACTTCTACGCCTCTATTTGGCGAATCAGCCAAGTTAAATGTTATTATTTATTAGGCTTATTATTATATTGTTCACAAGTGTATTATTCAAATTATTACTAAATATATATAAATAAACATTATTTATTAATACATAAACAGACCTTTATTTCTGAAAGAAATAACAAAGAAAAAGAACCGAAGCGAAACCCTAATTGGTCTGACAAGGCTTCTCTACTTGAAATCTGCAAGATGAAACGTCCGAAAACAGTGCTACATTCTTATAATAAAATGTTAAAATTAACAAAGCAGCGACGAAAAACCAGAACACGGCAGTGTAAAAATTTACAACATAACCTTTATCGACATACATAATAAAACATCAAGACTCTTTTCATTATATGAAAAAATGAATACAAAAGACCCCTAAGTGCAGTTCTACATCATGTGCGTTAGTGCAACCCCTCCACCCTGTCAATGCGCCAAGATGAACACATGCAAGCGGGCCCGAAATTCAACTTAGTTACGGCACACCTCCTTTTAAAAGAAGGCGTTTGTTGTTTGACTATGCGTGTTTCAACAAACAGACGAAGAACTAGCGCTGTGTGTGTTGACAAAGCGCATTTATGTGCGCTAAACTCCAATGCTTTGTCTTTCCTGCCACGTCGTCACGACATGTGCGTAGTTATCGCATAGCTCACTCAGATACGCTCCGGTGACCTACTTGAGGGCAGCTCGCAGGCCAAGTGACCCTTCAAATGTCATGGCTTTTTGAGCGTGCCCCTACTTATCGCATACGCAGCCTGTATTCACTAAGATATCCGGAGTGTATGCGTGCAACCGCCATGGTTTATTCGCAGTGAAAAGAATACATAGTGTGCATACGAAGTCAGCATTGAAAAGTGGATGCGAACAGGCTCCCAAGCCATGTAGACACTGATAGGAGCCGTGATTCCTCCATGAACAAGGGTGCTGAAACCACAGAGGGCTTGGAAAGCTCGCAATGCATTGACACGGCGGACCTCCAGCGTATGGATATTATTAGTTTACCGCATAGCTCAAATTTGTATACGTGGTCGATTTCGGCAAACTGAGGTTCCCACATCTAAATCTGTCATGTGGGCCCAGTGGCAACAAACTCTGTTCAAATTCTCTTTCTGGACCTCCAACACAGCTGCAACTACACCCACGTAGACACGGCTCCTTTTCGAGTTAGAAACGACACCCATCAAACGGAGATTATCAGTCATTTTTCTTGGCACTTATTCTTTTCTCTCTGACTCTCCTGTTTGCTACTAACAATGTTCCAAATGGGAAATGAATGTTTTTTTCTCACCTTCTTTTCGTCCACTTACAGTTTGTCTGCGTGTGTGTGCCTCTTGTTGAGAGAAGTTTATTCTTAGAAGCAGTGGACATTAATAGCATTCCAGCACAATATCTCCACACAACGAAACATGCATAGACACAAACATTTGTTACAAATATATATATCATCATCATCAGCCTGACTTCGTCCTCTGCTGGACAAACGCCTCTCCCATGTTCCGCCAGTTAACCTGGTCCTGTGCTTGCTGCTGCCAATTTATACCCGCAAACTTCTTAATCTCATCTGCCCACCAAATCTTCTGTCTCCCCCTAACCCGCTTGCCTTCTCTGGGAATCCAGTTAGTTCCCTTAACGTCCAGCGGTTATCCGGTCTACGCGCTACATGCCCGGCCCATGTCCATTTCTTCTTCTTGATTTCAGCTATGATATCCTTAAGCCGTTTGTTCCCTAATCCATTCTGCTCTCTTCTTGTCTCTTAAGGTTACACCTACCATTTTTCTTTCTATTGCTCGCTGCGTCGTCCTCAATTTAAGCTGAACCCTCTTTGTAAGTGACCAGGTTTCTGCTCCGTAGCTAAGTACCGGCAAGATACAGTTGTTATATACCTTTCTCTTGAAGGATAGTGGCACTCTACCTGTCATAATTTGAGAGTGCTTGCCAAATGTGCTCCACCCCATTCTTATTCTTCTAGTTACTTCAATCTCGTGGTTCGGCTCCGCGGTTATTACCTGCCTTATGTAGACATAGTCTTTTACAACTTGAGTGTACTATTACCTATCTCGAAGCACTGCTCTTTCCCCGAGGTTGTTGTACATTACATTCGTTTTCTGCAGGTTCATTTTAAGACCCACCTTTCTGCTCTAAGACCCACCTTTCACCTCCCACATGCATACGTCAAATATATATATATTGCCACGTTCCATTTCCCAAGCTTCTGTTATCGTCCCAAAACACCACACGATTCTCAGCGCAAACCGCGCCAGCAGGTTTCGAGAGGGTTCCGGACTGTAGTAGATCATTTCGATAAGATCACGCCCACTGTGCGAATGGTACAGATTGTTCTGGAACGTACGCCGCCGCCAGCGGTAGCGCTAGAACATTCGACGGCGGGAGTATAAATGCCAACGCGCTTCGCCGCTTGTGAGTAGTTGATCGAAGGCCGACGCTCCGTTCGCCGCTATCAGTCTGAGACTGCTATCTGTGCGAGACTGCTGCTGTAATTGGACTTTCTGTTTACCGAGCACAGGTTCGCCCAAATAAACAGTTAAAATCCCAACACGAAGTCTCCTGTCTTCGGCCACGTCACGACCCCGTGACATCTGGTGGAGGTGCTGCTTCGTTCATGTACCGCACGCCCCCGTC
Source organism: Rhipicephalus microplus (assembly GCF_013339725.1). Lineage (NCBI taxonomy): Eukaryota > Metazoa > Arthropoda > Arachnida > Ixodida > Ixodidae > Rhipicephalus > Rhipicephalus microplus. The sequence continues at coordinate 72,735,682 of NC_051165.1, forward strand.
AAGCCGTGAACCCAGCCCACGTCGCGGAGAAGACACCGACGCCAAGCAGGAGCAGCGAACAAGCCGCCGACAGCAAGGGCTACCACCGGAGTACGGGATTCTAGAAGACAAGGCGCGGAAGACCAAGGCCATGACCGCGACTGCAGCGACAATGACAACCGCCGCATCCCTGCCCACGATGGTCATGCATCAACCCAGGGAACCACCAATTTTTCATGGGTCATCGTTCGAAGACCCGGAGTCCTGGTTAGAAACATACGACCGTGTGGCCGCCCTCAACCACTGGGACAACGAAGAAAAGCTCCGGCGTGTGTACTTCTACCTGGAAGACACCGCAAGGACCTGGCTAGAGAATCGTGAGTCCACGCTCCGAACGTGGGATGTCTTCTGCGGCGCCTTTCTGCAAACGTTCGCGAGCGTCGCTCGCAAAGAAAGGGCCGCTGCTCAACTAGAGACCCGGGTTCAGCTACCGAATGAGAAGGTTGGAATTTTCACAAAGGAGATGACCCGCCTATTTCGTCACGCTGACCCAGACATGCCTGAGGAGAAGAAAGTTCGTTTCCTCATGCGAGGGGTCAAACAGGAGCTCTTCGCGGGACTAATGAGGAATCCACCGAACACCGTCCAAGAATTTGTATCCGAGGCGACCACCATCGAAAAAACCCTTGACATGCGCACCAGACAGTATAATCGTCGCCTGACTCCAGAATGCGCTGCTGCTCAAACGAGTGACTCCGAAAACCTGCGTGAAACGATCCGAGCGATCGTGCGGGAAGAGCTGCGCAAACTGTTGCCTTCGGCGCAACCTCAAGTGGATTCGATCGCCGACATTGTGCGAGAAGAAGTTCGGCAATCACTTCGAATTCCCCATACACCGCTGCCCGAGCCGGAAACTATGAGCTACGCCGCTGCAGTGCGCCACAACGCTCCTCCCCGTCCACGCCAAAACGCCGCCCCGTCGCGCTTCCGTCGCCAGACACCACCGCCGCCACCACCCCCACCGATCACCTACCGTTCACCAGCGGGCCAGCGCAGTGCGCCGAGGAAAACCGACGTTTGGCGCACCCCTGACCACCGCCCACTGTGCTACCACTGCGGCGAGGCCGGGCACACTTACCGCCGTTGCCAGTACCGACAGATGGGACTGCGTGGCTTCGCCGTCGATGCACCACGTCCGCAGCCAGGAGAACGACCACGTGACATCGCCGACTACCTGACAGGAACCCGGTGGACACCACGAAGCCCTTCGCGTTCGCCGTCGCCCAGCCGCCGCACGTCACCGCACCACCGACAGTACTCTGGCCCAACGCGGGGCCGGTCTCCTAGCCCGTATCCGGGAAACTAAGGGCAGCAACCGGTGGAGGTGCGGTTGCTGTGCGACGAACTACCGAAGATCCTCCGACGACGCCGCGACGGAGCTTTCCGAACACAACGCCAACCAGGCAAAGCCCTGACGGCGAAAGCTCACTTACTGAAGGTGGCCTGACGACGCAACGTGGAAGCAGCGGAACAAGCCGACGCAGCCGTGACCCGACGCCACGCCCTAACTGTAATGCGAGACGGCGAACTAGCGACCTCGACGTTCTTATCGACGGCCACAGTGTGACCGCTCTCGTCGATACTGGAGCCGACTATTCTGTCATCAGTGGGTCGTTCGCCGCGAAGTTAAAGAAAGTTAGGACAGCTTGGAAAGGCCCTGAAATCCGCACAGCCGGAGGTCATCTCGTAACGCCTGCAGGAATCTGCACAGCAAGAGTCACCATTAACGGCCGTATTTATCCTACAGACTTCATAGTCCTACAGCGTTGCTCGAGAGATGTCATCCTTGGCATGGACTTCTTATGCCTCCATGGTGCTGTCATCAACCTAAAAACAAAGTCGATAACGTTATCCACAGAAGAAGCACTACCGCCGCGCACGCCGTCTGGACACCATGCCTTGAATGTGCTGGAAGAACAAGTCACCATTCCGCCTCGCTCAAGCGTCATTATTTCAGTCGGCGCTCCTGAATCACCTGACTTCAAAGGCGTCGTTGAAGGCAGTCAGCATTTGTTGGTCACCCGAAATATTTGCGTCGCAAGAGGAATCGCAGAGCTGCGGGGAGGCAAAGCAACGGTTATGCTAACGAATTTCAGCAATGAGTACAAACATGTGAACAAAGGAACAACGGTCGCATACATCGAAGAAATTGTCGAAGCCACCAGTGCTTTCGCCCTCACCGATTCTGCGGAACCTGCTCAGAGGAACCAAGCCCCTCCCATAGCTTTCGACGTCAATCCCAGACTTCCGAACGATAAGCAAGAACAGGTCAAGGCCCTGCTCCTGCAATACGAAGATTGCTTTTCGTCGTCATCGAAAATTTGGCAGACCCCAATCACGAAACATCGCATCATAACCGAAGAAAATGCCAGACCACTCCGTCAGAGTCCGTACAGGGTTTCGACGCGAGAACGTGAGGCCATGAAGAGACAAGTTGATGAAATGCTGCGGGATGACATTATCCAGCCGTCCAAGAGCCCATGGGCATCCCCCGTGGTGTTAGTGAAGAAAAAGGATGGGACCCTACGTTTCTGCGTCGATTATCGCCGCCTGAACAAAATCACAAGAAAGGACGTGTATCCTCTCCCACGAATAGACGACGCACTGATCGGCTCCATAACGCCAAGTACTTTTCGTCAATGGACCTCAAGACTGGCTATTGGCAAATCGAAGTCGACGAAAGAGACCGAGAGAAGACGGCGTTTATAACACCGGACGGCCTCTTCGAGTTTAAGGTGATGCCCTTCGGCCTTTGCTCAGCGCCTGCAACTTTTCAACGCGTTATGGACACAGTACTGGCAGGATTGAAGTGGCAGACTTGCCTTGTGTACTTGGACGACGTCGTCGTGTTTTCCTCGAGTTTCGACGAGCATCTTCGGCGCCTTGAAGCTGTACTTCAAGCCATCAAGACTTCCGGACTCACACTGAAGCCAGAAAAGTGCAGATTTGCGTATGAAGAGCTCTTGTTTCTGGGGCACGTTATCAGCAAGTATGGAGTTCGTCCTGATCCACGGAAAACAGCCGCCATCGCCGACTTCCCGCCGCCCACTGACAAGAAAGCCGTGCGCCGATTTCTGGGCCTGTGCGCCTATTATAGGCGGTTCGTGAAAAACTTCGCCCGCATCGCCGATCCTCTCACTAACCTTACCAAGGCCGACGTGGAGTTCAAGTGGGAAACGCCACAGGAATACGCTTTCCAGGAGCTCAAACATCGCCTCCAGACGCCTCCGTTACTTGCCCATTTCGACGAATTTGCCGAGACAGAAATACATACTGACGCAAGCAGCGTAGGTCTTGGCGCCGTTCTTGTGCAGAGGGCTGACGGACTTGAAAGGGTTATTAGTTACGCCAGCCGATCGCTATCCAAAGCAGAAGCAAATTATTCCACAACAGAAAAGGAGTGCCTCGCCATCATCTGGGCTACGTCGAAATTTCGCCCATACCTCTACGGCAGGCCGTTCAAAGTTGTGAGCGACCACCACGCCTTGTGTTGGCTAGCCACTTTGAAGGACCCTTCAGGTCGCCTCGCACGATGGAGCCTGAGACTTCAAGAATATGACATTACTGTCACTTACAAGTCCGGCAAAAAACACTCCGACGCCGACTGTCTCTCTCGTGCGCCTGTCGACCAACCGCTACCCGACGACCCGGAGGACGACTTCTTCTTGGGAACGATCACTACCGACGACTTCGCTGAACGACAGCGGGCCGACCCGGAACTTAAGGCCCTAATAGAATACCTCGAAGGCAGGACCGCCGAAGTGCCGAAGGTATTCAAGCGCGCACTTGCGTCGTTTTTTCTACGAAACGGTCTTCTACAAAAGAAAAACTTTTCACCGCTTCGGGCTAAGTACCTCCTTGTGGTGCCTTCAGCTCTGCGACCAGAACTCCTGCAGGCCCTCCACGACGATCCGACGGCAGGGCACCTCGGTGTTTATCGCACGCTCGCGAGGATACAAGAAAGGTACTACTGGCCGCGTCTTACCACCGACGTCACTCGTTATGTGAGGACATGCCGGGACTGTCAGCGACGCAAGACACCGCCGACAAGGCCAGCGGGACTTCTGCAGCCAATAGATCCACCTTGCCGACCTTTCCAGCAGATTGGTATGGACCTACTGGGGCCGTTCCCGACGTCGGCTTTCGGAAACAAGTGGATCGTGGTAGCTACCGACTACCTCACCCGCTACGCCGAGACAAAAGCCCTGCCAAAAGGCAGTGCATCCGAGGTAGCTAAGTTCTTCGTCGAAAATATCGTCCTACGTCACGGCGCCCCGGAGGTCCTTATCACTGACAGAGGAACGGCATTCACTGCCGACTTAACCCAAGCGATCTTGGCATACAGCCAAACAAACCACCGCCGGACGACAGCGTACCACCCACAGACCAACGGCCTCACCGAGCGGCTTAACAAGACGATCGCCGACATGCTGTCAATGTACGTCGATGTCGAACACAAGACGTGGGGCGCCATTCTTCCGTATGTGACCTTCGCCTACAACACGGCAGTGCAGGAGACGACGCAGATATCTCCATACAAATTGGTCTACGGAAGGAGCCCGACAACGACGCTCGATGCCATGTTACCCAACGTCACCGACGAAGAAAACATCGATGTGAGCGAGTACCTTCATCGCGCCGAAGGAGCCCGACAACTTGCGCGGCTCCATATCAAGAATCAACAGACGACCGACAGCCACCGTTACAACCTTCGACGACGCTTCGTGGAATACCAGCCCGGTGAACGTGTTTGGGTGTGGACGCCGATACGCCGACGTGGACTAAGTGAAAAGCTTCTGCGACGGTACTTCGGACCGTACAGGGTGGTTCGACGTCTCGGCCCACTTGATTACGAGGTTGTCCCCGACGGCATCACGAACTCTCAACGACGCCGATCGCGACCTGAAGTCGTCCATGTCGCACGCCTAAAGCCGTTTCATGCGCGTTAACAAACTGAAACAGTGTTTTTTGTATTATTGTTGTATTGTAATTTATTCATTGTACTTTCTTGCATTATTATTGTACCTTCATCTTTAGTTAAAGCATCGAGACGATGCCTTTTTCAGAGGGGGGCAATGCCACGTTCCATTTCCCAAGCTTCTGTTATCGTCCCAAAACACCACACGATTCTCAGCGCAAACCGCGCCAGCAGTTTTCGAGAGGGTTCCGGACTGTAGTAGATCATTTCGATAAGATCACGCCCACTGTGCGAATGGTACAGATTGTTCTGGAACGTACGCCGCCGCCAGCGGTAGCGCTAGAACATTCGACGGCGGGAGTATAAATGCCAACGCGCTTCGCCGCTTGTGAGTAGTTGATCGAAGGCCGACGCTCCGTTCGCCGCTATCAGTCTGAGACTGCTATCTGTGCGAGACTGCTGCTGTAATTGGACTTTCTGTTTACCGAGCACAGGTTCGCCCAAATAAACAGTTAAAATCCCAACACGAAGTCTCCTGTCTTCGGCCACGTCACGACCCCGTGACAATATATATATATATATATATATATATATATATATATATATATATATATATATATATATATATATATATATATATATGGGAAAGAAGTGTATACCTAACGGCTTGTTTTCCCGTGTTTTGACACAATATTAAGGAGATGTAACAGACAATAATGCCAAGAAATGTATAGGGGAAGTTATTAGAACCAATGAAATGTAAATAAGGAAAAAAAAAGTGGGTGAAAAAATAACTTGACCTGAGCAGGAATCGAACCTACGACCTTTGAATAAAGCGTTTGATGCTCTACCACTCAGCTATCATGGGGGCTATCCCCCAGCCACTTTATTTGGTTTATATATATCAATATATAAGTATGTGTTTTTATATGTAATGAAAAGAGCCTCGATGTCTGATTCTCTGTGTTTATGTAGCCTATTTTTCGTATTTATATGTCACCTATTTAGGCTTTTATGCTATTTCTGTATTCTGTTATTACGCTGCTCCACGTTTGTCCTATTCATAAAGGGGGTGCCCAAAATGTATTATCGAACTACCACCCGATATCGGTTCTACCGGTACTCTCCAATGTTTTTGAAGGAATAATACACTCCGGACTTGAATGCTTTTTCACAAAGCACCTGATAAGAAATAAAGCACAGTATGGGTTTCAAAAGGGTAACTCTACGGAGTCGGCGCTATTAGATACAAAAGAGGAGGTATTAAAATCATGGAAAACAGAACCTATACCATAGGTCTTTTCATTGACTTGAAGAAGGCCTTTGACACAGTCAAACATAATATTCTGATATATAGGTTGCATGAATATGGAGTAAGGGGCGTGGCCTGTAAATTAATAAAAAGTTATCTTACCGAAAGAAAACAATATGTTAAGGTGGGTAACCTTGTTTCCCCAATGAAAACTGAAAAATGGTGTACCGCAGGGTTCAATCCTTGGACCGTTACTATTTATAACATATATTAATGTTCTGTGTGACATTCCACGATCCCCAAAAATTAATTAGTTACGCTGACGACACCAACATATTTTTTACATGTAGAATACTATGCACCTTAAACTGAAGCAAATGATTACTTACTCAAATTTAAAAAATGGCTTAATCAAAATAAGCTCATGCTTAGTATATCTAAAAGTAAGTACATAGTATTCCAGCCTATCAACAAGCCCTACGAGGACGATATTAACATCTTTTTCAAAAAGCAAAGGCTGGAGCAGGTTAAATCGCAAAATTCCTCGGAGTGTGGTTCCAAAAAAATTTGTCTTGGAATAGTCGTGTTGATAGCCTCGCATTCGAACTAGGTAAGACTGTTGGGTGTATTTTATTTATTTATTTAAAATATATTTAAAATAAATCGACTTATACCTATTTTGCGAACAAAGATATACTACGCTCT